>JBCNYG010000001.1:37142070-37162876 GCA_039654305.1 Porochilus rendahli
GCTGAGATGGGCGCCAGCCTCCCCGCGACCCTAATTAGGAATAAGCGGTTCGGAAAATGAATGAATGAATGAACATCCATAGCCATGCATTTTATAAGTATGCACAACAATGCAAACGTTAGTTTGAAAATTTCTGAACTAGATGTTATATTTAAAAAAAAAAAACATAAAAGTTGAATTGAGCATGTGCACGTTTGCCAATACATGGGTAATTTCTAAACATGAAACCCTGAATCCTGAAATTTCTTTCAGTTTCATTAAATCTTTCCTCTTGGTCTCTCAAGTGGTGCAATAAAAAGTGCTTGCCATGGCATCAGGAGATCAAGAGTTTTAATCCCAATGTTGTCACAATCAGCAGTGGCTAGGAGCCCTAGCATGTAAAACTGGCCATGCTCTAGGGAACGGAGGATTGGCATACTCTCACAAGTGACTCTTGGCCATCTGTCAGCTTGTGTGTACAGAAATGGACGGACAGTTGTATGGATTGTTCCTCTGCCACTCTGACATTCCTTAGAAGCAGTTTGAAAAGTTTTAGTCAGCCGGCTTATCCTTTTCTGGAAGATGCAATTCATAGCCTTCACCCTCCATGAATTGTCATGTGAAAGGTAAGTAAGAGTAAGAGAATTTATGTTCAATATACTTTTGTACAATTAATTCTAGTGACATGGGTGGCACAGTGGTGTAGTGGTTGGCACACCCTCCTCACAGCAAGAAGGTCCTGGGTTCAATTTCTGTGTGGAGTTTGCATGTTCTCTCTGTGTCTGTGTGGGTTTCCTCCGGGTACTCCAGTTTCCTCCCACAGTCCAAAAACATGCACAGTAGACTATTTGGCTGTTCCAAATCACCACTAGGTGTGAGCGTAAATGGTTGTGTGAGTGTCGGCCTGGCGAGCTGTCCAGTGTGTATCCCGCCCTCGCCCAGAGTCGGCTGAGATTGGCACCAGCCTCCCCATGACCCTATTTAGGATTAAGCGGCGCACTAATGAATGAATGAAATTCTGGTGACATATTTCCTTGTGCAGCAAAAAAGGTAGCAGGAGAACAGTGAAGCAGGTAATAAAAAAATAAAAGTTCAGGTGATAGAATGAGCAGTGTATTCAGTTGCTATTTACAAAAGTGACATCTTATACAGCTTACTAATAACTATATTCTACAGTATTTAAAGTGACAGCACACACTGCCTGCAAATAAGATGCTCATATGTGCGGTAGATGTGGAGGTACCACCACCAAAGCACCCCTTACAATTACCTTTCCCCCACCATGTTTCACAGATGGTGTCAAGCACTCCACCAGTATCTGTATGCTGCTCTTCTTTGTGACCAAAATACCTCAAATTTCAAGATTCATCTATCAATAACACTTTCTACCCCAATGTCTGTGTCCTGTTGTCTGTGTCCTCTTTTTTTTCTTTTATTGGCCAGTCTCAGATATGGCTTTTTCTTGACAACTCTATCCAGAAAGCCAGCTTCCAGAAGTCACCACTTCACTGTTGAAGTTGGGACTGGTGTTTTGCATGTACTATTAAATCAAGTTGCCAACTGAGGACCTGTGTCTGTTTCTCAAACTAGAGACTCCCATATACTTATTCTCTTGCTCAGTTGTGTGGGTCTCCCACTTCTCATTCTATCCTGGTTAGAGCCAGTTTCTGCTGTTCTGTGAAGGAATTTGTGAACATTGTATGAGAGCTACAGTTTCTTGTTAGTTTCTCATGTGGAATAGCCTTCATTTCTCAGAGCAAATATAGACTGATGAAATTTCTTTTTTCTGACTATTTTGAGTCTACAATAAACCGCACAAATGCTGATTTCACAGATATTTAACTAGCCGAAAGCACGGCAATTTTATTGGTTCTTTATTCAGCACAACCGTTTTAATCTGTGCTGACATAACTGCAAAAGGGGTTGATAATGACCAGTTAGGCTTTTAACACAACAAACTTGGATTAGCTAACACAATTGGCCATTGGAACTCCATTGGAAGTATTACAGTTGCTAAACTGGTCCTCTGTTCACCTTTGTAGATTGATATTTCATTAAAAATCCAGGAGTTTCCATCAATAATAGTCATGAATATATGTGTCAGTGTCTTGACTGTCTTTTTGATCATCTTGTGTGTATGTGTGTAGAACTATGTGGCAGGTGGGAATTAGCATGGAATAAATTAGTGGAATAGAAAAATCATAAAATTGTTTTTATGTGGAATTAATTTTGTGTTACTAGTATCGGAGAAAAATTCCAACTTAAAAGATCCCAATGCAATAATCAGCTTCATAACTAGTCTATATCATGAACTGTAGCATAAACTATAGTGTTTGCACTTCACATTCAGGTCATACAATTAAGAAAAAAAACTCTTTAGAAAAAGCCACTCTTTAGAAAAAGCCACTTCAGCTCCCCACAGCCATATCCCAGAATTACACCCTTCACAAGTTATAGTAGTAAGGATTGTAATTGTGTGATTTCAGCAACGTCAGCAATGATTCATGAAGTGTAGCTTGGAAGAACATTTGGCATTTTCGGCATGCAAGAGAGAAAGAAACAAGAGATTTCTCTTCATTGCAGCAGAATTAACACAAGGGCAGCACCTGAAATAACACCATTCCTCCAAAACACCACAATTTTTCAATGAGGAGGTACAACTTGAGGTCATTGGGAAGTTTAAAAAAAACCCACAGCATTCAAAACAATTCCTCTATATAAAAAACCAAGAAGAAGTTAACTTTTCTGATCATGATCACAGCAAAACCACCAACTATAAATAGCATTCAGTAGGGGAGTATCCAAGTGTCAGAGTCATAACTAAAAAGTTTCACAAAATTCAACAGGAAGGCATGAGAACACACAGGGAAGCATAAACACTGAAATTGCTGACATGGCTGCTTTTTTCAGGGTTGGAATGAAGGGAGTTATATAAAGTCCTGATAAAACTCTATTATTATGACTTGCTGGAAATTATTTAGAAATTCATGGCATATACTTTGAACTTCTGAGTGCTGATGAGCAGAAACTCTGCTGCTAGAAGGTTAATAAGAAGCTAGGAAGCCACATGACATGTCACATAGAGTGTTCTGGTACTTGACTGGGACTGTTGTCCTTTAAACACCATCTGCATTTCTATTACGGAGATAAAATGTGCTTACCTTGTATACAGTTCTCCAAGAGTTTGGGGCTCGGCTGCTTGCCTTGTTGAGCAAGAGCGATCAGCACCAGCGCTTTATAGAGAGACACCTTACTTAGAAAACCATCTCCATTATCTACATGCTCTGTTATCTGGAATAAAAACAAAGTGCATGGGCAAATTTTTATGGAAAAGTTTACGGCTCTTCGAAAGATAGGGTTCCTACAGCATAAAGCATGTTGGATTTAAGTCTTTCTTAATGCCAATCAGAGGCAAATTTAAGAGGTCATTGACAGCTAACAGAGAGTATAATCAGGCATTGTTCAAATGATTTAAAAAAATGAGATTTTACCAGTTATTTTGAAATTCTATACTGCAAAATCAGGAAAAAAACAATATCCAACATCCTACTTCCTGTGTCTTAGCATTTTTAAGACTTTTAGTGATTGATTTACATCATTTCACTACCAAGACCTTACTTAAAGCATTTCAAACTTTTAAGCTGCAGCTTCCCTGGAAGAAATATAACCCACAACATGAAACCAAGGACCCATAACTGTTGATACACCCTCTAAAAATCAAACTGGGTTTAATGTAAGATCTAAGAACGTCAGCAGTCTTGCAGAGTTGTAAAACAAACCTGGTTCTGTACAATGGCAGACAGATCGGTCCTGTTGAGGAGCCTTTGAAACACACTGATTGACACGCGTTCATCCGTCTTACTACTGATCGCTTGGTGCACTTCCCTGTAATACAGAGGGACTGATCCTGTGGATGAAAAAAAGATCTACACTGAAAGGCTGCAATACATAAATGCATGCAAGTTGATATGACACATGCACCTTCAAGCCAAGAGGAGTTTTTCCTAGTAATTCTTGTATATTATAACTTGAACATTGGTTAAAGTTACTGTAAAATGACAGTGAAATTGATTGGCACTAGATAGCTTAATGGTCTTCTCTATTTAAAACAGACTCTTAGCAGTTCACTGTTTAATCCAAATTTTGCAAATAACCATATTTTCTTCAAACCACATTCAACAAATTTTTCTTTATACTGGTGAACAAGTCAGTGGCATTTGGCAAGTTACTCACTGCCAAATTCAAAGACTTGATCTGATCAAGCTAAAGGACCACCTTTGCACCAAATCATAATAAGCAATGCAAAGGATGCATATGAGCAAAAAAATCTGACTTTGAAGGTAATAATTTTCTGGGCCTTTGTTATGTAAATCAATGCAATTAAAAAAGAAAACGTGTGATAAATGGCAGATTTGCCAAATTCTGGAACGAGGCAGGGGGAAGCAGGCATTGTCATTAAACTTGGAATAAACTTAGTTAAGATCTGGGCTGCACGGTGGTGTAGTAGTTAGCATGTCCGTCTAAACTTTCTTCTATAGCCATTACATTGTTATGAGCATACATAACCTCTCTCTCTCTCTCTCTCTCTCTCTCTCTCTCTCTCTGTTTTTGTTGAGGTACACATGCTTCTGCTGAGATATCAGTAATTCTGATATTTCTTCTCTCCAAACCTTGTGATTCATCCTGATGTGCTACTACTAGTTGGAGTTCTCATCTCAGAGACCCCTCACTACTGCTGATGCTCCATATTGACCTAAATATACACTCTGAAACTGTGAAGATGAATTTTCACTGCTGGTGATATAAACTGTTTTAGTTAAATTATTTAGGATTATAGTAATAAGATAACCAGCTAGACTTCATGCTAAACTATAGCAAGGTTTCTGCCATATGGTTTGTATTTTTATCTGGCTTCATTCATATGAAGATGGCTTTAACTTTTGAGTCTGGTTCCTCTCAACGTTTCTTCCTCATGTCATCTAAGGGAGTTTTTCCTTGCCGCATTCCCCAAAGACTTGCTCATTAGTTGCTCAAATGTTTAAAATCATGAATTTAAATTCTTCACCAAATTTGAGTTACTATGTAAAGCTACTTTGCCAATTTTTCAATCGTTTAAACAAAATAATAAAGCGCTCCCCTGAAGGTGACTTACGAAAAGATACAAGTTTACAGGGTCAGAACAACTGGTACAAACTCATAAAACACCCTCTCACCAACACTACAAATATGTTTACACCTCATTTATCTTAGCCATATGGGGTTCCTCACCAAATCGTTGCTAAAAGAAAAACTGAAAGCAAACAGTGGTCTCATTACAATTTCCTATACATGAAACTTAGTGGACTATCCTTAAACCAGTTTCATCATGACAATGCACAAGTGCACAAAGCAAGCTCCATGAAGACATAGTTTCACAAGGCTGAAGTAGAAAAATCGAGTGTCCTATGCAAAGCCCTGACCTCAACCCCAGTGAACCTCTTTGGGATGAACTGGAACATCTACCAGAGCAACAATTTCATTGCAATATCATTATCCATTCATTACAAACTTTTGTGGTGGGCCAATATGTCTATTAGGCTTTAATGTACCCACTGTACAATGGGCATTAGAATTTATCATGCCATTCAGAGCCGCGCCCAGACACATGGCTCGTGGGGTGCATTTTGCTCAGAAAAAAATATCAGTGTTTATGGGACAATATGTTTTTCGTCTCGTCTGGATGTATGGCTTATAACTAACTAACTGCCAATGAAGAACTTGAAAACAGGTTTTAGAAATTGCTGACTTAAACATATCAGAGCCTGTCATGAAGGTATCAGTTATAAATAGTGCAAGTAAACTCTAAGTATTAAGTTCCATTTCATTTTTTACAATAAATTTCTGAAATGTGTTTTTCCAAGTCTTACTAGCTAGGAGTTACTTCCTACTTCAGCTAATAGCTTGGCAGCATTTTGGTGCAACATAGCAGACAGTGATATGTTTGATCTGATTTTAGAAAAGACTTTTAGCTTTTCTGCTGCCTTATTGCAGTAAAATCATCTGTCAGTGTTTATTGTTAAGTTTAGAATTGTACAGCTAGCGTACAGCGTGTTCCAGCTAGTTTTAGTATGACCAGCACCATGCCTTTCACATGAGCGCTATGCATTTTGTTTGCTATTTTTCTGCAAGTGCCTGCCGTTATTTTCCCTGCCTCCATTCGAGGTCGGCAATGAGATTGAACGTTTAAT
The DNA here is from genome assembly GCA_039654305.1 of Porochilus rendahli. NCBI lineage: Eukaryota > Metazoa > Chordata > Actinopteri > Siluriformes > Plotosidae > Porochilus > Porochilus rendahli. Next base: position 37,148,277 of record JBCNYG010000001.1, read on the forward strand.
TAGCAGGAATTCTTTTTTTTTCTTAACCCGAACATCCATGCACAGTGCGCATCAGCTCCATGACTCCCGCTTGAGCCTGGCAACTACATCTGCCCTCTATTAACTTTTCCTCAGCAGGAGTGTTTTTATTTAACTGAACTTGTCTTCTGTGAAGATTCGTCAGAAAATCAACTAACGACAGTAACATGTACGTTTCTATGAAAGAATTTTATTTGCAGAATTTAAGACTAATCAAATGTGACTATACAGTGTTATAGTTTATATTTAATTAATGATGACATTTAACTGGAAATCATTACTGTACTGTACAACTGTACATAGTGCAGATAAATTGATCAGTGTAACTGCAAATAAGCAAATAAGCACTGCTGAATAAAACTTCGTTTAAACTGCATATTCCATTAATAAAATAAAACAAATTAAATTCAAATTAAAGATTTATGAATAAAAACTGTCATATAATTATATCAATGTGTACAATTATATTAGTGTTTAATGAATGCACTGAATTACTTTAATATCTATAAATAGTATATTACTTTTTATGTTTATGTAATAGCTTTTCCAATTGCGGCCCTCAGCCCGATAGTTTGCGGCCCCTGCCTTAACATGAAAGTTTAATGTTACTGCGGCCCGCGAGTGTGATATGTCTGGCACTTTATAGTGTTGTGTGCGAAGCTGAACAAACCCACAAATCACAGTGGGGTATATGGCTCTTGGGGGTGGGACATCAGGTGGGTTTGATGCGAGCAGAGAAACATTTTTCAATGAGTGAAACTTACAGCAGCATTGCCATGGAGAGTTTTCTTCCGTGCCTGGCTGGCTGCCTCTTTTCTATTGGGCTCACACGGCCATTCGTCCCAACTAGCTGCATTCACAACACTTCAAAAAAGTGTTTTTAAGTTGCTGCCCAGCGGGACATTATACTTATATAAATAAATATATATATATGTACACATGTTAATGGCACTTAAGAGGGTTAATATGAGGTCTCTCTCTCTCTGACAAAATAAATCAAAGTGACACGCACGCGGCAGAATAAAAAAAAAGTAAAGAACTCAATGCAGTAGAATGTGGTCTGCAGTCACATAGTGACACCATCGGCAGTAACAGTTCCCGGTAACCCGGACCAGTTATAGGGTCGCCTTTTCCTGTAACTACAGCACGGCGGATAACAGTCCGTGAGCAGCCGCCTTTTCTGCGCTTGCTGTCCCTGTACTTTCTACCATCTACAAATGCCATGGTGTTCATGTCATCATGAAAGACATGAACACTGAGCGTAAGAACAGAGGAGGCTGCTACCGCCGTGCTGCGGTTACAAGAAAAAGTAAGCGGAAGTGACGTCCTCCATGTGTCGCCTAAATGCTTGATTGAAACTTTAAGGCAAGAGAAGCCATGTTCAGAAGAAGGTTAAAAAGCTGTTAAAACAGACATTAATCTGAATACAGCAGATACAGAAGACTGAAGAAACCTCATATAGTCGCTGACCAGAGAAATAGAATTATTATTATTAAGCTTATTAGTATTTTCATTATTATTTTATTTATTTGTTTTTTTTCTTATTGATTCTTAATTTGTTAATTTATTTTTTCATCATATTTTGAGTTAAAAATAAAAAATAAAGAGATTTGAGAGGATTGAAAATTTAAAAACAAAGCTTTTCTTGTGGAAAACCTAATGCGGCCCAGCCTCACCCAGACTCTGCCTGCTTTACAGTATATTCCATGTATGACTGTTTTACATATTTCATACAAATATTATTACTATGAACTTCATGTATACTTTAAATTATTTTAATTACAGCAAATGCTTTTCATCGACAATTAAAAATAAAAGCATCATCTATAAAACATTATAAACAAGTAATACAACTTTCAAACTATGGAAAATGGTGGAAAAATACCTCATTTCAAAAATCAAATCCACCTGCCCAAAAGTCAATGTCACCTTTGACATCACTACCCAGACAAGTAAACGCCCCAGACTCTTTTCCTACATGGAAAACCAATCAGCTACTGTTCCAGTTGACACAGCCATGCATGAACTCCCTGTCTACCTGAGTAAACCCTGCCTGACAGAGAACGATGATCCTTCTGTGTTTTGGAAAGAAATCCAGAGCAGTTTTTAAAACCTAGCTGCATTTGCCTGAAAATATCTGGCTATACCTGTATCCTCTGCACCTGTTGAGAGAATCTTTAATGTTGCAAGAAAGATTTTGTTTCAATGAAGAAACCTTTGAGGAACTTATGACAATTGGATGCAACAATTTTAGCCTATTAAGAACTGTAATATGTGATTATTCCATTTACCACAATTTTGCGTCACTTGTATAAATAAAAATGGCACAAAATATTCAGAATGGAGGGAATCTGAATCTATTTTTAGTGTTTATAAAGTATTTTTAGTATTTCAGCCATAATCTTTGTTAAACATGACAAATTCTTCCTGTTACTTGGCTATAAGGAATTTCTCTAAATTGCACTGAATTTAATTCTACTTAGACATCCTGTGGGGTGGAGCCAATCCAATTAATATTCCAATTCTTCTAATGAAATTCCAAATTTGGCTGTAAATTGAAATTCCAAATTTGGAATTTTGCACATGCCTGGTATATAGGTTACTGTATATTCACAGCATTGTATTCTCATAGTTGGCGTGATATCAAAATCATGTGACCAGCATTAGCATTCAGCCCTTCATATTTAAGTGGTGGAAAAACATTGCATAGAGATCTTAAAACATTTTAAATGCATTACAAAATTAAACCGTTCATCCATTTTTTTTATTGAACTATTTCAAACGGTAAGCCTATGACAAGTAATATAAACTCACCAGTGACAAAATGCACTGTGATTTATACCTTCTCTGGAATCACAGACTCATCTGGATTCAGTTCACACCTGTTGATAGCTCTTAGCCAATTACATTAATCTTTGCCCATTTAGTGAAAGTGAAATTTCAGCTGACTGTTTTTCTTTATACTGCATGTACAGCCCAGTACACAGCAACGTTTGGGCATGGTGAACATGTATGTTTGGCAATATAGCATAAAAATTTATAAACATACTAACGTAACTTGTTTTCCCCCACTTCAAAATGGCTGACAGGTTGCCACAGTGAAAATGGGCTTTATCTCTCTATAGTATTCCAAATGTTGTTCAGAAGCACAATTGCTTTTGGCAGAAACAATAACTCCAACAACTGTTAAGAATGAGATTCCTACAAGCATCTAAATATACATATACTTACACACACACTCATTCATTCAACAAACCACTTGATCCTATGAGGTTGGTAGGGAGGCTGGAGCCTATCTCAACCGACACTGGGCTAAGGCAGAGTACATAACGGACAACTTGCCAGTCTATTACAGGGTCAAAACCTTTCAGACACACATGCACACCTAGGGGCAATTTGGAACAACCAATCAGCCTAATGTGCATGTCCGGGCTGTGGGAGGAAACCGGAGTACCCGGAGGAAACCCGCTCAAGCACGAGGAGAACATGCAAACTCCACACAGAAACGCCCGAGCCACGCCAGGACACGAACCCAGAACCTTCTTGCTACGAGGCGGACGTGCTAATTACACCAGAGTGATAAATTCCATTATAACCGACAATAAATAATAGGAATATATAAATAATAATTTTAGTGTTGGCTGGAAGCATTAACACTTTACCGGGTTCTTTGTAAGTATCCATAATGCATGTGTTTTTTTGTTTGTTTGTTTGTTGGTGCAGGAACACACTTTGAAAGTTGTGCGTGGTGTTCCAGCTCGCGCGGCCACAAGTGACCCGGTTCTGCTCACGCGCCTGCCGCACGCACTGCTTGTGATGCTCAACTGCACCGCACCAGAACAACGTGTACAAGCCAATCAGAACGCTCGTAAGTAGCACAACGCACCCAGACACGCGCGCACAGGCAAACCTGCAGTTTCAACTTAATACACAGTTATATTAAATAACCCCATTCCGAGTTTTCCGCCGGTGAAGTCATCTTTTTTCCCCTTCTAACAGCAAAATGACGCGTCGTCAGAAAAACCGAGCAAAAGTCGAGACTCCAACTCTCGTGCCCTCGAGCAAAACACAACCTGAAGACAGATAACTCGCTCAACGCAAACACTGGAGGAGCGTGTATTACCTTCGTTGAGCTCCCCTTCCATTGCTCCCGCTGTCATGTGAGCACATCTGCACCTCCATGTGATTTCCTGGGCAAAATCAAGGAGGGGAAGCAATTTCCTACAGCCAGGAGTGTGACGTAGTGGGTGGGCGGAGTCGGAGACCAAGGGACAACAAAGCGCACTTCTTCAGGGGTCTGTGTCAAATCAAGTCTTTATCTCATGTCTAGTACACTAGCACTAATCCGCCATTAAACCTGTACTAAAGGTCTTCATGCAGAAAGACAAGAAATACATACACACCTCATCGTCCGCCTCTTGTGTAATTATATATAACGTGCTTATCCAGGAATGAACACCACCCCCTTCTCCGCCAGGAAGCCTATCTACAAGGGCAACATTTTTAAAAAGCTGGCTTATTTCTTGGTCTGTTATTTTGCTGTACAGTGTAAGCATGCAAGACCTTTTAGGCTTTATGTTCAATAACCACTTTTTTCCTACAGCCTATCCAGGAAATGCTGGTTGGAATGCCAGGATCATTCATTCATTCATTTTCAGATCTGGTTGATCCTGCTAGGCTTGTGGGAGAGCAGGAACCTATCTCAGTCGACTCTGAGTGAAGGCGGGGTACACCCTGAACAGCTTGTCAGTCTATCACAGGGCCAACACACACACACACACACAGCCATTTACAATCATACTCCTAGCTGGGGCAATTTGGAATGCCCAATTAGCGCATGTCTTTGGCTGTAGTGGGAAACCAGAGTACATGAAGAAAACACAAACAAGCATTAGGAAAACATGCAACTCTGAAACCTGCACACTGAAACCCGCTTTCATTCATTGCTATATGTTAAATTACCACTTGATCCAGAGCCTATCCAGGGGTTGGAATACTAGGATCAGACTACATTATATTTTTGTCTTTCACAATGGTCACAATGTCAGACTAAGCAACTGTATAGTGGTAAGTTTCTGTTTGGGAAACTGACAACACTATAAGTTTGACTCCAACCAATCATTGTTCATGTCCTTGTACATCTACAGAAAGCAGGGTCAGGAAATTACAAAAAATAATGTTAAGAAACAGGCAGTGGTGGCCTGGTGGTTGAGGTGCTGGATTACTGATCCCAAGGTCAGGGGTTCAAGCCCCACTATCAGTGGGTTGTCACTGCTGTCTCCCCAGTGCAGCTAACTGGGTTATCCAAGGCCGGCGTGGTGAGAGGCATGTAAAAGAACATTTTTTGTAAAGAGCAGCCTGCATTTCTGCCCTGCGATGGCCTGGTGAGCTGTCCAGGATCGCCCAGAGTTGGCTGAGATGGGGGCCAGCCTCCCCGCGACCCTAATTAGGAATAGGCGGTTCAGAAAATGAATGAATGTTAAGAAACAGGTCAATGGAGTTGTCAAACTACTACCTAGTTCCAGGGCATTGTGGGTTCCACCAGGGCATTGTGGGTACACATCACTCTTCTTTGATTACATCACCCTTCACCACTTCTGATGATCTTATTCAGGCCTGACACTGGAATTCTTTTGATGACAAAATCAGACTTAACTTTTGTTGTCCTCGCATTAGGTCCACAGACCGTACATACACTATAAGGACTGAGCTCAGGATTAAACCAGGGACCCTGGAGCTCTGAGACAGCACTCCTATCTGCTTTACCACCAACCTGCCAGCTAGAACAACACGTTGGAAAAAGATATTGATTAACTAAAGAAAATCAATATATTTTCTCCCTATAATTTCAATATCTTTGGTTTTTAGGAAAATCGTTTCATTTACGTTGTGTGTGCAGCTCCATCTAGCGGCAGACTGTGTGAATTGCTGTTGTTTTTATGTTCCACCATAGGAGGTCGCTGCACTCTACAAATACACACCAGCTGCTCGTTCCGGTTCATCCTCGGAAAAGGACTCCGCAGTGCTGCTCAGGCATCAGCGGTGGCGCCGGTAGTCGGGGGGAATCGTTCACACTGGAGAAATACTGATCCGTTCGGCGTTCGGATTAAACGATAAAGCAGTAGATCCGTACACGCGACAGCTCGCGCACCAAACCGAACGACGGAGCTGCGCGCGCTGGACGGAACCGCGTCGGTTTCGGCAGCATGAAGGAGGAAACGGGGACTGCTGAATCAAACTACAACAACATCCAGTGCTTCGAGCGCGTGTGTGTCCGCGATTAACCCGAGCGAATGTTCAAACAGACAGCTAATAATTAACGCGAGGTTGTGTTTATTTGTGCGCTTATTTTCCGCGCGCGCGCAGCCGGCTGCTGGTTTGATGAACTGGCTGTAAGCTTATGGAGGAGAAACCGCAACTATCAGAACAATAACAACAAAAAGCCTGCTTAGCACGGCTAGCTGCAGTCTGGGAAGCGTCTGCACGGAGGGATTGAGCGCTCGGGTGGATCATCTGATGAAATTAAAATGCGTATAGCGTTAAACAAATAAACAAGCAATGTTTATTAAGGGATAAAACGCACACTAATAATAAATAATTATAATAAGGGGGAGGAGGATCTGGATTTCTTCACCAATGACCCTGGAGATCACCTGGCGCGTGCAGTCTGTGTGCAGTTTGCAGCCATTGTTTCATCCAGACTCGAATCTTTTACACTGATTAACTATAATAATAATAATATCAACAGTGATAATAACTCGTATAAATATTGCATCTGGTTTCTGCCGAACTGAAAATGGCCGCCGTTGTGAATTATTCTCCTCCTTGGTGGGTGAACCTGCTGCACCGTCTTCCTCACTTCAACCTGCGCTTCGAGCAGATCAGCAGTGACTTCCAGCCTGAGGATTCCTCATACCAGCAGGTAAGGTACAGCAAGGTAGGACGGGAGGTGGACACAGGCCACTCACATGCCGACCATCATGCTTCACTGTTGGTATCAGGACACAGGATTGCTCCAATGTTCCAAATCCTACTTCAAAAGTGGTGGTGTTGGTGGTGTCATAACATCACATAATGTGATGTCATGACAGACAGTGATGTCATCGGTTACAGCACTGCATGTGTCTTTGTACTGTACTGGGATATTCAGGACGTCTGTATCCATGGCATGCACTCCAGAGAGTAACTCATGCCTGTATGCACTCCTTGAACACCCCTTTCCCAGATTTTGTCCCTCTGTATTTCCTGTTAAAGTAATGTGATATTAGGCGACGAGGTTTGAGGTGCTGCCAGTGTTCCGCATCATCTCCACACGTCAGGGCACTCGTGGGCTTCCATGTCGACCTTCTGAGCCAGTGTCTTGACTGAGCACGGTTTGTGCACCGAGGCATTGTTATGCTGGGATATATTGATACCCACAGTGGTGTCAAAATGAGTGCGTTCAATGACACCTTTGAATCTTTTTGTTTGCCGTTTTGTTGTTGCCTCTCAAGTTAAGTTTTAAGCCCTTTATAGAATGTGTGATTTCATCCATCTTATAACGTCATTACAGATCACCCTGTGTGACCTGGATCTAATAAACATGGGCTGTACTATAGTACGATATATAGACCATACTATTGTAAAAGGATGTGTAGAATATGACGGCATGTATGCAGTACAGTGGCAAATATGATGGTATTTGTGGACTGTACACTGGTATGTATGATCATATGTAGACTGTATGATGGTATATAGACTATGATAATATGTACATTGTACAATGGTATGTGTGATGGATGTAGACTCTACGATAGTGTGTTGACTGTTAGATGGTGTGTATGATGGTTTGTATGACGATATGTAGACTGTATGATAGTATGTAGACTGTGCAATGGTGTGTATGATGGTATGTAGGCTGTGTGATGGTGTATATGATGGAATGTAGACTACAATGGTGTGTATGAAGGTATGTGGACTGTATGATGGTGTGTATGATGGTATGTATGCTGTATATGTAGACTCTACGATGGGGTGTATATGTTGACTGTTTGATGGTATGTAGACAATATTACGGTGTGTATGATGGTATGTATTCTGTACGATGGTTTGTATGACGGTATGTAGACTGAATGACGGTATGTAGACTCTATGAAGGTATGTCAACTGTACAATGGTGTGTACGATGTAGACTGTGTGTATGACGGTATGTAGGCTGTACCATGGTGAATATGGCGGTTTGTAGGCTCTGTGATGGCTTGTATGACAGTATGTAGGCTGTGCTGTACGATAGTGTGTATGATGGTATGTAGGCTGTGTGATGGTGTGTATGATGGTATGTAGGCTGTGCGATGGTGTGTAGACTCTACAATGGTGTGTATGATGGTATGTAGGCTGTGTGATGGTGTGTATGACGGTATGTAGGCTGTGCGATGGTGTGTAGATTCTACAATGGTGTGTATGATGGTATGTAGGCTGTGTGACGGCATGTATGATGGTGTGTAGACTTTACGATGGTGTGTATGATGGTATGTAGGCTGTGCGATGGCGTGTATGACGGTATGTAGGCTATGCGATGGTGTGTAGACTTTACGATGGTGTGTATGACAGTATGTAGGCTGTGCGATGGTGTGTAGCCTCTACGATGGCGTGTATGATGGTATGTAGGCTGTGCAATGGTGTGTAGACTGGATGAAGGTATGTATACTGTACAATATTATGTGTGATGGTATGTAAACGGTATGATGGTTTGTAGTTTGCACACTGGTATGTAGATTGCAAGATGTGTATGAAGCCATGTAGACTTTAAAATGGTAAATGAAGGTATGTAGGCTGTATAATGACTTTCTTACCCCTTTGGAGTCTTAGTCTGATGTTTTGCTGTGTCCTGGGTTTTACTTAGTTTCATGCAAAAGTCGTAAATGTTTCTGGGCCAAGTGTTTTGTATCATGTCATCCAGAAGAACCGCCCCTTGATGATGTAGGATTTACAAACTTCAAGGTGGTGTATAGATTTTTTAGAATGTTGCATGAGCATTTAAAGTTCACTACAGAAGAACAGAGCTGGCACTCTCATAAGCCCGTGACTGTAAAAGTGCAGTAAAGTCGTGTTTTATGAGCTTCACTTCCTCTGACAGAACAAATTACATGCTTTCATCACTCATCAGCTGTCCTGATGTGGTAAATAACTTGCAAATTTATAACTGTATATATACAAAACTATGTTTCTGCAAAAAAAAAATATTTCATATTTGCAAGCTGTCGCCCTGTAATGGCTAAAAATTAAATAAAATGAAATTGTGTGGCCTTTTTGTCACTGTTATCCATTCTTATTCATTTTGTTTGCTCTGTTGCAGCCGTTCCAGTGCCAAGTTATTTGTTCTGTAATAATTTACTTTATTTTATCTCCCAAAGCGTGTTCCACCAGCTGCTGGCTGTCAGTTCATTTTTTATCACCTCTGCTTTATTTGGTCTTTTTATTACTGAGGAAGAAAAGTTCGGCCTTTAAGTCATCTTTCACTTCAAGATATTTGGCCGAATGGGGCTGGGGTTTCTTTTTGCCTTATTTTTGCCTTCATGTGCATTTAATCAGTTTCTTTTTTTGGCTGCTTACATTCTTTCCAAATTAGTATGTTATCGAACCCACTTAAGTTCCATTAGCTAAATTAAAAGGGTTTGTTTTAATTTATGTTTTGTTGCTTTTTTTAATTAATTATTGTTTTCTTTTTACTTTTATTCATCATGGAAGAGCAGTCCAAGGGAAACATTTTACTTGATATAGCTTCCATGCAATAAATAATTCCATTCACTCAGTTATTTGGTGAACCGCTTAATCTTACAGGGGTCCTGGAGCCTAACTCGGCCAGCTCTGGGTGAAAGGGGGGTACACCCTGAAGAGCTCACCAGTGCATCACAGGGCCAACACACACAACCCTTTGCACTCACTAGGGCTAGGCCCCCTTCCATATACGGTACAGAACTCTTATACGTATTGTTTAACGTGGACCCAGGATGGCACCTAAGTCTTAGAAAAACACCCAAGGACTCCTTTTTAATTCAGTTATCAGTTGAATCAACATAATTTCACAACTGATTGACTAATAATTGAATTAATAATTGTGTGATGTCCCATGTTATGGAGAGACCACTTGGCAGTACATTTGGTGATGTCTCTCTACAGGTGTACCGAAAGGGATAAAAACTCTAATAGTGTGTTTTTATCACCCTGGGTCATCCCACCCGCTGAGCTTTATGCTCTGTTTCTAGTCTTCACCCTATGCAGAGAAAAAATAGTTTTTTCGGCCGTTGTATTTTTGCCAGGTTCAGATTAGTTCACTTTGTTGCATTATTTTTTGTCATGTTATTCAATGCTGCAATTTGGTAGCAAATTGCTTTCACACGTGATATTTTTTTTTGAGTGCTGCAAATGGAAAAAAGTTCTGAACTAGAAAAAGCTGTTCTAATGTGAAATTCAGGCCTGACACGTGTTTAGATGGTCTTGTCAGCTGACAAAACACAAAGTGCTGGCTCACCAATGTCTGAATAAAGTTTACACAAAGTATAAGTGTCCTAAACAGGCTGTGAAGCATGCTGGGTAAGCAACAGGTGTAAATATGGCTGTTGGTCTGTTCTCCCATTTGTCCAGTTGCCTTTTGAAGACTGACAAATACATCTGTGTTTTAGGATTAGTAGTTTGTTCTTAAAAAAAAACTATTTTAGTCTGCATGGGATTTTATAACCACTTGGATTAAATAATCAATGGCCAATCCTCTTAGTCATGGTGGCATACCCTTTTTTTATTTTACTGTTTGTATCACCAGTGAACTACTGTACATTCGTGATCTCAGTTATTTATTTGTATATTTATTTTCACAAAAGAAAGAATCATCAGGCAGAAAGTAAACATGAGTGGGTGGCAAAGGATGTTCACAAAGTTATTAAACAAAGTAAACACTTTTTTTGTTCATCTTAAGAACTTGTGGATGACTTTGGAAGTCAGAATTGTCAATTTTGAATATATATATATATCTTTATCCAAAGCCCTTTTTCATGTTTAAAATAGTTTTTGCTGGCCAGGTTGCTGTACAGAATACAAAGTATTTAATGTATTCAAAGGATATTAAGAAACAGCTAAAAAAACAGCTAAAATGTGAACACATGCAGAGAAAGAGAAAGTTTTAATGATTAAATGGAATCGAAGATGAAGAATAATATAATGAAAATGTGGTCAATTAAAAGGAGAGGGAGAATAAAAGGACAGTTAGAGCAGCCTGACTGGAATACCAGAGTGATGGCATGTTTTTATCCCAAGTTTAAAAATGTCCTAATGGTAAGTGACAGTCAGTTGTAAAGCCTGCAGCCAGCCACGGAGTAGGAATCCCAATCACCTTTTCTTTCGGAGTGCTGGGATGAGGAACTGATAACGAAGTGGTTCACAGTCTTAAACCTCATGGGACTGGAAATAAAGGGAAAAGATTAGAGAGAGATCGACCTCTGTGCTTTTGGTTTGAACTCGAGATGGGAGATACAGAGTAAGTCACAATGCATTACTTTTAATATACGCTACCCAAGATATCAATGGCATCACAAGGCAAGGCAGTTGTTGAGTTGTTGATGAATGAGAATCACCACCTGTTTTGATTTAATTTGTATTGAGATTTTCATTGAAGAGTTGGTGATTGAGTGTGCCACCATATGTGGACTACAGAGGAGCGGCAGTGATTCACCACCTCAAATTCAATCATATCAATAAAAAATTAATAAAGAATTAGTTTTTCAATCCAGTGTGGTGATGCATGAAAGAACTGCAGTATACAGTGGTGTGTGAAAGTTTGAAAGAATTTTATACATTACATGCATAAATGTGACCTTCACACAAGTCCTAAGTCAAGTAGATAAAGGAAACCCAGTTAAATAAATAAGAGCAAAGTATTTTACTTGGTGCTTTTTAATAAGGAAAATGGTGCAATATTAGATATCTAGGCATGGCAACAGTTTGTAAACCTCTAGGGTTAGCAGGTAATTTGAAGGTCGGTGTTTTCAATCAGTGGAATGACAATCAGGTGTAGGTGGGCACCCTGGTTGATTTAAAGACCACAAATCTATCAGGGTGTCAACAAATGTTTGTGGAAGTGTTTCATGGCAGGAACAAGGGAGATTTCTGAGGACCTCAAAAAAAAAGGGTTGATTCTCAACAGGCTGGAAAAGACCACAAAACCACCCCTTTACAATATGTCACAAAATCTGTTTAATTGAAGGGGAAAATATGCAAAAAAGCAGGAATTGTGTATTTATTTACTTAATGTTAAAATTTAAAACAAATGTATTTTCAATTAACTCACAATAACAGTTTCTTATTAATTATTTAAATTGGTGGGATATCTGTTTAGAGTACTGATACCAGTACCAAAAATGATACCAGTGTATTGATAGAGTATCAAAAGAGAAAATAGTCATGCATAAATAATAATTAAAACAGTTATGCACCAAAGGTGAGGTGGATGGAATGTTTTTTTTTTACAATTATTTTGGTATATACTACACAGGTACCTTAAGCAAAAAAGCAAATCCAAAACAAGATTTTAATGGTTCATTCTTGTCTTTATTTATTAATATTTTTTTTATCAGTACGGACGTAGGTGTGCTCCCAGCACAGGCACATGCAGAGCCTATGTAACAGTGTCTATTTTAACCCTTTACAGAAAATTGGTGTTTTATGTGGAAATATAATAATGAAATTTTATAGTTTTTGTTTGTTTGTTTGTTTTTTGCATATGTAAACCATGACAGAGGCTGTTCATATGAGCTGTGTGCTTTGGGCTGAGTTAATAAGCGCTATAGTGTTTTTTACATAAAGTATTTACATAGTGCACAGACACATAAGAAAACCATCTGAGTTTGCACACTCAAATTCAATAAACCACAAGAAAATTTGAGACAAATTAAAGATTTTTTTTTACTAGTATATATTTACATATACATTTAATTAACATATGCATGCTGTACATGTTCAGGTGAGCTGTGCGCTTTCATTGGCGCTAACAGGAGTGATTTTTGTCATTCTCATTCAGAGGTTAGCCTACATACTGCCTGAATACAGGAGAAAACCAGCTCTGTAAAGGGGTGATTCGAAATTTTAGTACAAGAAAATACAAATAACCAAAAAATAAATTTGCCACATTTTTAAGCGTGATAATGGTAAAGCTGTCTGCTCCAGTGCCTGGGATTAACTGTGAGGGTCTTTTTATTTTGAATCAAGCATTATCCACTCAGAATAATGAAAACCCCAAGAGAGTGGTGTGTATGGTGCAGTCAGTTTTTGGAATTTTGCGAAATGACTGGTTTCATCATCTGACCGTGACATGTATACTAATATGATTTGGTATATTTGACCCAACCATAGTGAACAGAGTTTTATGAGAACAAATCAAGTGATTCTGTTTTTTTTATTTTTTTTTTTTAGTTAGTTTGTTTTTTCACTCTTATTCGTCACAGATGTGACGTAAATTGCTTTACGTTTTTAGACTTTGCATTTATTCATCGTAAGTTCAATGCAGTCAATTACTTGCTGAGGCACAAGCTGTGTAAGCCTGCACTATTATGGTCATGATGTGTGTTACCATAAGCGAAACTTTTTTTTGAGATTAAGTTATATTATTAGATGCTTTGTTCACATTGTAGCATACAGCTGAGGCTGGGGGACGGGACACACTGTACTCGTGCATCAGATCAGACTTAACCTTAACTACTACAGATTAAGCCTCCTCGGCAGGATGCTGATTTAGACGGTCCTAAATGTGAATTTTGTGTTCCATTTCATTTTGACAGAAAATCTGACTCCTGAATCAGAAACTTGCACATTTATGTTAAGCAGAATAAAGGATAAAGAAGCAGGCCTGGATTTTTGTGCTTCATTCATTTTATATATATAAAGAAAAGATAATGAGTTTAGGGAGGTTTGGGGCTTTATGGGATTTTTTTTGGAGGAAGGTAATCTTATGGTCAGTTTTCTGTAGCATTTATCATTTGATGATAGATAAACAACAAATAATCAAAATAAATAAAAAAAAAACAAAACAGATCACTCCCTCAGAAATGGTGTTCTTCATGCTCCACAGAGAAATACCATCAATTACAATTTATAATTTATCAAGAACACATGTTTTTTAAGGAGGGAATACAAGAAGAAACTTGTATCTGTTACATAGACACAAGCTATACAATAAAGTCCCTCCTGTAGCCTTGATTGTAATGCGTAGTCTCCATGGCATTGTTTTGAAATGCAACGCACGAGCATTTCCACCCGGAGTTGGATTTGTTTTTCACTGACTTCTTGAAAATCGACCCACTCAGTAAAGGCTTCTCCAGTACATCCCGAAGATTTTAAATAAGGTTAAGGTCAGGACTCTGGTACTAGCTCCCTCAATCACTTGTTTACTATTTGAGCCTCAATTTTATATTCGTACCATTAGTGAAGGGAAAAGTCCATTGATGTGATAACATGGTCATTAAGTACATTCAAGTCATCAACTGACTTCATTTTATTTCCGCAAAATATTGTTGTTGTGTTTTTTTATTACTATGTGTTAGAGTTGCAATTATTTT
>JBCNYG010000001.1:37178860-37190654 GCA_039654305.1 Porochilus rendahli
CGACCCTAATTAGGATTAAGCGGTTCAGAAAATGAATGAATGAATGAATGATTGTGTAACTGTTTAACTGTAGGGGAGGCCCAGGGGCCAAAAATACTAATTTTTGCATGTATGTACTTTAACAGCTGATACGTACGCCCATCTCATTTTCATGTTTAATAAACTACTAAAATGTTCACAGTTTAATGCTTACAGATTAAAATCAGTATAATTTATCCTTAAAAATGACGTTTCTTTTACAAATCCAGTTCCAGTTTTCAGCTATTAATAAACAGTCCCACATCTTACACTTTTTCTCTGATATTTTGTTCAGGTTTCAGATTGATACTTCATTTATTTGTTTTCTGAACCGCTTAATTCTAGTGAGAGTCGCGGGAAGCCTGGTACCTATCTCAGCCGACTCTGGGCGAGGGCAGAGTACACCCTGTACAGTTCGCCAGGCCAGCTCGATAATGATGCTGCATAGTAGACATCTAGTTGTATTAATCTCGTCATGAGGCAGCTAAATGTGAGTGAGTTTAAAGCAGCGTTCATACCTCTGACCCTGAGATCATCCGTATGTTTTCTTTCTCAGTGGGGATGTTGCATTAAGAGGAGCTGCACTATGGTGGGCTACATTCAGCACGAGGAAGGAGAAGTCCTTTTAAGATAATCTTCATGAGATTAATGCTGTTTAGAGGAACAAGCCCTGGAGCCTTTCCCGTCCTTAACCAGTGAGCAGCAAAAGAGGGAGACGTGGAAAGATTGTAGTCTTGCTAATTGCAGCGGCCTCTCTTTTCCAGGCTCATGTGAATTGAAAAAATGGAGGTTTCGTTTGCCACATTCCGCAGAAATCTGAGTTTTCTAAATGCATGCAGAAATCGCCAAAAAACTGTTCTAGTTTATTGTAGGGAATGTTTGTTGCTGTTGTTTGGGTACCTCCCACCCTGCTTTGACTCTTACCATATGCTGAGAGATACCGATATTATTGTTGTAGGGAAAGGTGTGGATTTCACATGGATGACCAGGTTATGTCAAGAAGAACCGATCCTAGCATGGTACTTCCACTTACAGCATAAATGAATGCATTGTATTTAATAGGTCTCATTTGTGAAACTCATAGTGAATACATTTATACAGCAGGTAGATTCCACCCACCAATTGGATAAAATGAGCAACATTCCAAGAGTGCCTATATTTACTATAAAAACACTGGGGCAGTTCAGTGTTTGTGTGTTACTTCACCATCTGTGTTTACCACATAAAATTCCACGTTCAGGTTCAAAATGCTTACTACGGTATTGTTAGTGACATCATAACTAGTAAATATAACTTGACTTAAAATATAAAAGCTTGTGAGATAAAAATTGAAAAGGAAGAATCAATGCCATTCTCTCCAGGTGCTAGAGAGTGAGTTAGCCAGTGAGCTTTCAGAGCAACAATTAAAGGAACCTTTGGCCAGGCTGTGTCCTAGACGTTTCTCACTCTATATTAAAATCTTGTTTAACTGTTGTTTGAAGCAATATCACACCAGCAAAATTCTGTCGAATCGATCGATGAAGTGAATGAAAAAGATCAAATGAGTGTTCTTGTAAGACTTAGTTGCCTTAACGTGTCCACGTCAGCGATAATTTTAATCAATTTAACTAGTGGCCTCAGGTGGGTGAATGGTGTTACCTTAGGTACCACAAGGGTAGTGCACAAAGGAAGTCTGAGTATGTACTTTACGCTGGTAAGTGCGTGCTCCGGTGCAGCATGATTTGATATGTTCAGTGCTCGTGTAAGGTTAAGGTGACAGATTTCCTTTAATTAGATAGCAGTTGCTAATGAACATAGACCAAAGGTCAGAAAAATGGTTAGCAAGCTTTTAAGGTTTGAGTCTTGAGGTTTGCTGATGTTTCACCTAAAGTGTTTTTATTATTTTTTTATTTATTTTAACGGGGTAGCACTGAAATATTTAGGTCGTTGTATTTTTAGTTTTCAGTAAGCAGTTCTAGATTGTTCCAAGTTCCTTAGCGTTCTACATCAAATTCTCCCTACTAATAAAACTAACTTGCATGAAGCTAATTTATTCAAAAGGTGTTGTGCACTTCCCCACAGCAAATCAGTGCATGCTAGCAGTGCAACTCATAGGATCTATTACACTGATGAATCATATACTAAGTGCCTGCTGGCTCTTTTCCCAGGCGTAACCTTTCAGTGTCCTTCATCTTGTAATCTCCTCACAATGAATCTGCCTGTTATTTTGTTTCCTAGTGTTTAACTGCTTAAAGAGATTTGATGATATGGTTGGTGTGAAAGTTTCCTAAAATCTGGAAGTCCTGGTACCGCAGGTCCTATAGGACTACAGTTCACCAGCACACGGCAACTCCCACTAACAAAACTTAACCCTGCCTATTGTCTGATGGCTTGTTTATGGTCTGTGGCTCCATTCATTTTGACATATGTGTCCTGAATCGAAGTGAACAGTGTAGGTATAGGTGTTAAAAGGATTCAATGTGTCTCAGGCACACTGTTATCTGATCACTCAAACCAACTTTAGAGGTTGTCTGGGATGCACTCAACCATGTAATGATTGTCTGAACGACGGCTGCACAGTATATTAATTGATTATCACTGTTGTGATAATACCATTCAGCTGTGCACACTTGGCAGGCTGAATGCATTTTATTAACCCAAAACTGACTTGAGCAGAAAAAGCATACAGAGAACAAAGTCAGTACTTCAAGAACAAAGGAAAGTCAAATCCTGGTAGAGATCCAGAGTAAAGAGCAAAAAGACAGAGCACTGGGGCTCACGAACAAGTGGTAGATCTGCCCAAGGTGTGCACAAAAGCACTCCCAGGTTTCCTGTTGCCTGTTTACTCACTTTTTTCTCTGATTATTAGGTTTATAGTGTACTACATATTGTGATTTTGTTATCCTGAATGAGTCCTCCGTCGCTAGTCTACTGGATAAAGGTGTGATGCCTGTGGCTGGAATTAGTCTTGCAGTAGGTTTCATCGAATGTTTCTACCTGACCTGTGATACCTTTCCGTTAATGGGAGTGATGGATGAAATCCTTTCAGAGGGGGTGCTGATTCTGTTTGGATGGGTTTTTTTGAAGTAGTTGAAGTAAATAAGGTTACATGTTAACTGTGGTCAATTTCGATGTCATCTGTAAGATGCTTGAAGGCAGACTTCATGCAGGTGAATGAAAGGCATAGATTCACAGCTGCAAGGACGAGCTGACTTGGAGAGTGGGTTGTGGAGGAATCGAACACATGTAGAAGACCCAGTGAGTGTCAAGACAAGAAAGCAACAGGTGCTTCAATACAATCAGGCCTTGCCTCACCAGGATCTTGGACCTTTCCAGGATGTCCTGTGGTGTAGGAAGGAAGAAAGGGACCAGGTGTTTTGTCCAGGATATAGATTAACAAAGTACTCATGGTGGTTTGCAACACAACAACTTGCCACAGTGGGCTGTTTTAAGATAAAGGCTTGTAATATTTCCAGGAGAAAGTTTTTGTCTTGTCTATGATAAGATTTCACTTTTTCACTTTTAGGTGACTTTCTGCTGTTGTTGAAGACTCTGTGCTGTACATTGCTCATTTTTCAACGTCTAGTGCTGCATGGAGGCAAGGTGCAAGTTGAGATCCAAATTTAGCGTTCTCCACTGGGAACAGAGCTGAATTTTAGTTCAAGAATAATTTGCATGTCTGTCTCTAAATGGTTTAGAAATCAGATAATGCATCCCCCCCAAATCCTTTCTCATGAAAGAAAGGAATGGAGCACAAACCACATTCTGTTTCACCACAAGAACATCCGTTGACCGTTCTGCTAATATGAGTTTGTGAAGCACATTTACGAAAGATTGTATAAGACACTGCTACATCCCTTAGGAGTGCTTATTAGCTGTTTGCTTATCTGATTTGGCAAATAGGTTTGATTTTGGATGACATGATTACCCCCTCAGCATGAGACTTTATCTTTGTTTAATCATATTGGTTTTTCTCTCAACACAGTGTGGAGTGCCAGCAAGACCTTCATTTTGCAGTCATCTGGAGTACTCTGAACCTCTAGGCTTATTCACTCATAAGGTTCAGGCACATCTAAGCTCATACGCTGTTTTCAGTCACCTGTGATCTCCTAGCGAGCTTGATGTACAGCTTGACATTAGTTTAAAAGGCCAAGTATGAGACTATGATTTTGTCATGGGGAAACAGGAGTTCTCTGGGTGTGTTAAAATTAACACATTTGACATGAAATTAGATCTGTCACAGGACCCCATCCTGTGCAGTGATGGTGGGCTTCAATATGCACAATGATCTTTAAAGCATTTGTGGATTTCATTCTTAAGGTGCTAGAATTATAATAATAGCCTGGTCTGGCACCTTGGTATTATAAGTGTTCATCTTATTGTATGCAGTGATAAGAATTATTCAAGACTACTACAACAATGGAGGACTATTAAGAACAGTATAATACCGGATGTACATTCCATGACAAAGTAAACAGTCCTTTACAAATGTAATACAGTACCCATGAGTATAAGTTCTTTGGGTTTGGCATTCAGCAATCATAGGACTATTGTAAGAAAATGGTTGAGTGCCTCAGATGATTCTAAAAGCATAGGGAATTTGTATGTCTGTCATAACACAGCTGTAGGACAGCATCACAAGCCTCACCTAGGAAATTTACCTGATGTTAATTATCTGAGAGACAAAAACAAATTTGCACATGTTCAAAACTTCATACCTGCAGCATTTTCACTCATACAACTGGTGAGTTTTGTATGATCCACTTGGAACTGTTCTAGGATTCTGTCTGATTTTCTGTTGTATGCATGTTGTGTAGCATATGGGACTATTCATAGGAGTTAGTTTGAGACAAGGGGTCTTGATTGTTCAGTGGTTAGCTTTGTTGTCTTACAACAAGTTCATGAGCTCTTGCTTTTGCCAAAAACAGAGATAGTTTGATATGACCATCCATTTTCCTCATAGTGTGATGTCATCTTAAAAATTCGCTCGAGTTTTCTTTGTTGATATTTTTGGGCAATTTGAATTTCAGTCTGGCAGCTCTGACAGACTGTGGGAAAAAAACATGGTCTGTAATCCAAAATAAGCAATGCATTCAGACAATCTTATTCATTTAAGGAGCTTTACTCATCCTTCTATCTGTTTGCTCTGCTACATTGGACTACGCTTAGCACGTTCTTAGATCATCTCCTATGATGTTCACTAGGATCTCACACTAATCTGTTTGCTTCGTCTCTCTTGTTTACCTACAGTCCATTCTGCTGCTGGGAGCAGTGGCACTAGCCTGTCTGGCCCTGGACCTCCTCTTCCTCCTCTTCTACTCATTCTGGCTCTGCTGCTGCCGAAAGAAGAGCAGTGAACAGCCCAACGCTGACTGCTGCTGCACTGCCTGGTGTGTGATCATCGCCACCCTCGTGTGCAGGTGGGTTACTCCGGACTAAAAGTTTTAAATTTCACTTAAACATAGACTTAATTTACAGTGATGTCATTGTTCTAAATGTCAAAAAGCCACTGTTATAAATTAAATAATTGTATTGTGTTAATGAATGTATAATTCATTGAAAACATTCTGAATCCGTTTGGATGATCTAAAATCAGTGTCCGTTGGGCCTGTTGAACCTTGGATACCTCCGCACTTGCATTGTTTTCATGTTGTCTGTCCGTCCGGGCAATTTTTCTGAATGCGGTATCTCAAGAATGCTTTAAAGGATTTTCTTCAAACTTTGCATAAATGTCCAACTTGATTCAAGGGTGAACTAATTGGGGTCAAAGGTCACTGTGGCCTTACTGCATGGAAGCATTTAACTCCCAGGCAGTGTCATGTTTTTGCAATGTAATGTTTTTACATGCTGCAGAACAATGTTGAATTAAAGTTGCTGAATTGTATTGTGCACTCCATGCAGCCCAAAGTATATTTACTCATACTTTTTTTTTCGGTTTTTTTTATTTTTTTATTTTTTTTTGTTTGTTTGTTTTTTCAGGGTGTTTTTTTCCCCTATTAAAAATGTTTATAATGTTGGATGTATGGTTTTTTGTGCTACTGGAAGCTGCTATGCTATACATGGATTGTTTTAGCTGTGATCGCCTCCCTCACTGTGTCCTGGCTGCAGGTATCATCTTTAGATTGATGAGCCATATCAGAAGTAGATCTCTTTTATTGCTGTTAAGGCTGCCCTAAATTTCATTTTAGTGTTTTTCTGTTTGCTCCTCTGGCATTTGAAGTATGTCCTTCGTGATGCTTTTGATATTGTACATAAGCACTATGTAACATAAGTGATTCATCGAACTCTGTGACTTGTACGCCCTTTACGTACTTCACTCTGATCCTATGTAGCTGACATGAAACTCTGTTTATTACCTCAGCTTTAGGAAGTGCATCGCATTACTTGCTGGTTATCCACTCCTTCCCTACTGATATCAAAACCTGTTTGGTTAATTGGGGCATAGAAAATGGCGGCAGTGCATTGTGGGGGAAGACTGCAGCATTTAATTCCTTTGCAGTAGGTGCCAGAAGCCTTTTTTGGTTTTATGGTAGCATGAAAATGGAAAAATATTTTTAGCTCTAATCCCAGTGTTGTGTACTCAGCGTATGAAATAGGCCAGCGCTGCCCGTCACCAAGCGAACGCCTCAAGAGGGGCAAGAATTTGTAATACTGTCATGTGAATGGCGTGTCAAGCTGAGATGCATTCTGAGTAGTGATTAATTCATTAACCTCTAAAATGCTCATCACATGTTTTGAAAGTGAAGTGCTTACTAGACCCGTAATGACTGTAATCAGATGGTGGCGATGATTGGTTTGACTTCTGACCCGGTTTTGATCATTGGCAGATAATCACTTGTGTTGCGCAGGGGAAGAAGAGTTTACATTTTTTTATGTTTTATGGTGATGTTTGTGTAGCCAGTGGTGTAGTGGTTAGGGTGCTGGTTTCATAATCAAGAGGTTGTGGGTTCGAATCCCTGTTAGACCCCCACTGTGCTAAGACCCCTACTGCAAGTAGGACCCTTAACCACAAGAGTGCCTCTGTCCACCTGGCAGTATAAATGGCAATAAAAAATACTTGGAAGGTAACCTGCGATGGACTAGAGTCCCGTATAAATGGCAATAAAAAATACTTGGAAGGTAACCTGCGATGGACTAGAGTCCCCTCCAGAAGGAGTTGAACTCCCAGTTGCTTTACGCTACAGAAACCGTGGATAAGTTCAGGTCTGACGAGCCAGTAGGCTCTGGTGTAAATGCCTGACTTCACGAGGAGGTTGGAGCTTAGTGCTGCTGATTCTGGATAACAGCTCACCAGTCCACCGTAAGTATCACATACAACCTGACACACTCACACTCACGCCTAGTTTGTGTCAGTTTGGGACAGCCAATTAGTCTAAGGAGTTTCTTTCCTCCGTGGGAGAACATGCGAACTACACACAGACTTGAACCCAGAACCTTCTTGCAGCATGCCAGACATGCTAAGCCACCGTTCCGCCCGCTAGTAATATTTCATCAAGAAAATATCAAGATTTATTATTTCATTAGCTATCACCTTGTGCTAGATCCTACTGTAAAAGCCAGTATACACTTTGTCAGCCTGTGTAGAACTGATATGAAATAATGAAAGGAGCTGCATTGAAAGATTTAAGAGACTAACCAGTTCTACAAACGTCTGAAAAGTTTGCTGAAAGCACAGCAGACCATCTGTGTGTAATTTCTTTAAAAATTGACTGCTTGTGTCAAAAACGTTTAGCACATTGATCTGCGTTACTGGTTGTTTATAAAAGAAATCTAGGCTTAATAGGTCTATGCTGTTTGTTTTAAAGAGGTCTTTGGTAAATATACCAAATATTTCTAAAACAAAAACCATGTTTTGGACTGAATATGTACTGAATTGTCAACAATACTGCTTCTCATCACCACACATCATGAGTTTAATTAAATAGTGCAGTTCAGATTTGTGGTGTAATGTTGAGGGTGCTGTTAACCGATTTATGCACTGAAGGGAAGTCGTAGAAACTGGAAATGCTTCGTAAAGAACAATAGAGATTATTGTAAATTGAAAAGCTTTCTGCTGCACTTGAATGATTCCGAACTTCACTCCTATTACATATGGTTCACATTATTTTTTATGGTATGTTGTATAAATGAAGAAAATTATTTGCCCCCTATGAAGTTTTCTTTAAAGATTTTCCCGAGTGTGGGTTGTTGTTGTTGTTATTTATTTATTTTGTAATATTAGTATTATTTTACCAGAGCAATGAATTTATCAGAGTGTTTCTCAATACCTTAGATTTATTTTGGATGCTTACATTATTTTATTTTGCACATAAGAATAAAGTTATTCAGTCATTTTCTAAGCCACTTAATCCTAATTAAGGTTGCGGGGAGGCTGGCGCCCATCTCAACTGATTCTGAGCAAGGGCGGGGGCAACCTGAACAGCTCGCCAGGCCATCGCAGGGCCAGTACTCACACAACCATTCACACTCGCACCCAGGGGCGATTTGAAACAGCCAATTAGCCTACCGTGCATGTTTTTGCATGTCAGTTTAGACATAAAAAAAAAAAAAAAAAAGAATGCTCACAAAGCAGGACAAGAAAATACAAACTTCTCATTGTTTCCACAAGTGTCAAAACCTGGAGTGAGAAATATCCTGAAGAAATTCAAAGAGAGCACCACAGTACAGAACCAGCCTCACAGTGAAAGATTTTAAAAAACTCCAGAACAACTGCCAAAGACGACACTCGTGAGAACCCTGCATTAGATCTGTATGAGGAGTCACTGGAACCAAGGGTTCATAGAGCCATTATACTACACTTTTCATTTTTTAAAATGTGTTTTGTATTAGAGCTTGTCCTCCTCACTCGATGCTACTGACTATGAATCAATGTCATTCAGTCTATGCAATTAATAAAGTCAAATTGGTAATATGCTTTGTCGTGGTTCCCAAACCCAGAGAGGAATACACTGATGGTAGTAAATTGGTGGGAAAATCAGCAGCCAGCTATTGTCCAGCCTCACATCCTGCTGCCAATAAAGCCTGTTGCCATGGTGATAGCTCTATTGGCTGTGCAGGATGCTTAGCTCCTATTATATCAGCAGTGTTGATCTCATTCACATGGTGAGCCGTCTTAGTAAAAAGATTCATTAAAGTTGCAAGGCAGGCAAAATAAAAGAGTAGGGTTATTTTAACAGCTATTTTGACACCACATTTGCCCTTAGATGGACGTGTCGCCCAGATTTAAGATATTCTTCCTATAGCAAGCAAGTTATGACATTACTATTTCTTTTTTACCCAAATTTTAGATTTATTGTTTATGTATCATTTGGCCTGCTGTACTGTACACGAGCTGCCTTTCATATTTAAATCTAGATGGCTAGTACAAGGCTGTCAGGCATGTGAAAGCATCAGTATGCAAGCCCAGGCATATGTTTGCTTAATGGCAACATTTTATGCATTATTATAGATTATGTAAAATAAACCAAAAATACTTGTATCCCTGGGAAAGATAGCTTTGTGTATCCAAAATCTATTTTCATCTTCTGATAATGTGAACATCATATTTGCTTCCTTGATGGCATTTTGCTCTTGGGGAGTGCTGTCCTTTTTGTACATAAGGACTATTTAAATCTGGCGCAAGCTTGGCATTAGTTACATAACAGTTTTTGTATTGTACTGTTTTCTTCAGTTTTTCCCCATTGTATTTACCATTTTTGTATCCCGCAAAAAAAGCATTTCTTCAGGCTAGTCAATAATCCTAGCAAATTATACATAATTGGTTTCTCCCATGCCCCCAAGCTAGTTCTTGTTTTTTTTTTTTTCCCCATCCTTGCAAATATATTTTAGATGATATGCAGTTGCTGTGTCTGAATTCACCAGCATGCAACAATGCTAAAGAATTTCCAACTTAAAGCCGGGGTTGGTAATTTTTTAACTGTATGTACAAACTTTTATGTCGGTTAAAATAACCTTTACATCTCGAAAGCAATTAATAGCTTATGAGATCCGAAAAAAATTCTGAGGGAGAAAAACGTCTGTCATCTGTGGCCACTATAATCCTGTAAAAACGCAGAGAAATCACTGTTTCGGGGTTTGCCAGGAAATACCCAATCAAATGCTCTTGTGTCTCCCTGCTTGTGTGTGACCCTACCAAGCATGAACCAACTAACGATAACATTAGCCTTGAACGTTGACTAGAAATCAAATTTTAAATAATCTGAATCTTTGCTGCTAACAGTAGCTTGCTGAGATGTGCTACCTGGACAGGATTTAAAAAATGTTTGTATATGACTGAAAATTCTGACTGACTTATTTTAATCGGCCATTGCCAACAGTAAACAGAGAATTAAAAGGAAGTCTGGTTCTGCTAAGGATGTTTGCCTGAGTTAGCTGGATGTTGGGAGAATTTTAGGTGCTGTTAATAATAATGTTTGTAATTTTTACAACATTAGTTAAATGCCTTAAGAGAGATTTTTTTCCCCGTCTGCCTTCTTGTTGTCTAACCTAGTATAGGGTGACTCAGTAAACCTCCCACATTCTAAAGGTAAATAAATGAAAAGGTGGAAGATTATCAAATTATCATTTGCACACACAAAACTTTATTCAGTACAGTTATGATCATTATTTGCACCCATGAAAATTGGCGAGGCAGGAGAGGTGGTGATAAGCTCTATTGGTTGCCCAAACCCAACTTGAACACTGAGCTTGAAGAATCCAATGTGTTGTTTCAGCAAGATGGAGCTACGGCACACACACAGCTCGAAGCTCACTGGAAGTGCTGAGGGAAATCACAAGTGTATTATTTTCAACCCCAAACTCTCGAAGCCCTTAAGGTTGTTATTCAACAGAAAATTGTTGCTCTTCCACCCGACATGTCGCGTTGAGCCATGGCAGTCTTCAGAAATCACTTCCAAGCGTATGGACAATGATGGCCACCATTTTGGAGGATGTAATTTTTAAAACATGATGTATAAAATCCATACTGGATGAAGGTGTGAGTTTATAAGAGTACATGCTATGTCTGTTCTCTGTCGCCACGTGTTTCTCTGTGCATTGCTGAGTAGCTCAGCTGTCGGGCCAGGTGGCAGGTGAGCACTTTATAAATGCTGTGAATTATGCACTATGGAAGAATTATGTCTTCCAGCTACTAAATCCAGCATTGAGCAGCAGAGCTCATTTTTCCTGCCTCAGATAAAGCTTCCTCAGTGTGCTCCAGATAAGTCAGCGGATAAGAGGGCTTCTGTAACATTGTCGTGTATAAAAGACTTCATCATAATCATTTTCAAAGTTATGAGTATATAATGTTTATGCATTTCTTAATCAGCTGTGATTGTTACTCATGAAGTGAAGCATGCTATTATGACTCATTTGCCTTCAGCCTCGATTCTGATTGGTCAAGCAGAGCATTCATTTTAAAATCATTTTTAAGTCAATATTTTGTGTCAAACTATTAAGTTCTTCAGTATGTAGCCAAGTAATAAATTCAAGTCGGTCATTATCGCAAAATTAATCCATTGCAGAGTGAATCACTTCATCTGTATTTATTTCGCAATACATTTAAAATTACTAGACCACATAATCAGACATGATTTAACTGGTGATTCGGAGCTCGTGTCCGATGTCAGCAGTGATTCCAAAAGGTTTTCTGGAAGCCAGCACTATTTTTATGTTTTTTATGTTTAGTCTTTCTGCTGCATAATTGAAGCATATGGATATGCAAAGCTGAGATTTAAGACCCTAACCACACCGATGCTTATCAGCTTTGTGTGTCTCAGTGTTCAAGAGAGTAAAATTAGCTATGCTGTCCGGATGGGAG
>JBCNYG010000001.1:37201795-37215649 GCA_039654305.1 Porochilus rendahli
GAGAACATGCAAACTCCACACAGAAACGCCCCAAACCCGGGAATCGAACCCAGGACCTTCTTGCTGTGAGGCGGACGAGGTTGTCATATCTTCATAGAATATATAAATTATAAAGAACATCAGTTTTGACTCAGAAACAAAAAGAAACAAAATGGTTTGTAGGTGTGGCCTAATGCACCTGATTTCAGTTTCTTATATGTAAAAGGTTTGTAAATATTTACTCATGTATATATTGGATTCTCTTCAACAGTGGACTCCATTAAGAATGTACAGGCTAAAGAACAACAGAAATCATAAGCTCAACGATTTATTCATTCATTCATTTTAATTCACTTAGTCCTAGTTCACTTAATCCTAAATAGGGTTGAGGGGAGGCTGGCACCCATCTCAGCCGACTCTGGGCAAGGGCAGGGTACACCCTCAACAGCTCGCCAGGCCATCGCAGGGAAAACACTCACACCTATAGGCAATTTGAAACATCCAATTAGCCTGCTGTGCATGTCTTTGGACTGTGGGAAGAAACCGAAGTACCTGGAGGAAACCCACGCAAGCACGGGGAGAACATGCAAACTCCACACAGAAACGTCTGAGCTGGGAATCTAATCCCGACCTTCTTGCTGTGAGGCGGACATGTTGACTACAGCGCCACCGTGCTGTCCTTTATGTTTTATTAGTTGTGTAAGTTTTAGTTAATAAGAGAGGAAGTTTTAAATTTAAGTGTGTCCTTCCTTTTTGTTTAAAGCTGCAGTCTGACTAGTTTATGATGGCAGGTTTTTTATATTCATTCACACTAAATTTTTCATTTTCAATTTTCTTCTTCTTTTTTTTTTTTTTTTTTGGCATAACTTTGCCATTTTGATATTGTTTACAGAGCTCTAGTGACTTTTGTGTGGCACCAGACATGTATGTCACGGAAGTAGCCGAACACTATGGAGTCATCAATAAAGGTAAGATTTCACACTTTCGCTTTTAAATGTAACTTTATTTATGGGTGTGTTCTCCCCGTGAATTGTTTCTCACTGGCACTGGGCTTTGTTTTTGGTGTAAGTAATACCCAAACACGGTGTTGCTCTTTGTGATTTCACACCTGGTGTGTTTTCTCAGCATGGCTTTTTTCTTGCACATGATCTTGGCTTTTAGAGGAAGGTAAATCAACCCTTTAATTATTTGTCCCCCACTCAAGCTCCATAATCGGACATATATACGGGGTGGGAGCATAGGGTGTAAATCATCGGACTGAGGCAATGAAGAGCGGTCTGTGTGTGTGTGTGTGTGTGTGTGTGTGTGTGTGTGTGTGGTGGCAGAAGCTGGCCAGTACTAGTCAACCAGAAGAATTAGGGCAGTCGAGGCAGAATGCTGGGCATATGTAAAGGTTCCTGTCCCATAGTAAAAATGCACTGCAATAGGCTTAGCATGCACTATTCATTATTTTACACTTAACCATCTTGATCTTGAGCATTTTATTCTTTCTCTCTTTCCACCCTTTCCACATCAGAAATAAATATATTTTTCAGCTTTCACTTTATAGCAGACATCCTGCAAATGTGTCTAATAAATGCAACCATAATACCAGCTCTGAACATGAAAAATAACTCATAATATTTAATTAAATTAATGGCACATTTGTCCAGCTCCAAAAGAGGAAAAAAAGAATCACTCAGTGTTGAGGGAAAAATTAAGGAATTACCTTGTTAATAGCATTTCTAATAAACACCTCTAAAAGGCAAATTGCTCTACACTTGGCTACTTAAAAGAAAACATGGCCCCAACAAGAAAGTTGTCAGCAGAAACAGTGGAAATGATTATGAAGCTCCTTCAAGAAAGAAATCCAAAATAAAGTGTGGCAAAGGAT
Source organism: Porochilus rendahli (assembly GCA_039654305.1). NCBI lineage: Eukaryota > Metazoa > Chordata > Actinopteri > Siluriformes > Plotosidae > Porochilus > Porochilus rendahli. The sequence continues at coordinate 37,203,648 of JBCNYG010000001.1, forward strand.
GTATCCAGTCAGATGTATGTAGAATTTTATTGCAAGCATAAAAAAGGGGTAGTTTATAAAAGAAAAACAGACTGGTGTCTGGTGTCAAAGACATCAGTGTGTCTGAATAGAAAAGTCAAAGCATTATGCCTCTAAAGAAAATGCAAAGCATTAAAAAAAAACTATGAGTGGAAGCAGGAGTCAATGTTTACCAAAAGTCAAAAGAAAACCTGGGCTAATGCATTAATAAGGTTGAAGTGAGTTAAAGAATTGCAGTCATGGAGTGATGATGAGATGAAAATGGTGTTCAGTGCTGAATCATAAATCTGCATTGGCCAGATGATACTGGTAATTTTCGCTGATGCTTTTCTTATTCAACACAATAATGTGAAGAAAATACTTAAACTTTTCCACACATTCCTGATATGGGGTTGCCGGTCAAGCAGAGGACCAGGGGAGATGGCAAGCTTTACCTTAACACTCAGTGCACAGCTGCACATAGAAATTTTGGAACCTTTTTTCATTCATTCCACAATTGTTTTCAGGTTAAAATAATGCAATAAATGGGTCTACTTAATATGATAATTATCATGACAAGCACATGGGAGGCTGGAATGATCATGGCCATGTTTGCAGAGTCACTATTGACATTGAGTGATGCTTTTAAATTTTCCAATATGTTATATTTACTGCAATATTATATATTTAGTTATAAACAAGGTCATCTGATTATTTTTCTGTAAAAAATATTAAGTTTTGAAAGTAAAGTTAAGTCTTTAAGAACAAGGCTTTTGTCCAGACAGAAGCAGGAATGTTTATATTTAAGAAGCTGTAAATATTAGAAGAAATTGCTTTCCAATACTGCTGCTGGCACATATTATTCAGGATAGGAAAAGCCCATAATTTTAATAAATTTAATTATGGTCATTAGTTTATTTTTGCCAGGAGCTGTTACAGTATCTGACTCAATTTAGACTGCCAGATGCTTTTTGGTATAAAGTAGGTGCGTGTTTCAACTGTAAGATCCTCTTTGCAATAATGACTAAATATAATGGTCTGTCTGCCTTTAGGCTACTGTCGTCTCCACTGCCTCAAAGAGGTCACCCCTCCATAATCTGGCAATATATAATATCCTTTGCTTTGTTTACTCTAAATACATTGAAGTTGGAAATAGCTGGGTTTTAAACCAGCTTTGAACAGACGTGTTAAGATTTATTCACTTATAGTGCAAAGAAGACTGGATATGAGAATATGTTAATGCCTTTTATACAAACCACTCTTATTCATGGTCCATTTTACTGTGAAATTCCCAATCACCCAATAACACATCCAATTACTAAAGTTCATGTAAAAATGATGGATGAGCCTCTGGGTCTGTGGCTCAGTTGTAAGCCAGGAAAGCCTCGTGTATTTGGCCATGTGTGGTCATAACTGAGTAAGCGGTTCATTCTTCTCATCAGCAGAGTTATTAGGGGTGTGGGAGGTGGGGGTATGTGAATTTGTTGTACCACTACCAAGACTTACCGGGGTGCCCTCGTGTGTGGGTGTAGCTGCGAGAAAGAAATGGTGAATGATTTCATCACTCCTCCAATGACCCAGGCCTACAGTTCTGACTCACTCACAAATCGCTCTCTATTTGACTCGTCTGCGCTAATGTACTGAGCATAGAGGGTGTGTGAAAATCACAGTTACGTCTGTGCTGGAGCTTGTCAGGAGGTGGTGTGAATATGTAGCACTTCCTGCACAGAAATAGAGCGTGGGAAGCTTTTTATAAACCTGTTTCCCTCCCACATATGCTCGCTATCCTGCATCCAGCGTCTCCTGATTCGACGCAAATCACAGTTGGCTTTCTTCAGCTCCTCTGGGCACTGTACCTGAACTATCAACCATTTTCGGTTGCTTATTAATAGATTATTTACACAATACCATTATGAGGTGACCCATCTTGAATAATTTAAATATTTCAGTTGAATGGCCAAATCAGCCTATAACATGTGCATTTGTGCCTGTATTATTCATTCATTCAGTCATTTTCTGAACCGCTTATTCCTAATTGGGGTCACTGGGAGGCTGGCGCCCATCTCAGCTGACTTTGGGCGAGGGCTGTTCCTGTATTACAAAATGTTTACTGTGCAATTTATCAAGAGGTCATCGGTGCATCCACCACATGCGTTATATAGCCGAAAGTTTGTGGACATCTGAAGTTGACTAATTGAACATCCCATTCCATTTCGCAGTTACTTAACATTTCAGACACAGACAGTGGCGAGTACAAACACATTTCAGTGTTCTTCAACACCTGTGGTCAGTTAAAAAGTTTGCACACAATTGCAATAGTGGAAACGAACAGTAGTCCAATGGCCTGTGGCGAATCAAAAATCTGTAGGGCGTGTGAAATTAGCTAGCAGGTCATCCTCCAATAGGCAAAGAAGATAAATTCCACCCCGCAGTTGGATTTGGGTGTGATTGTAGCGTGTCCACAAACATTAAGCCACTGATGGAACAGCCGTTATAAAAGGTTAAAGGCAAGTGTAGTCCTGATTTCACTGTCGTCCTGATAGTTCCTCTCCTTGCCTTTGACGTGCTGTCTGTGTCTTATTTCTATAGATATCCTACAGTATTACCTCCGGTGCAACGTGGGCCAAACCAACCCCTTCCAGCAGGTAACCATGGATTCTATCATCCATTCTTTCTCTCACCTTCCCACTATCTGTATACGTATTCCATATTCTTTTTCTTTTATACAACTTGTCTTTTTTTTTTTTTTTTTTTTTTTGGCAATGTTCAATGGAAAGAACCTGGTTTGTCTAATCCACAGTGTGTCTGCTTCCAGTTCGATTCATAGATTTTCTGGAGGGATAGATTTTGCCCAGTTTGGTTCAACATTGATTCAAATCAGTTCAAAGACGTTTTTGGACATTGCCACTCATTCAGACCCATTTATGAGTTTGTGACCCCTTTCCTTCTTCTCTGGAGACATGCTAGCCCATGCCCAGAGGGATGCACTGTTCATTTTTCCTGTAGCATTTCCTTTTCTTCTTTCTCTACAGCATTACTCCTAGTCTTCTGGAGATCCTTCTGTACCAGACAGAACTTTGGCCAATGAAATCAGACCAAGCCCTGGTGTTATGTGAATAATATATTACCCCTCTTATAGTATCCCACATAGCTGAATAATCACAGTGGGCAATGGCAGACCCTTTCCATTTCAGTACACACCTTGTTGCTTTTAAACAGTGACTAATAGTCATTTGGAGATTGTATATTGATCTCCATGAGCCAGTGAGTCCAACTGGTGTCGGTCGGATTTCACTCACATAGATGAGTCTTACTGAATCCAGCTGAGGCTGCAAATTTCAGTGGTGCATTTAAAGATGAAGATGCATTCTCCTTTAATCTCCTCTGCTGTGCTCTGCTAGTTTAAAGGAACATAGCCAGCATTGATTTCATATTTTGCAGTTTTTTTTACTGGAAAAAACTGTATGCCATGCTTACTGTGGCATATTGATCTGGCCTGGTGTGAATTATTGCAATCACAGGCTTTGTGAAGCAACACAGAACAGACTGTACATGCTCGTACATGCTGCCTTGTTCTTTTCTGCCCTTAATATGCAATTTTGCAGCTTTTCATGGTGATTTTTAAAAATAGAACTGTTGCTAAGAGCCTAATCTGCCATCACAGTTTTCTGAAGGCGTCTTTCAAGTATTAATGCTTTCTTGAAATGTCATGGTTCCTTCAGCGGTTGTCCTAAAATGGACTGCACATGCTGTATTATTGTGTTATTTCTCCCCCTGGATTTCTTACTGAAAGACCTTGAGCAGCCTGTCATCCACCACCCTCTCCGTGCATTATTCAAACTCGGCGAGGAATAGCAGCGTGCAAGGCTGATGATGCGTCTCAGTCAGCAGCCGAGAGACCATCTGTGTCTTCTGTTCATTTATATCCGTCCATGAAGAAGTATTAGTGACAGCCCATGCTCGATTTTCTTTCATTCCAGTTCCGAACACACTCAATCAGCAGCACCCTACGGTCGTACTGTGCTCAGCTGGGTTTGGATCTGAGTAAAAATGCCGATTGGATAAGTCCCCCAAGGTTTAAGAGCTACTAATTTGGAAAAACAAAGCAAAAGAACACGTAGGGCATATCAGTGTTTAAATCTGAACAATGAAACGTCATTATAACCCTTTCTGTCCACTTTACAGTGACGTTTTCGACAAGAGAAAACCTTCATTTAAAAATGTGCATGTCGGCTTCATGTAATGTGGCGGGGCAAACAGATGGTTTCAGATACAGTGGCGCATGGTTGCCATGACACAGGGGAAAGTTTGTGCCAAGGACCCCATAAAAAACATCAAGAAATACAGTGTCAGTGTTGCTCTGGCATTTCATACTCAGTATTACAGTATTGTGTTGTGGATATGGAACAAACCAGACAAAAACAATAGTGTGTATGAAGTGAGTTTTTCCATATAAATCTGGGGTTGGGGCCTTTGAATCTTAACTTAAAGGTTTAGATTGACCCAGGTTAGTGTAGGTGTAACCTATTTGTGGGGACACACCAAGCCCAATGTTGCCATTCGTCAATGTCGGGAGGTCTGTAGGAATCTGTTGCTGTAGTGTTTTTCATTCATCCAGCACTGTTCTCGGCAAGCAAATTTTCAGCTGATTCGACATGTTGAATGGGAGATGGGTTCGTCCATAAAAGAAATCACTCCAAATGCCAGTTCAGGTTAGCAAGTATGCACACAAGAACAGAGCTATTTGTTCTTCAGTTGTCCTTCCACAACTAACAGATTCAGGGCTGACTATGCCAGCTCCAACTTCTTATCAGCCATAACTTTGATTAAAGGTACAATGTGTAAGATTTAGCAGTATCTAAAGATGAGGTTCCAGATTGCAGGTAGCTGAAGCCGCCATGGCTGGTATAGCTGGTGTGGTTCTGGGTTATAAGTAGAAACATGGTGGTGCAAGATGGCAGCCTCCATGAGAGGGGACCCAGTTTCCAAATAGACATAACTTATTTCAAGGTTTTAAAATCAATGACATTTTTTCAAATGATTATGGATTGATGAAAACTTGACGATTTACATAATTCCTGTTAATACGACCTTAAAAATCTAACACACTGTACCTTTAAATGTAATCTTGAAACCGTCTATGAATCAGGTAAAAATAATAAGCAAACAAGGCTTTGTTCACAGTTGGTTTTCTGGTGTCCATATTGAATGGTGGATATAAACAATCACCACCTGCTAGCATAGGTCACAGTAATGTCTCACTTTATTAATGTCTTATATTTTCTGAGAAGTGTCACCCCTGAAATGTTTATTGACTGTGAATGTCTTGTGTTGTAGAAGCTGTCTGGAAGCCATAAAGCTCTGGTGGAGATGCAGGATGATGTACTGGAGCTCCTGCGTACTGCTGTGCGAGAATACCCCCAAACAAAAGTATGTACCACACATGACACACCATACACACATCCCCCAGACTGTTCTTGAAGCGTGACTTTAGCTAGTGCCAGTGTGCTGTATTTGTCATTGTCTAGTGCTGATTGTCCCTTTTCTCCACACCCCGTAAGACCAAGACAGCTGAAAAGCTGATTCCAACAATGGAAGGTAATGCTGTTCCTCTAGTACTGATTTCAGATGGGAGGATGTTGTGATTTGCAGTTTCTTTACAACAAGCTACATTTTTTTTCGCCTAAAGTCCATAAAGAGAAAAAAAAGAACTTGTAAGAGGTAACACTTGATTATATCTGCCGTAACCAGATGTTGGAAGTAACAAAGTGCAAATGCTTCTGTACTGTACTTTTTCAGGTATTTGTACTGAGGCTGAGGATTAATTTCAGACAACTTTTAACTTTTATATTTTAGCACAAATAGCTTTGTCTTTTATCATTTTTATATTTTAAAAGTTTTTGAGTAAAGAAGCTCTACTGTATGATTTATTTAATTATATATTTTTAAACAAAACTCAGTATATTTACTTGAGAAAAGAAAGTATGTACTTTTGCCACCTCTGGCTATAACTTCAAATAACACTGACACCAAATTAATAAGAAAAGAATGAAACTTGTAATTACTGACAGATTATGTGGAATAAGAGGAATGGAACATGCCGCAATGTTACAACCTCATATTTTGTGTTGAATAATTGGCAGGAAATCATGTTATCTTTTCTCATTAATTTCTACTCAGATCCTCTTATCCTCGCTCAGTTTCCCTGCTTTTAATCCCTTCCCTTCTGTTGAAATGGTACAAAATATTCTTGGCCGGTTGTCTATGTATGGTGCTAAACCCCCGAAGATGCATATAAGCTCTAATTTATACCGATAAGGACCTTGATTTACAAATATGTTTCACATGAAAAATTTATTACAGCGCTGCAAAAGCTACGTTCATCGTGTGTCTCTTAACCACCCTTTTAAATTTAGATTTTCTGTTTTCCTTTAACTTGGGCTGGCCTGTAACATAGTTAACCTTTTTGAATACAAGCACTCCAATGTGTCTGTGTAACTGGCCTGCTCCTATGAGGCTGGTATAAGGATTTAGGCTTATAAACAGAGTTTGTGCAGTGAGAGAATGGGGAATTACAGGAAAGATGAGTTGAGATTGAGAATGAGAAGTTTCAGTGTGTTAAAAGTTGAGTCTTAGTTAAGTGCAAGTAGAATACAGAATTAAGCACGGCATTATCTGTATTTTACACACACACAACAGGTCTGCATCAGAACTAGACTGTTCTACACGATTTTGTTTTTTTACTCTCCTCTCTGTGTGTTTCAGAGCAATCTGGAGCAGATTCAGGGGGTTTTGAACACCACTGAAATCGGCCTCCATCAGCTGACAGCCCTGGTGGACTGCCGTAGTCTGCACATGGTAAGTGTGTGTGCTGCATGATAAGCAATAAAATACGTTTTTAACCAACATTGAGGACTTTTTTTGGAAAATAAAGACATTTTGGCTGGTCCTCACTTCACAGTTTGGAGGAGAAGACATTTTGGGGGGTTTAGGTTAGAATAGAGGATGGGGTTAGGCATTTACTTTGAATGGTTATGGTTATATGGAACTAGGGAATGTATTACATCAATGAATTACCCCACAAAGATAGAAGTACAAGGTGTGAATGTGTGGTATTTTACTTGACAGTCCCAGGACGCACATCATCATCCTGATTTAAGAAGAACTTTCACTTTAATGCAGAGTTTATATTGTGTGTGCGTGCACAGACCTAGTGTGAAATGACTATTAGTCATGGAGCATTGAAGTATAAAGCAGGCTTTGAGATGTTTTAGGAGAGTATGCCTCTATGGGGAGCACTGTTCAGTGAGTTTCTGTTTAGAAGAGATTTTTTAAATTCTGAAGCTCACATGCAGGCCCCTCTTCTTGTTCTTGTTCTTCTTCTTCTTTTGGCTGCTCCCGTTAGGGGTTGCCACCACCGGATCATTCTTCTCCATCTTGCTCTGTCCTCTGCAGCCCTCTCCGTCATGCATGTCACCTGCTTCTCCTTCCTCACAACATTCTTTAACTCCTAACTCCTCTTAAACCTTCCTCTTCTCCTTCTACCAGGCAGTTCCGTCCTCAATATTCACCTACCAATATACCCTTCATCCGTCCTCTGCACACGCCCGAACCAGCAATCTGACCTCTCTCACTTTATCCACAAACACTGTGTTGTACTTCTAACATGCTCATTATATCTTTTGAGTTCTGCTCATTCTTAGAGATGTGTAGAGGGTTGTAGAAAACATTTTTAGATTCCTCCCCAACTTAAAATTTACTGTGTAAAGCTGCTTTGCGACAATGTCAATTGTAAAAAGCGCTATACAAATAAAATTGAATTGAATTGAATTCTTGTCAATGTAAGACAAAATTGCACCATCAATATCTCTGCCACTTCCTGCTCTGCCTTCTGTCTTTTTCTCAGTGCTACCATCGCCAAAACGTACAAATTAATATTCATTCATTATTACAGAGTTTATATGAATGCTTGATTAGGATTGGTCAGCTGCAGTGTTTAGCATGCTATTGTTTTGTGAAAGCATGCACATGCCCCCTCCGTGACACCGTCATGCTTCCACCCTGTTCTTTGTGAACTGCTGCGCATGCGCAGTTGGAGGAGGCTCAACACACTTCGAGGGAAAGCGCCACCCCTTTTGTACGAATGAGTTCACAGATTCTCTTGGATTGGCTGGTGATCAATGTGAGCATATGCCCTCCGTCCCTCCCTCCCGTGAGAGTTCAGTCAATAAGCTCCCATCCCCAGTCGCGGATTCGAACTTGTAATCTCCAGGTTGATAGTCACGCACCTTGTCAATGCACCACACGGGAGCCCCAGGCTCTTTATAAAAAGACTGTTGATAGGTAGTATATAATAAAATCATATTTTAATATTGGAAGTAACATGTGTAATAAGTAGGATAATGTACACCAGGAAATAAACCTATTCAGGGTGATACAAGACCAGCAGCCAGCTCTTATCATATGACAGCTGGCAACCAGGGTGATGGAGCCTATTACATGCTCCCTCTGAGACATATGCTGCCAACTTAAAGTATGTTTTTGAACGTTTGCTCAGGATACGTCACATGGCACACACACAAAGGAAAGTAATTTGCACTTTGCTGCATACATGAGCTCCCAATCTCCTGCAACTGAGTAGTGTCCCTTTGATTGACAGGGAGAGAGAGTAAGTCCCTTCCATCCAGAATGCAAGGTCAGTTTTCATCTCTTGGACTCCCAGACACTGTAACTGTGGTGTTATTAGGATTTCAGCCATCACAGGATGATGGAAAATGCTTTTCATGTTAGATGAGTTTTATCTGGGCGGTCCCAGCTTTTAGTGTCCCATGCTAAGATGTGGTGATTTGAGCAAAGTTGATCCCGGTTGAGTTCCTTTTCCAGTTTTTCAGTCTGGTTATTATGCAGCGCTCTAACAGTGCTGTGGCTGTACATTAAACACCTTGGCTGTGAGTAATAATGGTGATTTGTGAGTGGGATTGACTGCTCATTGTTGCCTTTGTGGATATCTGTGGTGTTGCCTGCAATGGGGTCTGAAGTGAGCTCCAAATTCTGACTTATAGATACACTTCTTATTATTTTCCCAACACTGTACAGTATTAAGGAATGCTCTGTTCATTCCAAAACACTCTTTGGGAGTGAGAGTGAGCGTGAGAGTGAGAAAGTCTAAAAGACAGAGAGAGCGCGATGATTAGACACAATCCCGCAAGACCGTGAGAGTAAGTGTGAGAAAGTCTGAGAGGGAGAGAGAGTCCATATTCTCTGTATGATTGCAGATTCAGAAGATTGAAGTTCTGAATGCAGTGTTCTTCTCTCTAGTCACGATTCCAGGATTGTGGTTATGAGTGTGGGTGTGTGAAGAGTGTGGGATTGTCTGATCTTTCTCATTCTTTCTCTCTCTCCCTTTCTCTGCATCATTATCACTGTCTTGTTTTCCATTCAATTTTCTCTATATCTTTCTCTCTTTCTCTCTATTCCCTCTCTTTATTTCTGTATATCTGTCTGTCTTCTTTCGCTCTGTATGTGTGTGCTTGTCTGTTTTTCCTCTTTCTCCCTTTTTCTTTCATTCTCACTGTACCATTCTGTCTTTTTGTTCATATCTTACTCTGCCTTTCTCTCTCTTTGTCTCTCCCCCTTTCTCTCTATATCAATATCACTGCCTCGTTTTCCCTTTCTTTTTCTCCATCTCTCTCTCTTTATCTCTCTTTATCTGTTTTTCCTCTTTCTCCCTTTTTCTTTTTTTTTCTCTGTACAACTCTGTCTCTTTCTGTCTTTTTGTTAATATCTTACTCTGCCCCCTCTCTCTCGCTCTCTCGCTCTCTCTCTCTCTCTTTCTCTCTCTCTCTCTCTCTTTTGTTAAGGATTTTGAACACGATGACGTACAACTCTGCATCTCTTTTTGCTGTGTGTGTGTGTTCAGTGGCAAATGTGTGTTTCAGCAGGATTATGCAGGACGTGAGTGTGTTTGTGTGGGTGTACCATACTGTCTGTATGCAACACAGCGTTTGAAGGTGTACGCTTTACTCATCATGATGGAGAGGATTTCTTTCAGTCAAGATATAGAACTATAACATAGTTAAAAATCTGCTGTAATTATTCATTTTTGGATTTATGCATTTTTTATGCATCACTAATCAGGAATTTTTCAATGATCATTTTCAAAGTATTGTGGGATTTTTAAATGTAACTTTTGGCTGCTGCAGTATGTCCTTAAATCTATAGTGTAGGTGTACGTGCAGAGAGTTATTGGTCCTTTCAGAAATTCATCATGTGTCACACAGCAATCTTCATATGAGTACAAAAACCAACCCAGAGAACAATGCCAGAACAGTTGTAGATGTATTCTATAAATAACATAGACAGTGTTATACCAGGATGATATACCAGACGGAACTGTATTACGTGTTGGAGTGATGGAGATCAATAAGCTTCTTACTCTCGGGGCTAGAACACATTTCCGATGCGAGTCTCTAGTTGCAATGTGTACATTCAGCAGTACCGCCAGACAGAAACATCTAACATTTTTTGTTTTTGTTTGTTTTTTGTTTTTTTTTTTTTACAGTTTTACAATAAAACAATATAATCTGGTTTGTTTGGGTGGTCTTTTTATTAATAAGTATTTGTTTCTGTTTGACAATCCATATGGTCTGACACTTATTCTACTATAATTGTACTCTGAAAGCTTATTGAAAAATGCTTTGCTTGTGTTCTAACATGTATGATAAACATTGCTGACAGTTTTATTCATGACTCCAGGGCTAAATTGCACCATGGATTGTAGTTTGGTTTTAACGCAACAGTAGCGCATTTTATCTACAGAATCTGTTGCGTCTCCCTCTTGCGTGCTCTCGAAATTTGTTACTATTATGCCAGGCAATATGTAGCTATATAACAGTTATTCCACAAAATCAAGTCTTAGATGACCTGATAAACATCTGTCAGCCCTGTATAATGAGATTAAGTGAATAACTATTTAATTATATCCATGTCCACGGGGTTGTAAAGTCGTGTTCACACAGGATGCAACAAGCAACACGCTCGCTGCTGAGCGACACACGACAACACCTGGCATGACAGAACAGAGACTCTTGTGCATCATGAACTGGGAACAGTTTGCTCTCCTCGCCATCTCTGCTCTCTATTTGAGAAGAAACGCCACAAATTTACAATTGGGTACCCAATGTTACAAGCCAGGTATCATCATGGAGAGGATCATAGGCTTGTGCAGGACCTCCGTTTTAACGGAGTACACTTTGAGAGATCTACTGAATCATGTTAACTGGCAAATGAAAAAAAAATCAGTAGATAAAAACTGTGTGCAGTTCAGTCAACAGTATCTTTAAGCACTAATTGGTGATTGCCCGACTCGTGTTGCATGAAAGAGCTTAGTTGAACTCTCCGTCCTTCCACTTTATGACTAAATTTTACCTCTCGTCATGCGTAACGCTCATGATCATTGATTTTGTATGGTCGCTTGTCACTTATACTGTGAGATTGAGGCTTAAGAGTTGCAGAATTTTTGTGACTTTCACATTTGAAATTATACAAGATAATTTCCACATTGTGGGCTGCATGCTTCATTGGCTATAAATAAACCAGCAAACAGGCCGCGATAATTTCTTTGGTAAAAAAATCCAAAGTACTTGTACTTGAACTTAAAAATACCATGTATATATGTATGTGTGCGTGTATATATATATATATATAATGTGTGTATGTATATATATGTGTGTATGTATATATATGTGTGTATGTATATATATATATATATACACACATACACATATATATATATACACATATATACATGGTATGACGAAAAACATTTATACAACTTCATCCCTACAAGCCTGTTTTATGGTTGTCCACTTGAAAAATCGATTCAGGATTTAGTATTATATAAATTAATATTATAATAATTAATTAACAACGTTGAACACTTCATCTCATGGCCCATCCTATCGTCACACTCAGCCTACAATAGCGCAAGTAAAAAATGTAACCTC
>JBCNYG010000001.1:37244816-37274097 GCA_039654305.1 Porochilus rendahli
CACACATATGCACATATATATATACACATGCACATATATATATATACACACATACACATATATATACATATATATACACACACAAATAAATGCATCTTCATTTTAGATTGCTTTACTTGTGTTCCTGTGCAGTATATAATAAAACATTTATTGACCTCAGACTCAGTGGATCACTAAATAGTCCCCTCCACATTCGGTTTATATAGAAATACATAAATCAAGGGTATATAGGCAGCAAATCAAGATAAAGTTTGGAATGTCTGAATGCAAGCAACAGCATTAGAAATATTTTTAAAGTCAACTGGGGCTTATGTTATATCGCACAGCTATGAGGCCCGTCATCATTTTCAGAACAGTAAGGGAGAAAAGTGCTTCATCCTCATGTACCACAGATTCAAACAATCTGACAGCACATATGGAAATTGCCTTTTGCCAACACAAATTATATAATAAATTATCAAAGTTCATAACAAATGTATGACAGAGGAACTGAAAATTAACTTACAACGAAAATACCCTTCATCTAATTATATCATCCGGAGTCCTTTACAAACAATAAAGCACTTATATATAAATAATTTGCACTTTCAAGCTTGTCACCTCAGACCCAAAGTAAAAATCCTGAATTTCATTTGGAATAGGAAATAAAGATTTGATATGTACTACGTGTGTAAGACTGGCAATAACAAAGGCATGGACATATAAAAACACATTCTATGAGAATTGCAATGAATACAAGCAATATGAAGGACGTAAGCACAGTTGATTGCCTGTGAAGCCTGGTGCTGTAAGCCTTTTTTTCCCCCCTCAAGGGCCCTGGGCCCCACTGTTTGGTACACAGACAGGAAGCTCACACACCAGGCAGGAAGGAAGTGTCCAAAGGCCGGCCGCACAGCAGCCCAGCCAAGTATTAAAAAAGAAGAAAAACAAAAAAAACAAAAAAAAAAAAAACAAAAAACACACGAGAGGCCGCGTTGCACTGCATTGTCAATCAAAGCAGCCATATGGGCCAATACCACACCAGTCCCTAGTGCCTTTCAGATACTGAGACACATTCGGGACGAGGATACAAGAGAGGAGCTGGTTGCCTTAATAGGTAACCTGAGGAGGACACCATGGTGTATCTGGATAGAGCAGACAGTGCACAGACTTAAACCTGCAAGAGACATGAGGTCATGAGTACATTTCGGTTCAACCTCTATAAGTATGACTTTGTGACAAGTGATTCATTTGTTTTGCATCAATTAAATGACTACCTGGATGGGTCCTCCTCAACAAGGAAAACTCCTTTCATGTTGATGATATTCCTCTTGTTCTCAAACATACCATAACTCAATGTAATCTGAAACAGACAAAAAAAAAGACCTTAAATTACAACCATGCAACGACCACAGCGCAATCTGTTTAAAATTTGAAGCAAAAATCTCAAACACACCTGTTTTTGTACTTCAGACCGGGACACCTGTTGCAGGTTCTCCAGATGAGAGTGGAACAGGTTGCTGCGAGTCAGTGGAACCCCCAAAACTGACTCGATAATGTAGCCAATGGTGCAGTCATCAGGGAGACGGATCTTCTCTGCAGTGTTCATGAAATGGCCACCACTTGGGGAAAAAAAATAGCGAGTCAGGGGTTAACTTATCATTAAAAATATCAGATGTGGTTTCAAAACCAATGATTAAACATTGAATTGAACTCTTGTATGCGAGAAAGGATTCATCACACATCAGAATCAGCCGAGAACAATCTTTACACCAAATGAGAATCTTGTGCGTTACATCGCATCTGATACATTAAGAACAGTTTGACGTTAGTATTCAGTGTATGAACTCAATTCCCTGTCCAAGTTCGACTTCTTTTCAGTCTTTTGGGGCACCCTATATAGAGATATGATTACAAACCCAGAATATATAAATGCCTTATTAATCGAGCACAAGGTCTGTACAGAGACTGGCGTGCTAGTTCCAAACCGCCCACTTCTGAACAAAGCAGCTTCAGTGTGTGTGAGGACTTTGGAGCTTTCAACTTGTTTCCCTTCCAGTAACAAACAAGAACTTTTTGATACACAGCAAGTAATTCGCTGGACCTCATGAAGTCTCATTCCCTTAGTTTCTGTATACCTTTTCAGGCAGCACTGTGGCATAGAGTTTAGCATGTCCACCTTACAGCAGGAAGGTCCCCGTTTGAGTCTCAGCAAGGACATTTATGTGTGGCATTTGCATGTTCTCCCTGTGTTTGCATGGGTTTTCTTCAGGTACTCCAGTTTCCTCCCACAAACCAAAGACATTCGCATTAGGCTAACTTGCTGTTCCACATTGTCCCTAGGTGTGAGTGAACGGTTGTATGCATGTTTTGCCCTGTGATGGACTAGCAAGCAGATTAGGATGTACCCTCCCTTCCCCCCAATCAGATGAGATCTGGCTCCAGCCTCCCAGTGACCCTAGGTGCAATGAATGAATACTTTTTCCTCTTCAAGAAAATGCAGCACTTTTTCTGGAATATGCCAAAGATAACAGCGCACAATGCAGCTAACTAACAGGGAAGTTTCCAGTTGGATGTGCTCTAGGCTGGATAAGCGATTTATTGTCTGAGCACCTACAGCCAGTATACTGTCATTGTCGTATAATAAAGTAATGTAATTAATCATACCTTGCCCAAGGGCTCATTTTCAGAGCCAGACCATGGCTGATGCAGAACCCAGCTCCTCCAGTGGCAAACCAGAAATTAACCGGTCGCTGAAAAGAAACAGTTTGAGCATTCTTTGGCTTCACATCAAACTACGTCTAGATACTGATTACAACAAGGCTTTAGCTTCTTACCATCTTGTTGTCACCGAGTCTCTCTGTAGCCTCAATGGGCCTGTCCAGGCTGGGTTTACCAATGTACAGGTCCTGAGTGTGAGGGTATTGCGAAAGCAGCTTGACGAGTGTCCTGACGTTCACATAGTTGTCATCATCCACATGGCAGAACCACCTGAAGAGGGGAGTGAGGGCTGTTAAAACCACACAAACATTTGCCAGAATAGCAAGTTGAAAACATAACCACACTCACTTTTTTCCTGACTCGATAAATTTGTCGTACTCCACAGCCATCTTGCAGGACAGAGCCTGGCGACTGTGAGCAGCAGAGCAGTTGGTGTTGATGACATGATTTCCTGCATGGAGGAGAGGACGGATCTGGGTCAGTGCACACAATACCCCTCAAACCATTCATCAGCTCTCTCTCTCTTGACTAATGCATATCACTTGAGGCAAAGAGCGAATCGGCATCTTTGCACAACTCTTGGCCTGGAGCTTAGCACAAGATGTTCATGGGGATTATATGGCTGCTTTCATCTAATTCCAACTTTCAACAATCAGGAATGCCTGTCCTATCTGGGGTCATGGCGTTCATATCTAGACTGTACTCACCCATTTTCTTCTTCAGCTCCTCGTCTTCGCCGTCTGTGAAGATGTATGTCTGAGGAAACAAAGAACATGAGTGGTCAGCTGTCCATCATGGAATCAGTTCAACGAAGATAACAGGAACTGGCTTGGTCTAAATGTGTCTTTGTGCGCTGTTTATATCATACAGGCTGATTGGGAGGCATTGTCTGTGTTTTAAACCATGGAAAACTTTGTCGGTTAAACAAGCCAAGCTCTACCCCGCTGCATAAAAGAGGCCTTGTTGCTGCTTTTTGAGCTCACCATGGCAACTGCTCCGGAACCCCAAAGTATCCCAGACACAGAACAAAAGAGGACAGCAGACAACCCCACCCACCCCAAAACCCCCACCTCAACCCATTTTACACACCCATCATACCCACCTCCCCTAATTTATTCTCCCTTCTCAGCAACCCCCCATCATCCACTTCACATGTCAAAAAACGAGACAGGGTTCTTGAAGAGGCTGCACATGTGAAATTAATCCACGGATCATACTGTGGAAAAGAAAAGACAAAAGCCTTCCAAGTTTCATTCTTGGGTCAAAATACCCATAGTGCAGTCAGAGCGAGGTGTACAGCAGAGGATGCTGGGAAGAAAAAGGCTGGATTTAGACGCTCTTTGTGGTGGATAAGACAGAGCAGGTGCTCAACAGGCAGCAGGAAGACAGCCTCTAAAGGCACCTTGCTTTCACACTCTCATACAGCCTGATGAAAGCGTGTCCACCGTTAACCTGTTTATGTTGTAGCTCAGGTGAGACAGCACCTGCCACCTGCTGCTTTATCACAACCACGTGTCAGAACAGGCCTTCCTGGCCATGGCCTCCTAAACACACACACTCTAACTGCTCTAATTGACTCTACTGTTTGGCCTTTGTGTTCAGTTTGTCAAAAACGACCTGAACTCATGCCAAGGTAGCTTTTTGTTAAACGTTCTACCCTGTCCACGCACGCACACACACTTGCCTTTCAGCTGAGGCTTTTTTCTTTTAACCTTGATTGCTGTCATGGTGTGTTTGATTGGTTTGCAGAGCAAACTTTGAGCAGATGTTCGGCGCAAGATGCTGAAGTCCAGCGCCTACTGCCTCTGTTTGTACACCAAAGGCTGGCTGCTGAAGGATCAGAGGCCACTGGTGTTTGCGCTGAGTTGCTCTGAAAAGCCAGCCTAATCACACACGCAGCTGCTGGCAACTAATGCACGGCCCAGAAAGCAGAAAAGAAACCTCAGAGCTGATTAGTATGTGTGAGCTCCTGTCTTTGTGCATGTCTGCGTGGCCATTTACCACTAATTCACTTCAATCAACACCCACACCTCCCTTTCGTACCATTCTCTGGCCGACTCTCACTGAACAATACAAAGTGTTTTTCAGCATGACTAAAGCCCTCACTGGGGGGAAACTAGAAAT
Organism: Porochilus rendahli; assembly: GCA_039654305.1. Classification (NCBI taxonomy): domain Eukaryota; kingdom Metazoa; phylum Chordata; class Actinopteri; order Siluriformes; family Plotosidae; genus Porochilus; species Porochilus rendahli. The sequence continues at coordinate 37,249,641 of JBCNYG010000001.1, forward strand.
ATGTTTGGCTGCATTTGCATACAGCTGCAGTGGTTAACAACAACAACAAAAAAAATAGCAGTTTCCCCCGTTGCAATTGTTTTGTTCTTTGCTTCACGCTTTAACTGAACTATTTAATTATCAAGACGCTTTATGCCAGACACCCAGTGATGATTCATGACGCCTTGTTTTCTCGGGTTCACATGCAGACTCCTAGCTCTGGAATATAATTTCAAACATTCCTGGTATATAAAAAAATAATGTTTTCTGGAGTATGGATACATCTGGAGAGCCTAGCGAGACCCTCCCCATCTCCAGAACTGGCACTGAACAGAGAGCAAGGAGCCTGGCTGGCTGTCTCCAGCTCCCCGGGAAGGAAACAAATAGGCGCTCCTCCCTCCATTAGCCACCCACACAGGCTTCTTTCCTGTCAGTGCCAGGGCGAACCACAGCCTACTACCGCCCCCTTCCCTATATTTAAAACAAATGAACAGGAAAATGAGAACTGGACTGATATAGCTACCTGAAAAAAAAGGCACAAGTACACAATAATATGTGGTCAAGGTAGCTTTATGTGACAAACAAAAGAGTTATACATAATCCAGTGCCTGTGTGTAATTGGACACCAGATAGCGAACTGTGGTATTGAACTCTCTTTTTATTGTTCATAGAGTTCACTCACTGAGGGAAACGCTATTGTTCCAGGGGGGAAACTTATAGAAAGACCGGAAACCAGGCTCGGGGGTCTAAAACAATCCTAACAGCACTGGATCAGACTGAGAAGAATAACACTACTCCTGCTTATCAAACATCACTGGCATCTGTGAACTATTCCATTGTGATTAAAACAGTCAGGGCTGTTTGTTCACTGTAAAGGTCAGTGGGTGTAAATGTTTCTTTTTAAGGGTTATTGAAAACTTCAACTGACAACTGGTCAGATTTCTAAAGTCTGATCTCTGAGAGTGAGGACAACTGAGAGGAATGGGGATGAACTGATTAAATCATATGTGGGAAAACAATTCTGGATCCCAACCAGCCTGGAACACTCGCACACGCAGTATCAATATTAAGACTTGATTGGATCTAACCGTATTATTTTGATGTAAACAGAGCTGCAGTGTGAGCTTCTCATCACCCGTACAGGAGTCCACAAAGCGTGACAATGAGATCAGAGCTGGCTCAGAGCACACACTAAAGCCAAATATATATCAGGGTCCAATCATGGGTCCACATGGCCCTGTTCATCATGCTTTCTAAGCTGCTGGCCTTGCCAGACATATGTCATGTAGTTCCCATGCTACACTTCAAACAATGCATGGCCCCTGTAAACACATGTCGTTGCTGGAAAAGACTTTGGCCTAATCCCTAGACAGTTCAGATGACAATTACTGGGATTTCACATGATAAGGTGTTGCAGGGCCCAACACTGAAGTGACTTAAATGCAGACACCCATACGTACACACTGGGAATGTGGGGATTCATTAGCACTCAGTCTATTGTTCTCTGAGGCCAGGCCACCTGGCACCCATTCTTTAGGAACTCCCACTTGTATTTGGGCTTGTTTAGGTCTTTTATGACTGCAGTGCTCTCTAGCAGCTGTCCACATTAGAAGCCTTCTGTTAACTCTCTCTGCTGCCATCTTAACTTTTATCACTCACTGTATGGAATAGAATATGGAACCCAGTTTCTCTTTGGAAACCATTTCTCAGATCTGAGCCTTGAGCCCTCCATTGACCGGTCATGGACAGACGCCGAGATATGTATGAGAAACTGAGCGGAACTTCTCATCTGTACTCCTGCGTGCTTTTATTCACCTCAATACTCACACAACAAAGAACCCAGGGAGCCTAATCTGTCTATACTTTGATGCTCTTGGAAACCTAGAAACGCTCTTTGTTCCGTATGTGATAAAGACCGAGACTGAAAATGTAAAAGATTTTAAAAGGAATACTTCTATAGCCATGACAACCACGTTCAAATGAGTGATCAAAGCAGTGTTCTTCATCTTAAAAATAAAAAGAAGGACGCGCACTTCAACAGTGTGAGGTGAATTAAACTGACTTTTGCTGTAGTGTGAATGAGTATTCTCAGTGGTGGATAAAATCACTTTGACTGTTCATGGTTTGCTGCTGCCAAGGGCGCTGAGGGGTTTTGTGGTGAACTATAAAAGAGACTCATTGCTCAGAACCACATTTTCACACGGTGCGTCACTCGGCAAGTTCCTCAGATCCCCGAAACCTTCCTATAGATTCCAAGCCTTTGTCTTAATGAAGCTCTGCGTTTTCCTCCCCTATCGCTCATGCTTGCCTGATCAGGCCGCTGCCTCAAAGTCCTTGGTTCCCATGGAAAACGGGAAGCAAAGGCCTGAGAGAGCTTTTCTTTCCCCTTCAGAAAGATGCTTTGTAAGCCCTGGAAAGGGGGACAGCCCAGAGGCCAGAGACGTGATGCATCCTCCGACCTTGTGCATTCATGGGGCAACTACAGACAATTGGTTGGGGGGCACAAGAGGATGGGGTGTGCAGTGGGGACTGTTTTATGGCTCTATAGTTTTGACTATCAAAGGTTCAAATCCATGCTGGCAAAAAAAAAAAAACCTAGGCTGCTGAATCAGGGAACACATCAAAGTAATATGTAGTATGTCCTTAATTGCAAGGATCATACACACACACAGTCCTAAAGGACTTGGAACTGCCAAAGATGAGGGGTGCACATAGCATCAATAAATAATCCTCACCATTTAGCACTTATAAATAAAGTGTTGGGCAATGACTAGGTTAGAAATAAGTTTCTGACAAGGCTCACCTGTTGCACGTTTCTTGAAATCCATGTTTCCAGAAGCAGATCGAGCCGAGGCTGGTGGAACTTCTTGGTGGTCTTGACGGCGATGAAGAGGTCGTCGGGACGCAGGTCTTCAGCGGGTGCGCTGGATGGAACCCCCGCGGCCCCCGCAGTGAGGACGGGCTTCTCCGCCTCTCTCCTGCTCCGCGTCAGTTTGGAAAAATAGGCGGAAAATCCTTTCTTCCCCCCGTCTTGGGATGCTTGGTCGCTCTGCTGCGCTCTTCCATCCACCTCCAACTCGGCCACACTCTGCAGGGCGCGCATCCCGACCTCCGCGTCACCGTGCGCGTCACCGTGCGCGCTCCTTCGCTGCTGAGCGAGTACCACGAGCAGCGCCGCGCAGGTGACGGCGGCTCCGGCTGCAGAGAGCACCGTTTTCCTGCTGTAACTTTTTAACATGCTGATCTAACTCTAAAACGAAGCTACAATGACCACCGCATAACACTATGTGGTGTTACAAAACTGGTCAACGGACCAACTACTTTCCAGAGTGAAACGCTTGGAAAAACTCGCCGAGACGGCCGAGAGGCGCTTTTATACGTCGGCCGTGAAGAGCGACACGCCCATGTGGGCGGGGCTAAAGCGGATGTAGAGCGGGAAGTACCGAGGGTGCTTGGCAGTGGAAGGACTCAGTAACGACACCCGCCCACACACACTGGAGGCAACTGGGGGGCAAAAACACCCCAGTCGATCCTAAAACAAATGCAATCTTCTGTAGAAATTCAAAAACTTTTTTGGCGTAAAATATATAATCAGCCTATGGTGTATATTTTGGACTGTCGGAGGAAACCTGAGTATTCAGAGGAAGTCCACACAGAAACACCCCAGGCCCTTGAATCGAACCCGGGACCTTCTTGCTGTGAGGCAAGCATGCTAACTGTGCTGCCAGATATATATATACCTGGGTTCGAGTCCTGGGTTCGGTGTGGAGTTCACATGTTTTACCCATGCTTTTGTGGGTTTCCTCCAGGTCCTCCCATTTCCTCACAGTCCAAAGACATGAACATTAGGCCAACTGACTGTTTCAAGTTGCCCATGGGGTGGATGTGAGTGTGAATGCTTGTGTGTGTTGCCCTGACATTTGTTGGTAAATAGCTAGATAAAAGCTAAACTTTAACAACTGCAGCAATATTGATCTCCCCATCAACATTTCAAACCCCTGGGAGTCCCCAGGCCTCACTACGGGAACTACAACTCTATAGTATTGTAATGTGTCATGCAATGGGATTTGGAAATGACCACAATCTGAAGAATACCATATTCTTCTTCACTGGAGTACTGCCTTTGATGTGATATTGTACACTGTCATTTCTTTCCTTGTATTGTTTTTGGTTCAGTCTTTGCCTCTTTCAGGATGGTGTCTTTGTTGTTGTTGTCGTTTTTAATAAATTTTTTTGTTTATTTCCTGTTCCTCTTGTTTGTATTTGTTTTGATAAAACTTTGATAAACAGAATTGAAAAAAAATAACCTGTAATTTTAGACCTTCTTAGTATTTGGTATACCACCATTTTGCTTACATTTACAGATTTTTTTCAGATACCATCTTCTAAAGGAAGTTACATTTTAAAATCTTAACAACATGAGCATGACTGAGCAGTTAAGGGGGTTGCTCAAGGGCTCAGCAGTAGTAGCTTGGTGGTAATGAATCCCGAAACTTTTGATCAGTAACCCAAAGTCCTGACCTTTGAGCCACCCAAACCTCATGATTCAATTTAGATCAAATCCATTGTCCACTGACCATGTGATTCAGGAAAAATATCTTTACTTACATTTGAATATTGTCCTAGAAGTAGTGCATTGTGTTATTGAATATTAAATATTAATGATGTTTAATGTATACTTTCTTTGTTTTAAATTTTCCACAATTCTAAAAACCTTTTATTTATTTCTAATTTGCATAAATAATAACAAAAATAATATTTTCATAGTGGTCTCAAACTTTTCGACCCTGCAGTATATTTATTCTTAAACAATTTTATTTGTTGGATCACCATTACAGTTGTATACATGTTGTCAGTTAGATTAAGCACAAAACCTATTGGACGATATAAGTCAGTTTGTAAAAAATACTGTTTGTTGGAAAGAGTAAAAGAAACCTTCAAGGTCATAGTCAATATAATGAAAGATAAGGACAGGAGGTCAGGGTGATTAGATCTTTTTTATAAAATGAATCTCTAAGACATAGGCCCCATAGGCTTCAAGCTGACTGTTGGTAATAAAGTGTACCTAGAACATGCATTTCAATAGTTTATTGCTCTACGCATGTGCCACCTATGTGCACAGTGAGCTCTATTTATATGTTAGTGAAGTTGTGTGTGCATGCATTCTTTGCCAAACTGAACTAAAAGATTTTGATAGAGGCTCTGGTGGTTTTCATCGTACTCACACATGTTGATAACTCAAAATAGGTAAGGACGATAAAGTGAAGTTTATGGCATAGCTTATTTTTTACAGTTAGTGTTGCCCACAAAACTACAAAACATGCAGAGTTTACAGGAAGCTGGTCAACTTATTCAGTTATTTGTTTTACATTACATCATTCCTGAAAAAATAAAAAGCTTACCAAGACCTAAATGCATCTTACTGAAATAGGACGCTATTTCTTTTGTCTTGATTGCATGTGTATCATTATTCAATCATTTAATCATTTATGTGCTTAACCACTGAGTCCTATTAGGGTCATGGGGAGGCTGGGGCCTATCTCAGCCACCTCTGGGCGAAAGCACTGTACACCCAGAGAAATTGGGCAGTCCATTGCAGGGCCAAAACACACACAACCATTCACATGTAGGGACAACTTGGAACAGCCAATTAGCCAAAAATGCATGTATTTGGACTGTGGGAAGAAACTGGATTACCCGGAGGAAACCCACGTAAGCATGAGAAGAATATGCAAACTCACACAAAAACCATCACAAAGTCCAAGAATTCAACCCAGGACCTTCTTGCTGTGAGGCAGATATGCTAAGCACTACGCCACCTTGCTGCCTGTGTAGTACTAGGGGTCTTCATTTATTTATTATTTTCTTTCTGATTTCTTTCATCATTAATAGTTGACGTAATGGAGTTTAAATAAAACTGTGTTAATAATTTATATAAAAAAGCACTTTTAACGGCTTAATGTGCAGTTTATTCATTTATTTATTCAATAACGTGCGCCAGTTACCTGATATATAGAGGTTTACATTAGGACGTCTCCTACGTGATCAAGACTAATGTAATCTATTCTTTATCTCTAGGGGAAAAATTATTTCATACACAAACCTTCAAGAACATTCTAAAAGCTAACATTTTTTATTAGCATTGTCATATGACCACCTCTCTTGATCTATATACTGTATTTTCTGCATTGCTGTAATAGAGTGTCATATATATAATCTCCAAATTCACACCATTCCAGAACCCCAGCCAATTCAAAATTACAGATTCTCTGTCATGACAAATTCTTTACAGTTGTTCTAACAGATATCTTACACCCTTACATGCATCCACAGTGCTTGCTATAGGGGATGTGGCATTCATGTCATGTCACATTTCACTGACTTTAGCCTTTGTTGTTTGCTTTGGACTAAACATTGCTATTCTCTGCATGGCTGTTCAAAGTTTTGCTTCCATAGCAGAGAGGCCATAGGGTTAGTGAGATACTGATTGACCCCAAGCAGGAGTTCTGCAGACGGCATGCAGCAGCAGCTGCCGTTGGCACAAGCCGACACAGGGATGGAATGCCTGTTTCCTGTCAAAATCTACAACCGACAGTTTACTATGATAAAAAGGCCAGTGTTTGGTAGAAATCATCGACATTCACGGTTGTAGTAGTAGTAGTGGCAATAGACATTATGATGTATGTTTTTGCTATTAAAAATTTTAAACGCATTGTAATTTAATTTATATTGTAGTTAAATTTTATTTAAAAGAATCAACATTCTATAAAAATATGAATTTCCCATACCACATGAAAAGCATTACGTGGTGTGGTTTAACCTTTTAGTGTCACCTACCAACAAGCAGCCCTTTTTATCTATGCTTTATGTAGTCCACAAAAAAAAGGAATTACAACAAGTTGTAGAAACCAGGCAGAGGGCTTGTCCTCATCCTGGCCCCTGTTTCTCTTGGATCATTGCACCCTTTCTCTCTTTGCTGCACAGATTCTTCATTAAGGGCCCTTTCTTTAGATTCTAGGAACAATAGTTGTGGTTAAAAGTGGCGCTAAAACCGTACAATGTGAAGGTTCTACTAGGACTCAGTATTCAAGTACCCCAAGCCCACCCTATCAGCCACCTCTTCTGACAAGACTACCAAAAAAGTTCCTTTCTTTCATTCTTCCTTTTATTCTCCTCAAAGCAGCTCCCCTTCCCACAAACCACCATCGCCACATCCCGGATCCTTCCTCTTTTACTATAGTACCGCTGAATTCCTTTGGGATGAAAGATCCCGCTTGTGTGCCACCCACTTGACCACAAGAATGCCCAGAGAAAAAGAGAAAGAGAGAAAAAACTGATAAATGTCTTCAGTGCCACAATCCTGCTCCCACCAATCTGGTACAGGATGCTTGTGTGCTCCGTTTGCACTGGAGATGATTACACTCTTGCTATTTGTTAAATTGGCGTGGTGTATAGAACTGTCAATAGCCATGACAATTTCAGCATGGCTATTAATTGTTTCCACACTTTCTTAAATGCAAAGGTGCATCAGTCAGCATACTGTACACGCAAGGATATGCTTATCTTATGTTATCTTCCCGTCCAGGTTTTAGCTGATCCAGAAACAGAGTGGATCTCAGTCCTGGTCCTCATTAAATGATTTCTGTGGTCTGTAAACAGAGACAGTGTAGAGTAGAGGTAATTAGAGTGGGTTGACTGAGGTAAAGCAAGCTGCATGTAGGAACTATGCGTGTCCTTCTTTCATCTGGTCGTATTTATATTTTAATCTTAGTGTTTTTTCCTGCCTCTGACCGTTCAGTTGGTATCCTGCTTTTGAAGATACCAGTTAAACTCACACCAGTTGTATAAAAGGAAAAGGTCTGCACAAGTTCACATTATCTCACTGCACACTGGGTATCAGTGGCTGCCTTTGATTTTAGATATCTCTCTACTGTATGTTATTCCAGTTCACATACCCAACCATTTAATATCTGCATCTGGAAGCAATTGTGTCTCATGAATTGTGAATGAACCATGGCATGCTTTCAGGCTTAATTGGTAACTTTTACTGACACACTCTCACTTTAATTTGACACTTTCTAAAATGAAATGATCCGCATGTATTTTTAATTTTTTGCCAAATCCACAGGCTGGTAAACTTTGAGCTCATGAATTCCTCTTTCTGAACATTAAATGAGTAAGCAGACCTCAGAATATTGAAATATCCATTTATCATTTTTCACATCTAATATTTATTCTGATGAGATGACCATGAAATGAATTCCCATCCAACACCCTGATTCCAGACAGTAGTGTCTCCCCATAGACTAGATGTCTAGTGCATGACTTTTTGGCGTACAATAGCATCTTTGCACCGAGACTATTTACATCGCATCTGGCTCAAATTTATTTCAGTTGATGGAAAAAAAGTATCTGTACACTGTTGCAGAATGAACAAAAACATACTTTATTTATTTCTCTTTGCATCAGAACACTTTCCCCCTGTTTTAAATCCTGTGGGGAACATCCTCTGAAGTGGTGCCCCAAGTAGAAGAACACGAAGCTGCATCTGAGAGGCCGCAGGGTCCCCTGGCTCTCACTTGGGCTGTGACCTGTAATCCTATCAGCACTAGCACAGCCATGCTGGCAGAATAAATATGGCTATTAGCTTCTGATAGAGGCCCTCTCTCATGCAACTCACAAACACTTGACCATAGAACGGTGAAATTTATGCTTCTTTTCTATTTTGTGGACCCATTTATAACCACCAAAACCATGTGTCCTGGTATGTGCCTGTTCAAAAACTTCTGCCATGGCTTGTCGTCGAGAGCAGCATACCAAATGGCTTTGGCTTTGGAGAAGTGTGTATGGCTTGATAAGCATTTATTGCAGATGTTTGAAGCCCACTGTGTGTGAGGATGCCAGCTGCAGAAGAAGTTGTGACTTGTGCTTTGTTTCTACCATGTCCAATGGATTATGGGGTAATATGGTAATGGGTTGGATGACCAGTATTTGGTGGTCATATTACAACAGACTTAAGTTGTTTAACAGCAGTTCTGATGATCATCTAGCACATAGTACCATCAACAAATGCATTATTGTTGCCAAGAAATCGCTGTTTTTAAAACCAGAATTTTAACTTAAAACCAATAAGGTAAAAAAAATAATGCAGTAGCAGCAAATTTTACTTAAGATTAAGTTCCTTACGACAATTATAGGGTACATTTCTCTTTACTCTTTAGTGTAAGAATGATTTGTGCCTGACAAGAACTTTTCAGTAGCTTTCTAGGTAATCTTGGGTAAACATTATTTTATGAAATTTATTCACTTAAATGGTGGAAATTACTGTCTTTAACAAGGATCATTATTATAAGGATGACGAACACAGATCATTATTGACACATACCAGAAGTGCACATTAAATATACAGCTATACAAGGGAAGCAATGATGAGGTGTAAATTCAAGCCCTACCTGGTGCACATGTTTTAACAATGCTTCATTTCTTTTTCAGACACGTTTAACTGTGTGTCTATTCTTGCACTGCCAAAGGTAGGTGGGTGATTAAAGGACTGGGCTCACATAGCTGGTTGATATGTGAGAGCCGTGGTTGAGATTACCATGGCCGTTCCATGACCATTCTGGTGGATTTTGGAGGCGGTCTCATGCGAAAATATGGCTAGAGGAATAGTGGCTTGAGTGTCTGCTTTGCTTATGTTGAAGCCATCATGTCTACCGGCGGTACCTGTGATGCATACATGGCAAACACTGTTCCATGTACATTTTACCTCTGGTGAATCAAGTAGGCCATGTATGCCTCATGGATGCATTCAGAATTGTGGCGGTTGAAATGATCCAGCGCTCGACTCACGATTAACACCAAACTTTGCGTGAATGGGAGCCACTTCCTGTGCTACTGGTGGCCCTTTGAGTAAGGCCTTTAAACCTCAACTGCTCTATTATGTCATATCACAATCAAGAAATTATGCAGATGAAAAGTTTATGAAAAGGATTTAACATTAATCACAGCTATACTGTAGAAAATAATTCCCAGCGTTGCTTTGTGCAGCCATGCCATTGATGAAGCACAAGATTTCATCAACTTTGTGTGGTCTCAGGTGATTATTTGTGCTGCTTCTCAGGTTAAAAGGAAAAAGAGGGTGGTTTTTACCAATGGGAATGTAGCTGTTTGGCCTTGTCTCTAAAGGCTCGGAGTGGAGAAGCCTAGACAAGAAGGTGGCTGTCTGCAAATGAATTGGCCCAAAAGCCCATATAAAGCCTTTCTTTAACCTATACTGCTCCCTTTTGTGCTTCGAAGCTACCTTGCTGAGTTGAACAATAGGGGAGCCATTGGAAACTGAGCCATGCTTCTGCACTGCCTGCCTGGAGCCCATTAAGACCCAAAGCACTACAGTAGCGCTCTCTCTCATCAGAGCCACATTCTCATTCAAATGGCTCAGCGCATCTCAATGGCCCTCTAGAAACAGCAGCTGCATGGCAACAGTAAACGAGATCCATTCTGTGGCTCAAAGTGTTGCTCTCTCTCTCTCACCCTGGTGCAAGTGGACAAGGTTAAGTTCTGTACATTCATCAGATTTATTCTTTCTCAGTTACTAACCGTCCATATAACTAATGAAATATCTGATTAGGACATACTCAAATAATAAAATGGCATCATGAAAGTAACAGGCTATATTAATTCATAATGCACATTCTGGAGTAATCATCTTTGTTGCAAAAAAATGAAACACTACTAATTAAGCTTAAGCTGCACTGCATGGGTTGAGGGCCCTTACAGGGGGAAATGACTTTTCAGGAATGCAAAGAGCTCATCAACAAGGCTACAGGAGATTTCATTTGTACAGGAGATTTCATTATGTGGTCACCCTGGTGCAGTTGCAGTAATTAAAGGATAAGTCTCTATTCATATTCAAACATTCAAAATTCATATTCAAATCTTTCTCAACATTGTATAATGCTGTATTCATCTTACCTCAGAAGTGATAAGTCGGAATGATATAATTTTTAACCTCTGTGTTCTCGACCTGAAAAGTTGGGGTGGGGGTTGTCTGCTTAATCCAACAAGGGTAGCAGGGAGACTGGAGCTTATTTTACCCAACATTGGGTAAAGGCAGGATACACACTGAGCAGCTTGCCAGACCATTGAAGGGCCTACTGTATAATCAGTGTTATAGAACAAGCAAACAAGCAAATATCTTTCTGTGTTTCTCTGTGATTATTCTGAAATTAATCCTTATACACAATACAATTTCCCCCAGGGTCAATAAAGTATTCTGATTCTGATACCTTAATCAACCATAACACTAACACCACATAGCTGGTCTGTGCTAGTCAGAGCCACACACAGCAAGTGAAGCTTAGCTCTCCAAGCTGGTGTATGGATCAGAAGTGTCATTATCCACACATCGGTTGTTACAGGCTGGTGAAGAAGGCAGCACGAGGCAGTCACACAGGCGTGAAAGTTTCAACATGGTGTGTGAAAAATCTCAGCAATAGTTAATTAATTTCACACGTGGACTTCAAAGACTTAAACGTGCCAATTACCTCAAGCAAGCTTTAGAAGACTCTCTTAATCTCTTTATTCTGCATGTGTATTTTTGGATGTAATGAAAGCCACATGTAATGATGTGACACTGGAAAACAGTGGGCTGAGTCAGTGAAGCAAAACAACATTGTCTGTTTACTTTGGATGTATTTATTTATCATCCTTTTTTAGGTTGACTACTTTTTTTCGATTTACACATGCACACTGAACTAGGATATTTCGGCATGGCTGACTGATCTCCGTTAATTAATGCAGTGCTCTGCTATCTGGAGCAACACATTTGCATGATTGCTACAGAGTTGATTCTGACTCTTTGTCTTTGCCCTTTTTCTACCCTGCATGCTATTTCCCATAGTTCCGTTCTTGTTTGTGGCCCTTGCTCTGTGGGAAGCATCTGCTTATGCACATCCCGGTGACTTGGATGCTACACTGTATCTTAAGCTTATGTAAATATAATAGAGATTACTAGTGACACCAGACACTTCCTTGATGGAAGCCATTAATAATAGCTAATCATTCTCTCTCTCTCTCTCTCTCTCTCTCTCTCTCTCTCTCTCTCTCTCTCGCTCTTGCTGGCTCTGTCCGTGCTTTTTTTGTGCTCAGGAAACATAACTTACCCGTGTTTGCCAGTGGAAAGAATGGAAGTACTGGGAATTGATACAGTTGGCAATAAGATCAGTGAGAGAGTCAGGATGGCCATGATGGAGTGGAATGACAGAATAGGGAATGGTGGTGCGTGAGAATCTCACAGAGATTTCTCTCAAACTGCTGAGCTGGAGAGAGTGCTTGTGCTGGGAAAACGCTGAGTGATTCACTGTGTGTGTTTATTGTGTGTGATGCTAATCACATAGTTCACACACTGAGGGTGAGGTGTGAGACGTGGGAAAAACCACACACACAGATAGGGGTGTCTGTTGAGCATACAGTTAATTCTTTCCTTTTTATGTCAGGCCATGCTGGTTATTCATAGCACATCATACTGTCTAGACATCTACCTTGTATCTTACAGCATTACCACACTTTCAATGTGGACTAGCCAATGTGTGGTTTTTGTGCTTAATTCTACCTCTCTGGAACTGGTGGTAGAGACAAAAGCCAGTGCTGAGAACCAGAAAAAAAGTATTTCTTTAATGGTCCACATTTAACATCTATGTAATTAAAATAATAACTACCAGGGAGAATTTTACAAGTTTCATTGGTTTTGAGGAGAAATGATACCACCCAAAGTCAACATGTTCAGGATCTACATGCAGACATCATTACAGGCCATGATTACACATAATTAGTCTTGGCAATGTGGTGTTATAATACAGTGTCTGATGGGTAAATCACCACTTTGGTATGGCTAGTCAGTCATGTAGTGAGACAGCCTTACACAGCACATGCTCAGTGTCAGAATCTCAAAGTCTTTATACACATAGCATAGACTGCAAAGGATAAAGAAGAAAACTTTGAAAGGTAAAATATTCCATACACTATCTTGGCCTACAATGTTCAGCCTTGCAGGAATATCGGTCTACCAGCAAGCTGTAACAACAGGGTTATATAAAAGTCAGTTACCAGTAGCAATGCAGGGCCACGGTGGCGTAGTGGTTAGCATTCTTGCCTCCTAGCTGGTGAGAGTGTTTCTCTGTATAGTTTGCATGTTATCCATTTGCTTGTGTGGGTTTCATCTGTGTTTTCGGACTTAGCCCCGCCAGTCCAAAGACATGCTGATTGGTTAATCTAAATTGCCTCACGTGTACATGAATGGGGAGGCACACTGTAATAGTGGTCGGCATTTCACCTCACAACAAGAAGGTCTTGGGTTCGAGTCCCAGGCTCAGGCATTTCTGTGTGGAGTTTGCATGTTCTCCCAGTGCTTGTGTCAGTTCCCTCCAGGTATTCCCTGGGGTTTTTTATTCCCACAGTCCAAGGCATGTACATTAGTTTTCCAAACAGCAAATTTTTACTTACATTCTCTATAGGAATCTTCTACTAAAAACCTTAACAATAGCTTGTTGTTTTTAATAAATACATAATTCAATAAATACATTTTTGACAAATCAAAATCGATTATACAAATGAGCCATGTAATTTATACTAGTAAATTCATACATGAATAATAGTTTGTCATATATAATAATTCTCATTTGTGTTCTTTGTGTAAAAACAGTTTTCATCTAATACTTGACTGTATATTGATATTTAATCCACACCATCAGTAAGACAATATTTTTCTATGTCATAGAAAATTATGTTATTCTATGTCTCTGAAGTGTTCTCTTCTAATTATTTTTTTAGCATAAGTCTAAAAATCCACAGTAAAACAGTGATCCCTTTAAGCTCTCACAGTGTATTTGAAGTATGATAATGAATCACTAACCAAAACAAAATGGCAGATGAACCCACAATGCAGTACAATATGACATAATTTCCCAAAGCCTAAATCGTTCATACCTTATTTTTCCCCAATGTCTGTAAAAAAAGATGAGAAAGTTGCTAAGTTCAGCTGTTGTCATGGTTTCAAAACGGTGCACACTCCAATTCGCTGATGTCACTGGTTTTTGGTTTCCGACCGGCTGCATTTTGGTGCTGGAACCAAACAGATTTTGCCAACTGAAAAACTGGCAGTGGAAACTAAACAAATGTCTCCAGAAAGTCGATTAAGAGACTGCCATTATTGAAATGAGTATGTGTATAAGTGCAACCAGTACAGTACACAGTAGTAATACATCAGTTGAGGTTGGAGGCTCATATCTACAGGACTGTATGCATTGCACTGCTGCAACTTGATTGGTTATTAGGATAATTGTATGAATGTGTAAGGGTACAGGTTTCTAAAATCAATACCTGTTCAGTGAATGAATTTTACCTACACAATGCAAATAACAATTATTTGTATACGTTGAGGTGGATATTATTGAAGCCTCCCAAGGCAGAACATTGCAGGGACTATTCAGAGGTATCACCCGAGCCTGAGACGCATTATTGTTTAAGTATATACTACATGGGAATATACACGGAGCCCCTAAAGGGACATGGAAATTTTATTTTAAAAAAGATGGGTTTCGCGTGCGCACGAGAAACTTTCTCGTGCGAACCAGTCACCTAAGGTTTCTTATACTTTTTTTTTCCATGCTCCTTTTCTTGTGCGCACGCAAAACTTTCTCGTGCATACGAGAAACCTAACCTTTATTTTTTTCCCCTATGTCCCTTTAGGGGCTCCGTAAATATACAAAAAAGTATTAAAAAAATAATTAAAACATTCAAACATCGCAGAGTGAATATTGACTGTTAGTATATACAACATGGGATTGGCGTGATCTGATTGGTCCACTGTCTTGGGATTATAAATTCATTCATTCATTTTCTGAACCGCTTAATCCTAATTAGGGTCGCGGGGAGGCTGGTGCTCATCTCAGCCGACTCTGGGCAAGATAGAGTACACGCGGGACAGCTTGCCAAGCCATTGCAGGGCAGAAAAATGCTGACGGCAACCCAATGGCCTACTCTTTATGAGTGACAACGATTGTTCTTTTACACGCCTCTCACCACAGACAGTGAGAGACATGGCTGGCTTTTGATAACCCAGGTAGCTGCACTGGGGGAAGAGCATTGACAACCCGGTAATAGTGAAGATTAAACACCCGACCTTGGGATCAGTAAGCCAGCGCCCTACTACCGGGCCACCACTGCCTGGGGATTATAAATTATTATTTCAAATGGATAATGCTTAAGTCAAAATGAGAGACACTCACAGTTTTCATGGGCAATAGAGCAGGCAGTGTCATAATTATCATGCTTCCAAACAATATATATCTTGTTTTAGTTTGTTTTTCTTGTATTTCTCTGCAGTGTGCAAACCTTTATGGTTTTCTTTTGTGTTCGTGTAGTATGTAGGCTAAGCTATGAATGAGAATGAACTCCCATTAGCTCCACAGCACAGAGAGAGCTCATCTCAAAGCACACAGCTTAAATGATCAGTCTCTATCACGGTTAAAATATCTAAATATAAACTATAAACATTTTGTTTTAGCCTGTTCTTTTTGTATATCTTTGTAGTTTAGACTAAAATTTTGAATTAGTGTGAACACCTTTACAGAGCTGGGTTTTTTTCATGTGTCATTATAGCATGCAGTCTACTAAACTATGCTAAAATAATTTGTAGCACTAATTAGCACAGCTGAAAATGCAGTCTCTTATATATATTAAAATCTTTAAATATAAAATATAAAAGAATACTTTTCTTTTGCATTTTATAATCTTTCTGCAAAGTACCAAAACTTTGAAAAGGGTTTAAAGAGGCTCTGAACCTGCCTGTGCTGGGAGCTGGCCTGCGTCCATCCTAAAAAAAAAATGAAAATAAAAAATTAATCATTAAAATGTCGTCTTAGGTTGCTTTTCGTTATGTTTTCACATAGTACTGCCAAAACTCTGAGAAGACTCTGCTCCTGCCCACAGTAATCTTTTCAGGATAAAAAAACAAACAAAAAAACGCCATAAAAATCTTGTTTTATTACCACCGCCAAGGAGGTTATGTTTTCACCAGTGTTGGTTTGTTTATTTGTTTGTTTGTTTGTTTGTCTGTCTGTCTGTTAGCAACATTACTCAAAAATCTATGAATAGATTTTAATGAAATTGTTAGGAAGGGTCAGAAATGATACAAGGAACAATTGATGAAATTCTGGCACAATAATCTGGATGCAGGGAATTTTTAAAGATTTTTTTTAGCATGGAAAACAAAGTCACCTGAGTTACTGTGTCTGGACTTTTCCAAAGCGTAACTTCCAGGCTTGCGTTTGATAATGTATTCTCATTACTTTCAGTACAACTTTTAGGCCAATTATTATCCAACTATCCAATTATTAATACTTCCTCATCCATGCGCAAGGCCTCTTATTCAAGGCAGGCCCTATACACAATGCAGTCATATCAATGGCTGCACGCTTGCACTGTTGGGCTGAAATAAGAAACAAATGTTGCATTTTTTTAAAAAACTGCATTTCTTACAATACCTTATGGGGGTACTGAATGGCCTTGGCGGAGGTCTGCACTCTCCAAGTGCTTTTCTAGCTTATTTATTTTTTGTTTGGTTGCTTGTTTGGCTTAGTTGCCTGTGTACTACATTCATTAATTCATAAATTTTTTAAGCCGCTTAAACCTTTTGTGTCGAGGGGAGGCTGACGCCCTTCTCAGCTGACTCTGGGTGAGCATGGGGTACACCCTGAACACTTTGCCAGGCCATCTCATGGGCAACACACGATTTGAAATGATTTTGGAGTGAGTTAGCCTACTGTGTATGTTTTCAGACTGTGGGAAGAAACCGGAGTACCCGAAGGAAACTCACGCAAGCACAGGGAGGACATACAAACTCTACACAGAAACGCCCCGAGTACAGTGACTAGTCTTGTTCATACATACATTTCCTTACTCTTTAAATGTTCACCTCTTGTTCTGATTATTCTCTCTTATGTGTTTTCTCCATCCACAGTAGTATTTATGCTGTGTGTGTGTTAAAATTTTTAAATTGAGTTCCAGTTATTTCTGTTGTTTTAGCCACTTTATGAACTGACAGTGACTTATTGAGAAAAGTACTTCATCTCAATAACTGTAAACATTATTGCAGGCTGCTTTGAAGAGAAATTAAGCATTTCAGTGTAGATCATATCTCTTTCATGATCACGTTTTGTTTTTTTTAATACTGAAGAATGCTCACTGAAAAACATCACAGTCTTTGAGAAAGCTCAGCATGAGGTCAAGGGTCAAAGCTGAGACCCTGCCTCTCAGAGTGCACAATGTTTCCCATGCTGAAAGCCAACCCCTTGTATTAATAATAGTGCGCCTGGCAGGTAAGCAGCCCTAAGGTCAACCTTCACTTACAGGCGCCTTTGTGTCACTGCCCTGACCTGCCACAGTTCCTCTGAGATCGTAAATGTCCCCAGTCTCACACCGACCTGATATCTGATCCACCTCCTACTGATTCTGGCTCCTATGAGCTTCTGAATCCACCCCCTCAGGAGCCAATAGTTTTTACAACAGCAGGAAATCCTGGACTGTGATTCGAGACTGACTAATGTGGCTCATCAACCTGCACCCAAACATACATTTGATCCCTGTTAGTCCACAAAGAAAGAAAATTACAGATGTGTTACTAATTTTTACTGAATGCAATCTTATGATTTGATATTTACTTATATACTGTACATTGTATATAATTAAATATATAAGATTTAACATTTATTTTTTACATTTGATACTAAATTATATAGATTTCTGTGCAAAAGTCACATATTTAGAAATGCTGGAAAGTAAAGATAACTAAACAAAGTCCAGGTGTGAAGACCCTTTGCCTTGTTTAAATAGTAATAATATCCAGGTACCTTGTGTGTAGTTTTATCTTTAAAAAATGAACTGAAAAGTTTGATTGAGTTTTATTTATATTGTAGCAAAATCTTTTTTGTTAGAAAACTTAGGACTGGCACACATTTATATATATATGGGTTTGAGTCCCATGCTTACATTAACATTTACAGACGCTCTTATTCAGAGCAACTTACAGTTATCATTTTTATACAACTGAGCAATTGAGAGTTAAGGGTATTGCTCAAGAGCCCAACAGTGGTGATAGTGGGGATGGAACCACTGACCTACGGATAAGTAGCCCATCGCTTTAGGCCACCACTGCCCTGCTGGGCTTGGCAAGGGCATTTCTGTGTGGAGTTTGCATGTTCTCCCTGTGCTTGTGTGGGTTTCCTCTGAATACACTGGCTTCCTCTTATAGGCCAGAGTGTACTGAATGAGTAGGTTATCACATCAATGGACGTTTTCTTCTCTTATGGTACAGATATAAAGCCAGGATACAAATAACGAAAGAGTGGGCGAGGGAGCATGAGGAATTATTTTTTCATATGTATTGAAACCCCAGAGTCCTGACCTTAACCCTATTGAAAGTTTTCAGGATGTGCTGGAGAAGACTTTTTGGAGTGGTTACATTTTTCCCTCATCGATTCAAGACATTGGTGAAAAATCAACCCCACACTGGATGGAAATAAATGTTATGTTGCTTAAGTTTATTGAAAGAAAGGAATGACATTTAGGTGCTGTAAGCAAAGCTAAAGCAGAACAACATATTTGTGTGTGTGACTTTTTTTTTTTGTCGGAGCAATGTACAAAGATGCTTTTACGCATCATGGTACAAGTGTCTTATACTTTAGGTTTGGTACAAGTGTCCAAGAATATTGGTCTTGTCATTTCTGACTATTTACAGAAATTATTTTTCAGAACTAAAAAAACTAATATGTAGAAAGTAGAAAACAACACATGTAGCTCCATGTGAGACCAGCACTACTGCATCTTTGTAATATGAAGCAGACATAATGGCTTTGTTCTTCAGTGGCTTTACGTGACAAGCAGAACAAGAAACACAAACTAGAGCTTCCCAAATCCTCTCTGTCTTATATCACTTCATGGTACAAAAATGCAAGTATGGAATTCTGAAGGGGTTCACTTTTCATTCAAACAAACCACAGCTCTGGTTTCCATGCAGTTGGTGTGTTTCTCGAAAAGAAAAGTCAGACTTGTCACAAATATATTTTGTAGTTCTGTAGCACGGTGGCGTAGTGGTTAGCTTGTCTGCCTTACAGCAAAAACAAGTACCTTTCTGTGAGGAATTTGCATGTTCTCCCCATGCTTGTGTGGGTTTCCTCCAGGTAATTTGGTTCCCTCCCTCATGAAACACAAAAGATATCATTTAATAAATAAAGAATGCATGAGGCAGTTTTTCATGAGATCAGCAAATTAGGGGTATGCATAAAACAACACATGGAAATGGCCTCCACCTGTTAGGCATTGATTTATCGTGTCTGCTCACTGGCACTTGCTCATTCTTATATACAAACTGGACATTTGTGCTGGCTAATTGATAGAATCTTCTGCTCTATTTGCCACTCAAATTTGGATCTCACTTCATTTCCCAGGCAAGCAGCAAATATGCAGGCTCATCTCCTCAAACCAGCCTTGATTGGGTGGACCCCAGCGGCCGTCCAGGCATTGAGCATGCTCAATAGGACCTGACAGCCTTGACTGAGGCCACAGAAAAGATTTATAAAGAGAACCGGGACCTGATCTTTCCTCATAGTCAACTAAGAGCCCTCTTGTTTGGAGTCATCCATTTAATATTGCTCTCTCAGAGACAGTGTGCAAAGGAAGACCTTTCTTGAGCCAGCTCCTCACAACTGTTTATAGCTTCACAGAATTTATGATTCTCAAAAGGATCATAATTAATTCAGAATTCACATAATGCGCTATACTAAGGTTTAATGTTGCCTGTCGAGGGCCAGTTAGCACACATACTGTATGTATATATACATGAGAGCAGGTTCCACTTGTCCAGTGACCGTGGGAAACACTGTATTATCCCAGGTTCCAGAGATCCTGATTTCCCAGGGGGAGAGTCGCAAAGAATTAAGTAAACTTTCTCCACATTTGGAGCTATTTAGGGACAGCATTGTGAACATCTGGGGCTTTTACATAATGCAAGCAAGCGACTCAGGTAAGTTATAAACACTTTCCACAGATGACTGAACAGCACCTGAGGGTTTACAAATAAAGTGGTTGATTAGTTATAGCTCAGGAGGTCTAATTTTGTGTATAAACCTTTGTTGCCTGCTGCTGTATGTGCCATTGTGTTTTACTTACAATGAAACACCTTGTTCTGTTCACTTTCAGATGTGAGTCATGAAGAGAAAACCAACACCTCTCTCACCAGCTGGTTTTGCTTGTTCTGCACCATTACACATTATTCCCTTTTCCCAAAGGGAATAATACAAGATTGACACTAATGGCCATGACACATCACACTAACTCTTCGATCTTTGAGGCAGTTAAGTACTGATCACATTCTTTCTCCCCGTGTCCAACATTAGTCAGGATTTTTCAATTTGAATGTGATGAATCAGTGCTACTGGTAAGACATCTTTCATTACATGTTGAACAAGTCAGAGAATGATTAGAACGTCAGTGCAAGCTAAGTGAATGAAAGGGAATCAAAGAAATGGGTACTGACACAGCTGGATGACATATTACATACTATTTATTGACTAAACTAGTGAGGTAAATTGGCTTTTTATTATTTCATTATATTATAAATATATAATAATTATTATATAATTACATTTATTATATTATAATTTCCAACCATTTTTCTCCCTAATTTTAGTCGTTTCCAATTCCTACCCATCAAATGCTCCCTAGCACATTCGACCACCACAAGCAGGGAGGGGCATAAGCATACACATGTCCCTCCATGACATGCGATGCTGCCACCCTCCTCTTTATAAACTTCTACGAATGCACATTTGGAGGTGGCCTAACACACTTGGAGGGAAAGCACTATCCACCCCTTTTGTTCAGGTGAGCTCACAGACACCCATGAATTGGCTGCTGACAACAGTGTATACCATCCCTCCCTCCCATGAGAGCTTAGCCAACTAGCTTTCTTGGACTCCTGGTCATGTATGGCTGCGGCATCAACCTGGATTGAACGTGCAATCTCCACGTTGATAGTCATTCTCCTTGTCTATATGGCATTTTTGTCACAAATGTCCCTCATGGACACATGGCTTTTTTTGTCCAGATGCCCAGAAGGGCATGCCCCAGTTAGACGCATTCAATATATACTTTTTATGTATTTTTTAAGTTTTGGGGTATAGTGGTTTATTTTTTTATATACACTTTGGCACAATTAATTTCGAGATAATTAATAACATGATTTAACATTAAGTTACTTGCTTTACACTCTACTTTCTGTGGCTACATCTGGTTGCAGGCACTATTTGAAATAAGGGTGAGCCCTCTGAACCAAAATGAAGCCTGCATCAACAAAACAACTCAACTTCTCAACTTTCTCAACTTTTGGAATATTTTTATGATATATTACAGGGCAAGAAAAAAAAAAGAGAAAAGTTTATAAGGCTTTATTTGAAGTTTACGTTTTGGTTGAGTCCTGGTGGGCCAAGGGAAAACCTTTCAAACAGTTCTCAAGGGAAATCACAATGACATCCCGTTGTTAGTGGGGCTCGAACCCCCGACCTTGGGATCAGTAATCCAGTACCCTACACCCGGGCCACCACTGCCCCAAAACAAGTTGTACAACTGTTTACATAAAGAGCCCACATACAATACAAAAGCCAGTTGATGCTAACAGGACCTAAAACGACCTAAAAAAGGTGATAGGCTATATCTTGCAAATTAATTATACAGACTTTTCTCATAACTTGAGGACTGCGGACAGACAGACAGACACAAACACACACATATACACAAATTCCTGTGAAACAAAAATTGGTGCATCTCAATACCTTCCGTGTAGCTCAGGCAAATTGGAAAAACATCACTGAAATCATCTAAACCCCGCCTTCCACCTGGATACTACCTTAAGCACAGGATGGCCTCATCTGGCCAATGGGTAATCCTTGGGTAAGATTCCCAGGGTTGCTAAGCCTGAAGTAGCCCCAGTATACACAGCTAAGCCCTGGATGTGACAATGGAAACAATAATGGCATCAGCTCATGTAAGCTCGTTACACTACTGGTTCTATAGAGGAGTTGCAATTAATGTCTCTCTTGCTCTCTCACTTTCACAACATCTCAGCAGATTTAAAAATCACTCATTTCACAAAATCAGTACCTTTCAAATTATTTATTTTTTAATTACCATCTTTCAAATTTCAATGAAATGAAGACATCTTAAAATAACAAGGCATTATATTGTGGTGGTGGTGGTGGTGTAAGGGTTAGCATGTCCGTGTTACAGTAAGGATTTTGTGGGACTGTGTCCCAGACTCACTTAAGTTGTTTCTGTGTGGAGCAGTTCAGCAAATGAGTGAATGTTCTCATTCACATGCTCTCCCTGTGCTTGAGTGGGTTTTCTCGGGTACCCTGGATGTGAATAGTACGTGTGTTGGTCCTGCAGTGGTCTGGCAAGATGTCCATTGTGTACTCTGCCTTTGCTCACTGAGACAGGCTCCACCCTCCCCATGACCACAATAGGATTAAGTGGTTTGGCAATTGAGTGAGTGAGTGTATTGTGCCATAACAGGCTATTTAGTTTATTATTTTATGGCTGTTTATTTGTTTCATGTTTTAATATTTTTGTCAACCCTGTTTGAGACACAAGTGCTACTATAACACTTTCAGTTAGAAATATGTAATAGTTTACACATAGATGTGCAGTATTTCAGTCCCTCTTTTCATTATGATTGTCATATATTGGAGTTTTTAAGTGTTGGAATCATCTTATTCTAAGACATGTCACATCTTTTAAATGATATCAATTCTGGAAAGTACCACTATTTTACAGTTGTTTTTATTTTTATTTATTTATTTTTTTTGGTGTGGGTGACAGGGCTGATATTGAAATCAGGGGACACTGATGAAATGATTTTTATTCACAAGAAAAGTATATACAGTATGCATGTAAAAATCATAGCTTAACAATTAAATTATGCTTGAAACAGTATGCAAATGTAAAAAATGTATCATTGTGTTCACATTTTACAAAATTAAAGTTCTGGTAAAAATAGAAAGAAAAAAAACATAGTGAGGGACAGGCCAAAATCCTTATCCATATCAGATCAAATGCAATTTTAGTTATTTAAAATATAAATTAATAAACTTTTAACTGATGTTACATTTATGAAAGGATGCATAATAACATTATGCATAATAACATATAACATAACATATAACATAATAACATTTTTAAGTTACACATTTATTTGTCATTATAGCAAATCTAAGGCTGATTATTTCTTAGGGATGCAAAATGCACCAATTTCACATAATGACCCACATGTTTCTTCTGGCTCTAAACAGTGGTGCTATTTGCTGTAATTTGCTTCTTTGAAAATCATATTGCACAATTTATTTGAATACTCTCCTCCGTCTCCAGATTTTTATGATCTGAAAGAGAAACTCCAACAAATATATTTCAGGTCACCTGAAAAATAACATTAAAGGCTTAAGCACCAAAAGGGTTTGCGTTGCTGTAAATCTGACCAATAGAGAATTATTTCCTTTCCTGTAAAAGCATGTATAGGAAATGAGGTGAGTTTCAATCACTCTTGGTTTACTGTAGTTACTTTAAGTGTCAGCTTGGTTTGTTAGGAAGCTACGGTAAGACTGAAGGTGCATTTAAAAGATGTGTTTATGGGGAACACTAGTGGATAAATGGGATGGTTTGAGGATTCGAAAGGAAACTAAAGACGAGTAATTTTTCATCACTGAAAACAAACCAGCAGCATTCAACAAGTCTCTCATTGGAGCCAGAGACTTTAACAAGAAGAATGACCACACACAGTAACCCACATGCTGGAGCTTGTGGATTACACCAGCACCGGGAGGTGTTGAGCTTCAGTTTAATAGCTACAGTGGAATGAATGTGAGTGGAAAATGTACAGTGTTCTGAAAAACACATAGCTGATGACCACACCGTCTACACCAAACCCACGAATGTTTTCATTCAGATGGCGTCAGAAAGAAGGTTTAAACACAATGGGCTTATTTTTTTTTTGTTTCAGTTTATTTTTTCAATTTCATGAGCCAGCTGCTAGACTGGGGTGTGATCCCAAGAGATCATTTAAGTGTGATAAACATCATGAGATATCTATGTGCTGGGAAAACCTCCCTTGTGCCTCCACCTTGTTTATTCCTTTTTTAAATGTTTAGTCTCAAGGTTATAGAGATAAATCTTACTGCCAGATTTGTCTACCCTTATTGTGATTATGAGAACATTGCCTACAGTAATAAAACTGTGAGAATACTTCTTTTGATTCTTGGTTTAAAAATGTTATACTCAGGGACACTCTATTCATGTGATGTCCACGGATTTATTGGACAAGCAGATAACAGCTTCAAAAAAAAACAAAAAAATATATATATAAATATAAATATAA
>JBCNYG010000001.1:37290184-37300985 GCA_039654305.1 Porochilus rendahli
ATCTATCTATCTATCTATCTATCTATCTATCTATCTATCTATCTATCTATCTATCTATCTATCTATCTATCTATACAGATTCCCTTTTCCCACAAAATACCATGCACACAACAACTTCATCCTTCTGTGTGAATGTGATCTTTGAGATGACATATTTTTGTATCTTCAAAGTAATGACTGTTTGTTATGACACTAGGAAAGAATGAAGTGCTTCTTATCCCTCTGTGCTCAGGCTGATAAGCATGTCTATCTTGTTTTAATCTTGCTGGTTTCAGATATTCCCAGACAGCTGTTTTCACACTGTTCCTGTACCAGTCATATCAATAAAAAACAAATATACAGAAGCTAATAATCATGCAAAACGTATCATACTGAACCGAATGAGCAGATAATAATTTCAGCAAATTACATTACATTAAGAGGCCCTAAAAGTGCAAACACAGACTCACTATGATATTATCTAACTGTTTTTCTGCAAACTCCATGGCAACAGTATCATTTGTATAGCCAGAGAATTAAATAGCAAATAACAGTAACAGTATTTTTCTGACAAGCACTGGAATTCATTTGATCAGGTAATATATACAATAGCAGTGGTTTTGTTGTAGTGTACTGTTTCTTTCCCATTCAGAAATAAAACTCAATATGTATCATCCATTCTTTACTTATGTGTCAGAGTCGTGGGGGAAGTACCAGTATATACCAGCTGACTTTTACGAAAAGTGGGGTACAACCTGAACAAAACGTCATTCTCTCACAGGGCAAACACAGACACTAACAACCATTCGCACACACATTCACGCAATCTAGAGTAATTAGCCTAATGTGCATGTTCCTGCTTTGTCAGAGAAAACTGGAGCACCCAAAGGAAACTCCACACAGCAGCAAAGAGAACATTCCAGGCAACAAGGTGCTTGCTGGCCATGAGATTTGAACCCAAAGCCTTCGTGCTGTGAGGTGACAGTGCTCATCACTGAGCCACCAACCACTGAACATGTGCACATTAAGGGATTTCATAAGATGTTCTAATATCTTTAACATTCTTGCATGTTTTGTGGATTTGATAAGCCTTTGCTTTGATTTGAACATTAAATGCCCTTTATTATGAAATATGATGTAATATTTTATGACTGTTATCTCGGGAATAGAAAAAATTTGTATTGTAGAAGGGTAAAGGATACAAAATAAACTGATAAAGGTTGCAAAATATGTCCATTATGATCGGTATGGCACTGTTGCATTGGAGAAAGACTTCTGGGATAATTCTCAGTGACGTAGGAGAGCATTTAAGGAGGTGTCTTTATCTCTTCACCCTCTTTCTCTATTCCTTTGTTCTCAGGAATGGGATCATGGCCGAAGATACTTCCAGGAGTGCCTGGGCGTGCTTCAACTATTTGATCCTCTGACACAATGTCTTCTTTTGTTTGGCAAACACAGGTTGAGGATTAAAGAGCACAAATACAATGTGTAAGAGAATCTTGCATCAGCAGTGGAGATCTGGAGATGCATTCAGGTCCTCAGTAAGAGCTGAAAAGGAAACTAGCGCAGGATAAAATTTACACAAAACCCTACAGAAGGGATTCAGGTATGAGAAAGTCTCTAATCGTAAGAACATCACATACTTTAGATACTTTCCAAACTCAATCAGATTTTTATTTATGGTTATCTTTGAGGCGTATGTGTGAAACATTAACCTGAGCTGTAGCATCTGACCCGACCCTCATTGTGGCACATTCCAGGCAATAGGCAAGGGTCAGCTGCATTCCACGTGAGGATTAAAATGTCTTGGGTGAGCAGAGGGATTTAGGACAGTGTGTATGGTGGGAGTACCGATAAGAGAAGTTAGGAATCATGAGACCTAAAGCATGCAACATCTCTTTATCCTATGCTCATGATCGGTTCTGACTTAATGCTGTTTGGACCCTCTGTCTTTAATCAATGGTTTATTTAACAGGATTAGCACCAATGAAGGAGGATTTTCGTACTGAAAACAACAACAAGATAGTTCACATGTACTCAGGAGTCCTTCAACAGGAAAATAAGAGTTATTTAGTCATTTTAACATTATCAGAGTTGCCCAATTTGGTTTTTCATCCAGGATTCATGAGCTGTTTGTAAAGCTTAAAACTTCATCACAAATCCCCCGAGTGGATCACAGTGTTTCATATTGTTTAGAGTAGGGTGTGATTGAGAGATCAAGAGCACTGATTGCTGAGCCATTCCCAGGGCCTGGCTCTCAAGGGAGCAGATTGCATCCCTGTGTGGGTCCCTGTACTGTCATTACTGCCAATGAACACACAATGGGTTAGGGAGATGAGATAACATTGTCTGTAAGTAAACCACAGGTGGGAAGCTCAACAGAGCATTATTAGATCTCTCGATCCCAGGGTATAACATTGCTCCTCCCCCCCTAGGGCCTTGCCCTACCATCTGCTTACACTTTCTGTCTTTTCTTTCTCTTTCTAAACATGCTGTTCACTGCAAACCCATTCACCTGTTCAGACTAGAGGTAGACTGAATCTTCACCAAAATCAGAACTCACTGCAGCTTGGATGAACTCTGCACTGAGGACACACTTTGGAAGGTGTAGAACATTACAAAAGTTAATCTTGTTGTCTAAAAGCTAGAAATGAAGAAAACTGATCCCAAGAGTTCATTTAGGTCTTACAGATAATTCTAGTTTCTGAAGGAGTCATCTATAATAAATGAACACAGATGAATGAAAGTTAATGAATGAAAGTCAAGTGTATACTGTTATTTATTTATTTATTCAAATTCATTAACACAATTAAGGAACAAGAACTGATGAATGGGAGAAAATAATAATAATAGTATGAATAATCATCATCACCCTCATAATAATAATAATAATTATTATTATAATTATCATTATTATTTTTTGTCATCATTATCATTATTATGATTATTTTTGTTATTATTATTATCATTAGAATGATTATGATTATAATAATAATAATTATTGTTGTTGTTATAATTATTATGCTGAATATTATTATCATTTATTATTTTTTCATATTATTATTACTATTATAACTTAATTTTAAAAGAGAAAAAAGACAAAATGAACACAATAAATTTTACAGTCGTCACAGTGCAGTCTATACTCTATTTGCACAGACAGCAGATGGTCAGAAATCCATAAGACCCATGTTCTCTGAAAGATTATCCTTTAAAGAGGAAAGGTGCTATTCCATTCTCAGTGTTTCATTTAGATTGTTATTTATTTATTCATTCATTTTGTGAACTACACATATGGCTCCAGTGTCCTGTCTATATCCATATGAAAGAGGTACAGTATGGGTGTGATATCTCACAGACTTTCCCAAACTTTGGCATCATTTCCTTTTCTTTCCAAAAGAGTTTTAGTTTTCTATACTCTCAAAAACATGTATAATTATTTTTTTCTACTGCTGATTCAGAATCTATTAATTTATTCATTTTCTCAACCGCTTAATCCTAATTAGGGTCACGGGGAGGCTGGCGCCCATCTTAGCCGACTCTGGGCAAGGGCGGGGTACACCCTGGACAGCTTGCCAGGCCATCGCAGGATTCAGAATCTAGAGGTGATATAATCCACAGCAAATATATTATTAAACACACTTTTCATTGAGTAAATAGACTCTTATAAAGATTTGCTTGGTAGAGACGGATATTAATGCTTTTAGTGTAATGTTTTAAAAAGAATTTCCTGTATTCTCCCATCATTATTTTTGTCCATGAGCTATCTAAGGTTCATAGATACTTGTCTGTAAAGGAGCATAAGGCATCAAAATCTCTTTAATGCTACAGTGCTACAGAAGCACCTTACTGTAACTTGACCTGTTTTGACCTGAATACTGGACTTAAATGTAGTTCTTAATTAAGAAGAAGCTCTCAACTGACAAACTATAAATTCATTTATTCTCTGAACTGCTTAAACCTAATTAGCAATGTTAACTGCAATGTGTGAAAATGTGCTCCAAGTGTGTGCGTGCTCACTATTTATGTGTGTGTACTCACTCTGGATGCTGCAGAAGCCGAATTTCCCTTGTGGATTTAATACTGTGTATCAACACCAAAATTCATTAATTCATTCATTTTCTGAACCGCTTAATCCTAAGTAACAGATTGGCTGGTGCTTTTCTCAGCCAACTCTGGGTGAGGGCAGTGGGCAAGTTGTCCACACTTGCCAGGCTATCGCAGGGCAGAAACACACTGATGGCAATGCAGCCTCCTCTTGATGAAAATCAGCAATGGTTCTCCACAGACATTGAGAGACATTGCTGGCCTTTGATAACCCAGTTAGCTGCACTGGGGGGACAGCACTAAGAACCTGTTGCTAGTGGGGCTTGAACCCCCAACCTTGGGATCAGTAATCCAGCACCTTAACCACCAGGCCTGTCAGCTGTAATTAATTTTCAATCAGAGAATTTGTTTTACTTGCAAATGTTCCTCAAACATTACTTAAATCACTTGCTCCAGCTCAATGCTCCTGACTGTGATACAGCAATGATATCATTCAAAAGTAATTAATTGGGAAGGTGACAGAGAGGAACACTACCTTCCAACACAAGGAAAATTATAGTATGAAAGCAAGAGACTGTGAAAATTGGAGTAAGAATCTTGTGATAAATTAATATCAGAATGGACGAGAGAAATTAGAGTTAGTGAGCATGGAGGCCATTGAAGCAGTTGGGGGACTCGGATTCACTATAAAGGCCTTTCCTACCCCTTTTCCACAAAAAGCAGTTTTAGAGCAGGTTTGGAGATGGTGCTTGATCTCAAACCATTTCTTTGCTTTTGCAGACACAAATCTCGTCCAGGGAAACTGGTTTTTGCGTGACACTAACACTTTACATGTTCAGAGTCAAGAACCATTTATATTAGTGGCTGGGATCAGGATTATTATGACTAACAAGACCATCAAATTTTAAACCAGCATTTACAAACAAACTAACAAAAAAATCCAAGGAAAAAGAAAAATAGATAATTTAGTTTGTGGCATGGCTAGGCAGCAAAGAATATGTAACTTGGGAAGGCAGATATAGACATATTCAGGAATATAATGAAGAGGCTTTTTAAAATGTGGAAATGCAAATTATTCCGATAAAGGTCATATGTCATAAACACCGCAACCACCAGCCTAGAATTAGCAGCCATTTTGTGTTAGTTGAAATGGGGTGTATTTGCTCTATTGCAGTTGGTTAGCTAACGCAAGACTCGTGATGAAGCCTGAGACATATTTTTGGTGTATGGACTGTGTTATCATGCTTTTCACCCAGTGAGATTTACAAACTGAAACTGCCAGGTACGTAAGATGGATCAGGCTTGACACTGGCCCTGGATGGATCTGTACACACCATGCTCTGACCTCTGACCTGGATATGTGTTTGATCTGGCAGAAAGGTGTTAAATTTGTGATGCCCTGCACACGTGTAAGCCATTGCACCAGGCTGACATGACATCATATTAAATTAAGGGCTGCTGTCATGAGGAAGAGAATCTTTTTTTCTTCACACTGGCAAACAGAATGAAACACTTCTATGGTAGTTTTGTGAGAAGCATGAGGCATTTTATTTGGTGCTTTTAGAAGAAATATAATGTCAATTTACACTGGATGGAAGAATTTTAGCCTTTGAGTGATTTATTGCATGTTATGGAATGCATAATTAGAGTATAATTAAAAAGTTGGATTATCTGCTTACAAAAATAAAAACAAACAGACACTATAAGATAAGTATATACTACACAAGAATGGCATGATCTGACTGGTCTACTATCTCAGGATTAAAACATTCTGAGTGGATAATGCAAAATGGATGCTCACAGTTTGTGATTGGTCCCTTGAAGAAATAAAAATACATACTTGTTAAGAGTAAAAAAAGGCCTTATTCTTTAAAAAAAATGTATGCTCTTACCATCAAATTCATCTATTCAAGTTTCAAAATTCAAGTATTTTTGAGTTTTGTGTATTAACGCTAGAATCAGTGGCAGAGCCAATCGGGTAGGGTTAGCTTTTGGCCTAGCAATTGCTTAGCTTGGCTTGCAGTGGAAAAATTTGCCATGGGTTAAATATGTAAAAATATTTAACCACCAAAATCTCATTTTTTTGTGCTGATGTTCCCGTGTAGTGTATACGAAAAAAAAATTATTCACCCTCGGGCTTAGTACATGTCGCTGAGCTGAATAGTCCACTTGAGGTCGGGTCTCGGGGATTATTCATTGACATTCACCTCTCCTTCCACACATAAACGTTAATTATAAAACAGTTGTACAATAGGAAATATTACATTAATTTACAAGAATTCTTAAACTCAAGCTGCATTCTTTATAAATCATAGCCCTGGGGTGCCTTTTGTTATGAAGCTTTCCAAAAGTCAGCAGGCATCTGCAAAAATGCTCAAAAATCATTTAAGCAGTTCACCTCATGCTTGCACATGTGGTGCATTTGTCAGTAACAGAGACCCTAAGCCCCAGTGTCTGACCTGTGCCCTTGGCTAATATGCTCACAGATGCTAATTACAAACGCATAATCCGATCGAAACACATCACCATACATATGTATCCCATGTCTGTCCTGAGCTTCGATCTGCAGCCTCATATATTAACACTCAGCATACAGCAGATGCAGTTAAAACTGCTCAGCCGCAAACTGCTCAGCTGCAAACTTATTTTTTTGTAGTAATACTGTTCTGTTTTGATTTTGGAGGAGACAGGGAGCAGATAGGTCTGATTTGCAGCAGGAATTGTAGACGAGCTGGAGCACTTTGCTGGAGTAATGGTTTGAGCAGATGTGTGAAACGACCCGACTCTGACCCATGGCATGGCCACAGAGCCCCTAAAGACCTCTAGCAGGGAGATTTATGCTCCCTTTGTAAACAAGAAAGCACAGTTAAAACGTCATTTATGGCACATTTAACCCAGAAAAGACATTTGTTAAAACCTTACTATATTTTATGGATTAAGCATTGCATTGTAAACTTATTCCAGTTGGAATGAAATCCAAATATTTAATTTATCATTAAAATATAGAGAAAAATCAGCTTCAGGATAGTGACAGCACTGTAAAAGGTTTTATTAATTTTTTCCCCATAAACGCGCTTTATTTATTAGTAACTTATTAGACAGTCTTAGATTTATTTGCGTAATTTATGGCACACGTCATTTATGGCACATTTAACCCAGAAAAGACATTTGTTAAAACCTTACTATGTTTTATGGATTAAGCATTGCATTGTAAACTTATTCCAGTTGGAATGAAATCAAAATATTTAATTTATCATTAAAATATAGAGAAAAATCAGTTTCAGGATAGTGACAGCACTGTAACAATGTATCATTATTTTTTTCCCCATAAACGCGCTTTATTTATTAGTAACTTATTAGACAGTCTTAGATTTATTATCAGTCTCTGATGCATGTTCAAAACACTTAATTCACAAAAAAAGAAATAGTTATAATAGTTATATATAATAGTTCTTATATAAGAAATTATATTCTACATAACCAGCAAATAATTATTAACACTTGTTTAACTTTCTTATTATTAAGCATATATACATATATCGGTTGAGTGACTGATGGCCCTGCGATGCCCTGGTGAGCTGTCCAGGGTGTACCCCGCTATCGCCCAGAGTCGGCTGAGATGGGTGCCAGCCTCCCCGCGACCCTAATTAGGAATAAGCGGTTCAGAAAATGAATAAATGAATAAATATACATATATCATCATACAGTACTGTGTAATATTAAAAAATTATAAAAATACAAAGATTTCAGAACATTAGTGTTCCACTACAAAATTAAACAAAAAAAAAGTTTGTCAGGAAAGAAAGAAGAATATTACATAAGTAAAGAATATTACATCAAAAAATAAAGAAAATCTATTATTCTATAATTATATTTTAAATGCTGCTATGTTTTTTGCTACTAAAGCAAAGAGGCAAGTGTGATGTATACCTTCAGATAGGTAAAGCTTACATCTATTAAACAGAGCACACTGTACCTTAAACTATTATTGTTGCTCTTTTTCCCACAATAAATATTGTGTATGTTTAATTATTACTGTTTACTGGACTTTATAGTTTTCGAAGTAAAAACATTTCATTTCATTATATTGAAAGGGTTCTTTCACCTGCAGAATTTTTCTTTGCATGGGCCCAAGTTATGTGTGCAACGTTGTACCAGTCAAAGGTTTGGACATGCCTTCTGATTAAAAGAATAATAATGGGTTTGTATGTGCAATGCAACAGCTCTCTTCTCAATTGGTAGGATTTATTTAATTCATTCATTCATTCATTCATTCATCTTCTTCCGCTTCTTCACTTCTCACCCTATCTCTAAGGGAGAGCCCTGTCACCCTGCGAAGGAAGCTCATTTCAACCACTTGTATTCACGATTTTGTTTTTTCGGTCACTACCCAAAGCTCATGACCATCTTTGAGTGTAGGAACGTAAATTGACTGGTAAATTGAGAGCTTTGCCTTCTGGCTCAGCTCCCTCTTCACCACGACGGACCGGTACAAGCTCCGCTTTACAGCAGAGGCTTCACCGATCCGCCTCTCAATCTCCCACTCCATCCTTCCTCATTCGTGAACCAGACTCCAAGATATGTGAACTCCTCCACTTGGGGCAAGACCTCATTCCAGACTTGGAGGGAGCGTTCCACCCTTTTCCAACTGAGAACCATGGCCTCGTACTTGGAGGTGTTGATTCTCATCCCATTCGCTTCACACTCAGCTGCAAATCGCTCCAGCGAAAGCTGAAGGTACCGGCTCGATGAAGCCAAAAGGAAAACGTCATCTACAAAGAGCATAGACGAGATCCTATGGTCACCAAACCAGAACCACTCAACACCTTGACTGCACCTAGAAATTCTATCCATAAAAATTATGAACAGAACAAAGGGTATCCTTGCTAGAGTCCACTGGAAACAAATTCAACATGTTGTTACCAATGCGGACCAAGCTCTGGCTCTGGCAATACAGAGACACACAAACCCCTCCACCATGATAAGATGGCGATTCAAGGAGGGGAGGATTTATTTCACCAAGAGTAAATGTGATGCTTTTTTTTTTTTAAATATGATTTGAGAAATAGAGAGAGAAAATACTGACTTTATCTGAGGCTTATGCGGGTGGGCCAAAAAAACTGAGT
This sequence comes from Porochilus rendahli, assembly GCA_039654305.1. Lineage (NCBI taxonomy): Eukaryota > Metazoa > Chordata > Actinopteri > Siluriformes > Plotosidae > Porochilus > Porochilus rendahli. The sequence continues at coordinate 37,299,337 of JBCNYG010000001.1, forward strand.
TTGAGGAGAACATGCTGATGCCACACAGAAACATCCTTGCCCAGCCCAGGACTCAAACCCAGGACCTTCTTGCTGTGAGGAAGATGTGAAATGCAGTTTTACATTATAATCATTTTCTAGCACTGAGCTAGCATTTAACTTATTTGAACAATTTACATGCCTTTGGTAGATTCAGCATTGTTTGAACCAGGGGGTGAAAGAAACAGGAGTTGCGCACATCACTTAACAAACAGAAGGGAAAGGAGCTAATTCCTAAATTGACTCCAAAAAGGAACCCCACTGAGCACCATAAGGCCTTGTTTTGCTTAGTGCTGTTACCCTAATGGTGATAGTCATTTAAAAACTGAGAAAACAGGCCAGATCCGCACACAATGGATCTTACAAGTCAGACGTCTAATGCAGTTCATTTCCTTGAGATTGTGACAGCAGTCTAATCTGAAACCACACGAGATTCCACATAAAGATCTTTTTGACTGATCAGTTTTGATTTGACACTGTAATGCACTCCTGGATCCTCTGGGAATGGCTGCAAATGTTTCTGCTCTTTCTTTCTTTTTTTTTTAAAGAATGCAAAGATGGACATTCTCCCCAGACACCATGAAAACTCTCAGTGCTCCCTCCTCTGCTCCCCTTCACTCTCCTCTCCTCTCCAGCTCAGGGACCATAACAGCAATAGCAGGATGTTTCCTGATGAAAGCATCCGTAAAACATCTCAGTAGAGCATGACAGAGTTTGCTTAGTTGAGAGCTAGAATGTCAAAAAACTAATCAGCTGTACAACTTTGCCTAGGCTTATGGCTCTCATGCAAGGCCTAATGGTTAGGGAAGCAGGTTTGGGACCTAAAGGTTGCTGGTTTAATTCCCAAACCAGCAGCAAAGATGTGGCGGCCGGGAGATTGAGCTGCACCTTCCCTTCCTCCACCTTCATGGCTAAAGTGCCCTTGAGCAAGCCACCCAACTAATATCCCCCAACTACTCCCTGGGTGAAACAGTGTGTGGCAGTCCACTGCTCCCAGTGTGTGTGTGCTCATTGTTTATGTGTGTATGCTAACTTTGGGTGGGTTAAATGCAGAAGCCAAATTTCCCTTGTGGGATTAATACAGTATATCAAAATTTACATTAAGGCCCTGCAATGGTCTGGCGAGCTGTTCAGGGTGTACCCGCCTTCACCGAGAGTTGGCTAAGATGGGCGCCAGCCTCCCTGCAACCTTAATTAGGATTAAGCGGCTTAGAAAATGAATTAATAAATGTCTATATTAATAGGTGCCCGAATATGGGTTTGCTTTTCCCCACCATTTTTTTCATGTTGAAACGATGCTGGTTTCATCTGTCTTGCAAGTTTAAGTATCCGTTTAATGAGCTCAGGCTCAGACATGCCTCTGACTTGCATGTTTGCACCACATCTATCAAGCTTGTCTGCCTACCTAATTTAGAATGTGTGTGGGTGTTTTATTTTTATTTTGCATGAGCCTGAGTGGTGGTGGGTTGTTGGGGTTTCAGTTTTGTCATTAAAAATAATATGTTTATTTTTAATAAACTTCATGTAAGTCAGTGATACATAACAAGCAACCACCATAAACTCTGTATGATGCTGTAGACATTTTGGGTTTCCTGTGGAAGGCACACACAGAAATAGCCATATTATATATA
>JBCNYG010000001.1:37306165-37316467 GCA_039654305.1 Porochilus rendahli
ATCATCATCATTATTATTATTATTATTATTATTATTATTATTATTATTATTATTATTATTATTATTATTATTATCATTACTCCCCAAACACTGTTTACAGTGAAAGTGGGGAGCTGCTCACCTTGACTGGGAATGTTGTCGGTGGGGTGGAAGGAATAGCTCCTCGATCCCACCAACACGCCCTCTGTGGAAGAGGAAGAACCTGGGGCTTTGGGAGGCATTGATGGGTTCTGCGGATGACATTGTCCTTTTGGCTTCATCAAGCCAGTTTCGTGATCCGAAGGTCCAAAAGTTAGGAGTTCAAGTTGCCACTGCTGCCCCCTCACCTCACTGTCTATGGTGAGAGGCATGTAAAAGAGTAGACCATTGGATTGCTGTCAGCGTGCTTCTGCCCTGCGATGGCTTGGTGAGATGTCCAGGGTGTACCCCACCCTCACCCAGAGTCGGCTGAGATGGGCGCCAGGCTCCCCACAACCCTAATTAGGATCGAGTGGTTCAGAAAATGAATGGATGACTCATCTCTGGCTCATTTACCAAACCTTTTACTCCTGCTAGGGCCACTGAGAGGCTGGTGCCTATCTCATCCAATATTGGGTGAAGGGGGGGGTACAACTTGAACAGCTCGCCAGACCAACACAGGGCAACACAGACACAAACATTTACACTCACAATCACACCAGCTTATTAGCGTAATGTGCATGCTTTCACGTGGACTCCACAACGTCCTGGTCCACCACCGGGCTGAGGCTAGAGTGTTAACCACTGCTACCATGCGTCCTCCTTGACTTAATGAGCCATTTATTGTTTTAAATAGATTATATGATGACCTTCTGTGATGAGGTCCCAGGCACTCTCGAGCCCCTCCTGCAGGATCCTGACGAGTCTGCAGGACAGACGGGATGTACAACACCTCCAGCGATTTCAGGGTCTATCCCAGGCCCTCCCCAAAGTTGGACATGCATGGAACACCTCTAAATGGAAGCAACCAGGAGGCATTCTAATCTAATGCCTGCACCACCTCAACTGAGCCCTTTCGACGCGGAGGAGCAGTTGTTGTTCCACGCGTTCCCCTGGATTTTTAAGCTCCTCACTGTATCTCTATGGCAGAGCCAAGACACTCTTAAGGAAAGTGATTTCAGCTGCTTGTATTTGCAATGTCATTATATCGGTCGCTACCCAAATCACAACGTATTATGAGGGTTTGAACGTAGATTGACTGGTAAATCGAAAGCTTCCTCCATTTCCTCCATTTCAAACTATATTTTCTTTACCACAGAGACATGAATTTCATGACATTTAGAGGAATATCGATTGCTCGCAGTCAAGATAGGGTTCAATGACAAGCACTCAAAGAGATTTTGTGCCAGCGGCAAAGCCCTCGCTGCCTCAGGCATCAGCCATATGCAGGGCAGTCAAAGCAGCCACAGGTTACGTCAGGCAGCATTCGCAGACAACACCGTTGAATTAGCCTGCAGTGAATCATCTATGGAAGACAACTGGACAACTGCAAAGCTAAATGAGTTTTCACCACTTGCTCTCTCCTTCCATAATCGGTCTTACAGTGTGCCTTGCTCTCACACGAGCACGCGGCGCTAAACACTCGGATGCTGGTAAATGCCTCTATGTGCGAAACGCTTGGTAAACAAATTAAACTAATGTGTGGGAAGCACAGCAGTGCTGCAAAATTTCATCGGCGAAAACCTCCGTTGGGGTGTCACGCACCCGTGACTTGGGGGTGTCCAGTAACCCACGCAGCACTGCAAAAACAGTCATAAAAACATCAGATTAAGCAGATTTTTACACATATAACAACATAATCACTAAGTTTTGTTGTGTTTTCTAATTGTCTCGTAGTACTTTGAATGTATGGATGCACAAAGATTTTAATGTGTAGGATTAATCTGACCGGAGTCTTAAACCGGAGTACCCGGAGGAAACCCACGCAAGCGCAGGGAGAACATGCAAACTCCACACAGGAACGCCCGAGCTGGGAATCGAACCCAGGACCTTCTTGCTGTGAGGCGGATGTGCTAACCACTACGCCCACGTGCCGCCCTTCCTATATATGATATATCTGAAATAATATACATTAGTAGTATATTATTAGTATAAATTTATGTAAGATGTTTGTGGTTGATTTTGAGGCTTTGGTTTAGGGTGCACCAAAGTCAGTCTTCCAGAGACTACCATCAAAGGATGTGCCTTCCACTGGCATGGCGTATGAAGGAAGGTCCAGAATCTGCATGTACAGAGGTATTTATTAAATGACAAGTTGTGTCCGTTTGTTTATAATGTTATTCTGTAATTTTATGGTTTTTTTTTTTTGGGCTACATACAATAAGGGTAAGGGTTTGTACAACTTCGGAAAACTCTTGGCTCCATACTTCATTTGTAAATAATAATAATAATAATAATAATAATAATTATAATAATAATAATAATAATAATAATAATAATATGCCTTGATTTTTAATTTACAATTCACTACTCCCTAGATATTGTCTTATATTGTTGATTTTAACATTATTTTAAATATATAATTAAAATAATGTGCTGTGAGTAAGTCAGGTGCAGTGAGTTTGCTGGGATACACTCCAGATCCACTACCAATCACCCTGACTTGCACTTCCTAAAGATGAATAAATAACAACGTGAGAAAATGAAGTGAAAATGTTTGTTTTGTTTGGTTGAAAACAGTCTACCTGTATTAGATGTATAGACTTACTCCATATGTGCTTATATAATTAATGAAAGGCATATGGGGTTGCCTTTGTACTGATTATGCAGTAGGCTGTCAGCATGAGGCAGCTGATGGGAAAGCACATAGTCATGATCAGACAGAGCAGCTGGGGCTGGTGACTGCCATCTGGACACACTTACTCTATCATTCTGCACGTTCGCGTGCGATCATAAGTATGTGCATGTGCATGCATGTTTATGTTGTCTGCATTCACAACAAAGACAGCATACCGGCAAGAATAAGCACATGCGATTGCATTAGAAAAAATTACTTTGATGTTTGATGCTACATTGGATTAAAAACATATGAGGGCTATGCTTATGATCACACAAGATTAAAATGTCTTCTGACTTCCATGTATTCTCTACTTGTCAGTCTTCATAGCCTAACCAAGAGCCTAGAAAACCAGTTACTTCATGGTCTTTTGATAGCAAGCTCTAATCCAACAGAATCTGACTGATTGTGATACAGAGGACACTGTGGCCTCTGTAGGGTCATCGTGGGAAAATGTAGCCAGAGTACCAGCGGGCCAGCTTGTGTACTCTGTGCCATATGGCCATGCTTTCAGCCGGTGCTGAGAAAGCTGCACCTCACAGCATCATTATGCAAATGGAGATGCTAAGCGCATGGTGTTCAGACTACATTACTTCATGCTGTTATAGGTTTTATAACATGTCACACTACAGTTCGATGAATTTAGAAAAAAAAACAAAAAACAAAGAGATCCCCATTTTTTTACAAGTGCCTCCTCTCTGGACTGATCCACAGCCAAGCCATAGAACCTGCATACAATATAAACAGCTTTTATGATGATGGAAGAAGACTGATAACACAGAGAACAACTTTTTATTAATTCTGTACTTTAATGAAATCTTGTACGATTTTATTTGACAGAAAACAATTTTTTAAATTTCTTGTACTCAGTGATTTAAATATTTGCAACTATTTTAACTTGTGCTGGAAACCTGTTTGTGGAATGAGGAAGTGCAAGATTAATATTTTGCTTCTCGTTCATCTGTCAACATCTAAGGTTTATTTGTAGAATATAATGTTGCAGCCACTGCTGTTTCACAGAGGCTAGTTTTGTTTGCGCTCGGCACTGTGGGAGTATCAGCCGCGCGGTTCCCCAGGCCTCATCCACACTCTCCCATGTTTCCCTCATTTCTGCAGGTCATGGGTGAGTTCATATTAAATCCAAGCTTATTTAAACAAGAGCCGAACCAGCCTGACGGATGTGCATGTATACTGCCTAAACAAATACTATCGGATCTGTACTTTATGTGTCTGTGAGTCTGGAATGTGAATAATGATTGAGACGTAATGGTATCATCTCAGCGTTAATGCCTGTTTGATGGAGATGAGGCTAAGGAGTTTGATCATGTGGAAATGTTAGCTGTCAGAATTCTCATGCATTAGCATAATTCTGAATGCACAAATTTTTAATGGTGTTGGATATGTACTTCTGGATGTAGATTATGAAAGCCAGCAAGAGCAAAAGGTTTTCATTATGGAAGTCTAATGGCACACAATTAAGTATCTTGCACAGATCATTTAACAATTCTGCAATGAATTTCAAAGACCCCTGAAGAACTCTTCTACTGCTTAGTGCTGTGAGATTGAAACACTGGACCTGAGTAATGAGCAGGAATACTTCCTTTTTAAGATCTCTCATTAGCATGCATTATGCAATGAACGTGAATGCAGGCTGCCCTCTGCTGGTGTTGTGTAAAACTCATTAATGAGGAAGATTAGATCAGCGGGGCTTCACACTCACCCACCAGCATTCTCCTTAATCATTACTTAAAATACTGACTGAATTTTTGGTGGCATTCCTCATTCAGACAACAATCTGCACAAGACTCTACAGCCAGAGTCTGAAACATTTACTAATCGTTATTCTGTCTTTGGGTGGTGGTGTAATGGTTAGCAAGACAGTACTGGGATCGATTCCCAGCCTCGGGTGTTTCTGTGTGGAGTTTGTATGTTCTCCCTGTGCTTGCGTGGGCTTCCTCATTGTCCTCCAATTTCTTCACACAACCCAAAGACGTGCACATTTGGTTAATTGGCTGTTCCAAATTGCCCCCATGGTGTGGATGTGAGTGTGCATTCTTGTATGTGTGTGTGTTTGTGTGTGTGTGCGTGCACATGCGTGTGTTGGCCATGCAATGGTCTGGCAAGCTGTTCAGGGTGTAACCCGCCTTCAGCTAGTATCAACTGAGAAAGGGGACCCTAATAGGTCTAAGTGATTTGTCAAATGAGTGAGATAAGTTAGTATTCTGATATTGATAAATATTCCTGTAGCTACAGAAACTGTCCTATATGGCTTATTTCAGTGGGTATTATAATACATGTGGCCCCAAAGGAGAGAGTCTTCAAGGAAGAGATTTCCAGGCGACTAGAACCAAAACCAGAACAAGAGTCCATGGGAACTAATTGGCCAAGCTCTCACGGAAAGGGAGGGATGGCATACACTCACTACCCTGTCACTCATGTCACTCACCAATCATGGGCGTCTGTAAGCTCGTTCGTACGAGGGGTGTGTTAGAGTGTTAGACCACCCCCAAATACACATGTGCAGCAGCTCAAAAAAAAAAGGCGGGCACTGCATGTCACCAAGGGGGCATGTGTTTGACACTTGACTGGTGGGAATTGGATAATTAACTAAATTAGGAAGGAAAATGGGTGAAATCAAAAAAAAAAAAGAAAAAGAAACACAGCATTTTTCAAAACTGAAGAAATTCAGAAATTATTAGAAATTGTGCGGACAGTGGCATATTCGTTAAGCACTTCTGCCTTACAGCAAGAAGATCCTGGGTTCGAGCCTCGTGCCACATGAGGGCATTTCTTTGCGGAGTTTGCATGTTTTACCTGTGCTTGCGTAAGTACTGTAATGTGTAAGGTGTAAATGTGGATGGTTGTGTGTGTGTGTGTGTGTGTGTGTGTGTGTGTGTGTGCGTGTTGTTGGCCCTGCAGTAGACTGGCAATCTGCTCAAGGTGTATCCCGGCTTCGCTTGGAGTCAGTTGGGATGGGCTACAGCCTCCCTGTGACCCTAATAAAGTAAAAAGCAGTTTGAAAATGACATGACATAGAAATGGTGGTAAATGATTGGCTTGCATGATTACATAGCTTTCTCATAGAGGGTGCTCTCACATACAAATTTCTTTCTTTTCTGCTGGTCTCAAGAGGAACAAAATGTCTTCAGGAATAAGAAGATAAGGTGAATTTGATCTACTTGCACTCTTTGTGGAGCATTTTGTGACTGCTCCTCTGCCGTGAGGATTAACCTAAAGCACAAACTGCTTATAAGTACTAGATAAGATGGTTAAAATGTATAGATGCTACTGGTATACTGATGAACTTTTATTTGTAGAGCCCTTTTACTAATGGACTAATGAACTATAAAGATTTGGCATACACATTCCAACGATCTGTAGTTATTAATTCATCCCTAATGAGTAAGTCTGAGGTGAAGGTGATGAGAAAAAATCTGCCTGAGAGGATCCAGACTCAAAGCGAATGCATCCTCATCTGGGTGACACCTGATTGTATGACAGTAAAAATAATTCCTTTTTATAACACACTGCTTTATAGGCATGGTTGTACGTTATTGAGTTTTTAAAGGTAAACCAAAAGTTATACGTGAAAACCCTTAAAATAACCATATTATAATATTTATTCGTTATCTCTGGAGGCAGGTGGTGTAGTGGTTAGCATGTCCACCTCACATTAAGAAGGTCCTCAGTTCGATTCCAGGGCTTTGCAAGGGTGTGTGTATGAAGTTTGCCTGGATTTCCTCCAGGTACTCCGGTTTCATCCTACAGCCCAAAGACACGCACCTTAGGCTAATTGGCTGTTCCAAATTGACCCTAGGCATGGTTGTAAATGGTTGTATGCATGTTGGCCTTGTGATGGTCTGCTGTTAAGGGTGTACCTTGAGATAGGCTCCAGCCTTCCTGTGACCCTTGTAGGAGAATGTGGTTTGGCATCAAATGAAATTAATGAATGGTTCATTTTCTCCTCCTTATAGAAAACTGTAACAAGTTTCTTTTTTGTATGTATCTCAGTGTAAGGTTCTAACATTTTAACATGCCACCCACCTCTTTACATTCATGATTGCCTGTTAATCGCTGATTGAATGATGGCTGTGAGTGACAGGGTATGAGCGTATGCCATCCCCCCCTCCAGCTGGGCCAATTAGGATTCATCAATCTGGATTGAACCGGTGATCTTTTTACATTGTTTAACAGAGACCCCATTCAGAGTAACTTACCTACTTAAACATCCTCATTCTACTTTACCTGTTCAGAGACTAAGTTGGTGGCTTTATTTTATGAGCATTATTTACCTCCGCCATGGAGGTTACATGTTACCCTTGGTTTGTGTGTCTGTGTGGATTTTCCTGAACCTTGTGAATTGTTGGGCTTGGCAGAGGTTTGTGCTCTCTGAGTGCTCCTGTTAAAGAATATAAAACATAAGGAAAGTGAGTGAAAACAAGGCAATGAATAAAAACAAACAAAAACTAATCACTCAATAATAATCAAGGAAATGCAAGTTTGTAAACAGAGGATGGAAAGATCTGTCTGCACTGACATGTAAGGCACAAACATAAACAAATGCTTCCACTGGCTGAAGTGTCTATAACTGCCATGTGACCACCTTAAAAATGCAATTGCCACGAACAAGCTTGCACTCAGATCTCCACCAGTGAATAACGTTAACAAAATAGATTGTCAACTTCATGCTCAAGCTATAATTGAGTTCCTTGTTATACAAGTGTACTTGTTTACTGACTTTATAGGACATACTCTTAAAAGCAAATTACTTCTTTTCACCCAAATGCAGATCTGTTCCCTTTTGGGTCTTGTTCTTCTCAAGGTTTCTTCTTCATCTTGTCTAAGGAAATGTTTTCTTCTCACCATCATCTCTGGCTTGCTCATCAGATATTAAGTAATACATTGTAATATGTTTGCAAGTTATATGTTTTATATATAAGTTTTATATTATTGTAAAGCTGCTTTGTGGCAGGGCAGCACAGTGGTTAGCACTTCTGCCATAAGGTCCTGTGTTCCAGGGCATTTCTTTGTGGAGTTTACATGTATGGGTTTCATCTGGGTACTCCGGTTTCCTCCTACAGAGCAAAGACATAGGTTAATTGCCAGTTGCAAATTGCCCCTAGATGTGAGTGTAAATGTGAATGGTTGTGTGTGTTGCCCTGCGTTTGACTGGGGGCTGTTCACGGTGTACCCCTCCTTCAACCAGAATTTGCTGAGATAGGCCCCAGCCTTCCCGCGAGCTCATTGTAAGCTGGAATCCATTGCATTCTTGACTTCACAGAACCTACAAGCATGGCTGCTATGGCCTACAGTTCCTATCACAACACACCACCATGTTCACAATCACCAGATTTCTAAACATACACACATCTTCCTCAGTCACTCACTCATTTGCCAAGCTGCTTAATCCTATTAGAGTCACAGAGACTCTGGGCAAAGGCAGGGTACACCCTGAACAGTTGCCAGACCATTGCATAGACAGCACATACAACCACTCACACTGACACTCACATCTGGGCATATTTAAAACAGCCAGTTAGCCAAATATGCATGTCTTTGGACTGTGGAAGGAAACTAGAGTACCTGGAGGAGACTCTTGCAAGCATAAGGAGAACATGAAAATATGCAAGCCAAAGACTTGAACCCAGGACCTTCTTGCTGTAAGGAAGATGTGCTAACAACTACACCACCGTGTCACCCTGTTCCACATTACACAAGTCCTGTAAATAGACTCAAACCCCATACACCTTGTCATGTAAATATTCTGTGTGTGCTACCTAACTTTATTAAGCTTTCTGTGATTCAGGTTCTTGAAATTTTTTGTTAATCTGCTTAATGTATTTTTACCTAACTCTGGTCTTGATAGTTTGACAATGATTCTACTTTCAGATGGTATGGAGAATTTCTGCACATTTTGGATGGGCTGTGACTTACTAACTCACATAAGTTCATACTTTAATTTACTGTCACTGTGGTTGTAACATTCGTTTTAACATTCATCACCATTCCCATAACACAAACACTATAAAGCTGATTATATCCTTTACATTTTATATAATGAATTTGCATAGATTTTAACTTCAGTCTTAATTATCATATATAACATGGGAAAAGAATCTAATTGATCCAGTATCTTGAGATTAAAAAATATAATTTAAAGTGGATAATGCTTAAATCAAATGATGGAAACTGAAGTTTGTCATGGTTGCAAGTGGCATCTTTATTATCATAGCAACAAATGGAAAAATAAGCCATAAAAAATGTTTTTCTAGTGTTTCCATAAAGAATTTACTAAAACACCTTCACGAAGAGCAGATTTCTTTTGTATCCTTGCCTTACTTTAATTTCTGAATGAGTCGACTGATTCGACCTACAAAATAATTATTATCTGTTATATATTTATCTATTGTGAAGCACAGAGCTCACTTGTTCCTCTGTCATTTACATAAACGTATGTAAAAATAAACAAAAAAGCAATCTTGTTTGCATTTGCATTTCTTTATTTTTGTAAGTAGTATTTACTAAAACACTTAAACAGCATTAAAGAGACTTCGGTTCATAGCAGTTATCACCTGCTCACACAAGTGTACAGAGCTCATGTTCATCTGTCATGATTTATTTCAAAGTCCAAGAAAATATTGTTTTAGTGTGCTTTTTACTTTTGTTCCACTGTAGTGTATACTTAAACAATTATTCAGTGTGAATATGAATATAATTCAGTAATGTCGATCTCACCTTCATTAAATAATTGTTCTTTATACAGTATTTAAATGTATGTTACCCGATGAAGTTTATAGCAATAACGCCTAGGCTGCTAATATTGTTTTAATTGCTACTGTAAGAAGAAGAATACGTTGTACCAGATATTAGCATTAATGCTGATATCATGAGGTTTCTGATATTCTTGTTGTAGATGGAAGCTTTCCGCTACAGATGTGTATTGCTTATTCAGAAACTACATGCTGGAAATTAGTTTATGTTTGAATTCTGACAGCTATAACTTGAAGCTATTCTATATGCTAATTGTGTTTTCTTTTTATGGTGTGGTTCATTTTCAGGTTTAGGCAGATGATTAATGATCTCCTGAGGCACTCTGCATTACCAAGTTCCCAATCTATAACTCTGAATAGTCTGTATATACTATACATATTTTATTTCTGCTTTTTTTACTATCAGTATTTGCTACGTGGAATTGATATGTCAGCAATGTTGCTTTAGCTTTGTTGGTATTTAAGTCTAGTGACGTCTTTGGAGTTTGTGGACACTCTGTTGAGATAAAATCAAACTGAGGATGCTTCTTGTATGCAGGAAAAAAGATTTTAGCTATGAATCTGTACACGGCAGAAACCAGCCATGCTTCAGATTGTGCTACCGATAAGAGACTGCATATTGAAAAGCAATAGAAAAGCAAAATACAGAGAGAGAGAGAGAGAGAGAGAGAGAGAGAGAGAGAGAGAGAGAGAGAGCAAAAAAAGATATATCTATCTCCTTCTACGACCAAAGATCGC
>JBCNYG010000001.1:37328484-37343384 GCA_039654305.1 Porochilus rendahli
TCACTTGCTCTCCCTCATCCTCTCACTTGTGCTCTCTCACGCACTTGCAATCTATTATGCTCTCTCTCTCTCTCTTTCTCTCTCTCTCTCTCTCTCAGTATCCGTACGGTGATAAAAATGTGATCTCTGTGCATTGAATCACAGTCAATTAACTGTGATGACATCAGCAGTCGCCATGACAACCGCATCCATCGTCTTGGTGATGGACTCCCTCTCCAGTGGATCTTGGAGCTGCTGGTACTTCTGTAGAAGTTTAAAGGAACACACTGTGATGTTGACGAAAAACTGGCGACAGAAGGCGTGTCTGTGTCTGTTGTTTATATATGAGATCTGTAATTGTACATAAATGTTAATAATAAAATACAAGGGTGTGGAAATAAAACATAAATACATGTGACAGGAAGTGAAACTATAAAAAGAGGGCCATGGAATAAATAATAAAATAAACCTCACTCACTCATTTGCTGAACTGCAAAACCAAGGTCGCAGGGAGGCTGGAGTATATCTCAGATAATTAGGAAATGTCGAGGGAACCCACACAAGCACGGAGAGAACATGCAAACTCCACACAGAAATCCCCTCACCGGACCCGGCACTTGAACCCAGGACCTTCTTGTGAGGTAGACATGCTCTACACCATTGTGTGGCTGAGCAGGAAACACTTCCATTTTCTCAAAGCATAAAAGGTTGGTGGACTTAGGACATATCGGGACCCCGGTTGTCCCGTCCGGCAGAGGCCAAACAGAACGGATGGGCAGACATGTCACACACTTTCTCACTTTTAGCCATGGTGCCCTTCAGGGTTGTGTCCTCAGCCCACTGCCTTACTTGCCTTACGTCATCATCATCCCTGAATGTTTTTACAGAAGTGCACAAGGGCCACCTACTGGCAGCTATGGTTAAATATTTAACCAATATTTCATCACACATGCACACACAAAGCTCAAAGGTCCACAGTCATGAAGGATGGTTTGTCCCAGAATGCTATAGTGTGTTATGTAGTGTTCTGGTCTGTTATGTGTTATGCTGTGTTGTAGTGTTCTAGTGTGTTATGTGATGTTATAGAGTGCTATGGTGTGTAGTAGAGTGTAATGGAGTGTTCTGGTGTGTTAGGAAGTGTTAGAAGATTTGTCGAGTGCTATGGAGTGTTATGATGAATTCTGGAGTGTTGTAGTGTGTTATATAAGGTTATGGAGTGTTATGCTGTGATATGGAGTGGTATGGTGTGTTATAGTGTGTTATGGTGTTATGGAGTGTTATGCGGTGTTACAGTGTGTTATGATGTGTTATGGAGTGTTATGCTGTGTTACAGTGTGTTATGGAGTGTTGTGTTATGGAGTGCTATGGTGTGTTATGAAGTGTTCTAGTGTGTTATGGAGTTATGATGTGATATGGAGTAATATGATGTGTTATGGCGTGTCATGCTGTGTAATGGTGTGTTATGGAGTGCTATGCTGTGTTATGGAGTGTTATGCTGTGTTTCAGTGTGCTATGGTGTGTTACGGAGTGTTCTGGTGTGTTATAGTGTGTGATATGATGTGCTATGGAGTGTTATGCTGTGTTACGGTGTGTTATGGAGTTATGTGATATGGAGTGTTATGCTGTGTTAAGGAGTGTTATGGAGTGTTATGCTGTGTTATGCTGTGTTAAGGAGTGTTATGGAGTGTTTGTGCTGTGTTATGGAGTGTTATGCTGTGTTACGGAGTGTTACGGAGTGTTATGCTGTGTTAAGGAGTGTTATGCTGGGTTACGGTGTGCTGCAGTGTGTTATGGAGTGTTCTGGTGTGTTATGGAGTTATGATGTGATATGGAGTGTTATGATGTCTAATGGAGTGTTATGGTGTGTTACCGTATGTTATGGAGTGTTCTGGAGTGTTATGGTGTTATGATGTGTTATGGACTGTTATGGTATTTAACATATCAAAAGAGTTTATTTAGTTAAATGTAGTTATTTATTTTCCTTCTTTGTTAATTTACTGCGGGGTTAATTTCTACACTCCAGTCCAGCAGGCGGCGGTAGTGAACCTTAATGCAGATTTCCATCCTAAACCCAGTGCAGGAATTCAACCCGAGTAATATTCTCTAGGCGCTCCAGGGTTCTTGTACTTTATGTAACTCACACACATCTGCACTTGGTCGCAGCACACACTTCACTACAGGTAACCAAGGTCTGTACTATTAAAAGTAATAATGTGGAAAAGATGAAAAGGGGGAGCACAGTAACTTTAATATGCAATAAGGAGGATTTAATATTTGTTTTTGTAAATATAATGTTTTTGATTTTTAAGGGCGTGTAATTGCAGTTCTGATTGTTTTCAAAATGTCAACAGAGAATAAGGTAGGAACTGAACTTCTGCTGTTGTTTAATGTGTCTTATGGTAAAAAATCCGAATACTGTCGTATATAAAAGAAAATCACCTCTTGAGGGTATGTGTAATACTAATTTAATGATTATTATTTTATTATTGTTATTATTAATACTACTACTACTACTACTACTAATATTATTATTATTATAAAGAGTTTTGAAGAGATGAATATGGTTTTGCACAAATAGCACTGTATGAAAAGTTTGTTTATTGATTTTTTTTGTTTGTTTTTTTTAAATGAACACAGAATTAAATGATGATGGATTTCAGGCTCAGTTTATTTAAATTTGGAAAATACAAACAAAAACACTTCAATCAACTTATTGCACAATTTTACTGTTTTTCTTTACCCCCCGTTTTACCCTTCCTCCACTTTTGCCCCCCCGTCACCACCCCAACAACACAAACACACACCACTGCCGAAAAAGAAGAACATGTCAGAAGGTTGAGATTTTCACTCTGTTCTGGGGGAGAGAATTTTTATTAATCAATGTATTAAAGTCTGTATGGTGTTTGGAACTACAAAAATTCCTGAAGAAATTTTGAGAAGTGGCTGCAACTGATGCCGGAAAATACTGGCAAAAAACTGGCGTGCTGAACTGCAGAACACAGACAATTCCTCATAGTTTACACAGGTTTCTAAGTATCTGTTGCAAAACAGGTGGGAATAAATCAAAGAATTGAAGCATTTATGCTTTAACTGCAACTATTATTGTGGGGTTTAAGCCAAGCTCTCTACCACGGATATTCGATTAATTTGGAACGAGGGCTGGGTCATGAAATCAATACCAAATGAGGGTAGAAGAGCGGATACCTCGAAAGGTGATTGGTCCAATGTAGCAGGTTGTGACACAGTGAGGCGGGGAAAAAGAATTAAAATTTTCAGTTGAGAGTGTTTTAAAAAACTTTTTAAATAAAGTATTAATACAAAAAACAAAGGTGTTGTCGGGATACTGGGCAGTGGGTAGAAAAATCTTAATTTAAAAAAAAAAAAAATAGAAATGCCCCCCCCCCTGAATCGCCACCTTCTTCTTGCAGGAAAGGAGCCTGAGCTGGTGCGTGATGTTTAGAGATTCCGACTAGATATACTCACCTCAACAAATAGCTCGGGCCCTAAAACCACCCATCTTGAGAGGGGCTGGACCTTGTTGAGTTCTATTGACACATTCCCGGTGCAGCTGTCAATCAGAGGCTCGCCATTTAACTTCTACAAGTCTGTTGACTCGAACTTTACCTGGTTAGAACCAGCGCACATTCTCCTCCGTTTTGATGTGAAATTTATTAGTGAATAGTAAAAAATTATGGTAGTAGGAGCGAGTTAAAAAAATTTTTCAGGGCATACGCATGCTGATGGCAATGCAGCCTCCTCTTGATGAAAATCAGCAAATCAGGTTCTTCTACATGCCTCTCACCACAGACAGTGAGAGTCATGGCAGGCCTTTGATAACCCAGTTAGCTGCACTGGCGGACAGCAGTGACAATCTGTTGATAGTGGGCCGACCTTTGATTCAGTAATCCTCCACCCTGGCCAAGAAGTTAAATAAGATAATGTGTGATATATAAACAATTTTAAGATTTAATCAATAAAGTTCTTGATTCCACTGTTACATGTTTGGGTTATATATTGTTAGTGTGATTTATCTTCTAAAATTATGCACAAAATGACCGATTAACTGGTTTACTAATTTACTTTATTTCATTTCTTTTAACTCAAGAGTGGAGCAAGTAGTAGCATGACTAAACAGGACAATCCTGATTATAGGACTGAAGCGATGAAGATAAAAATCACACGAAATGTTCTAGAGATTTGGATCGGGATGATTCCTTTCTTTTACAACAGTTTCTCCTTCTTTCGGAAAATAAAACTCACAGAAAACAGAAGGTTGGAATAAACTCGGCACGGACGGGGACAATATGGAACAGCCAGTTAGCCTACTGTGCATGTCTTTAGACTGTGGGAGGAAAGCGGATTTATTTTCTTTGTAACTATACAGAAAACTACGAAGGCCTTATATTTAAATGACGTCACTGTGTTATTTTAGGTGATCAGGTGTAAAGCGGCTGTGGCGTGGGAACCTGGGAAACCTGTCTCTGTGGAAGAAGTGGAAATCGCTCCACCTAAAGAGCAGGAAGTCCGAATTAAGGTCCGTGTTTCTGCTCAGTGCTAACAGGAAACACATTTCTGATTAAATGAATAAAATTAATCAATTAGATATGATTAAAACGTGTGTGTGTGTGTGTGTTGCAGATAGAAGCTAGCGGTGTGTGTCACACAGACTGGACATATCTGTATGATTCTGGTAAAGGAGTGAAGGTCCTGCCGTTTCCTCTTGTTCTAGGCCATGAGGCGGCCGGTGTGGTGGAGAGCGTCGGCCCCGGGGTGACCGCTGTACAGCCTGGTACACTAGAAATGCGAACACACACACATACACACACAATAATGGCCGTTTTTGTCCTGTAAAGTTTTGAACCATCTCATGCAGGTGTGCTCCAGGTGAGGTGTTTATAAGGGTTAGTAGTGCTTCTTTCTAAGTTTCTTATTCTCTCTCCTGCTTGTCCTGCCTTCATCACCGCAGAAGTTGCTGCCATATGTTCCAGTCAGTTGCCGGACAGGTTTTAAGGTCTTATCTAGCTCCTCGTTAGTTTTTCTTTCCCCCATCTGCTGAACCTCGGTGTTCAGTGAACTAAAAAGAAAGCAGCGGGGCAGGAGCACCTGATCAGAGCAGGTGAGCTCCAGGATCATTTAGATACCCTACAGTATGTGAAGAAAGTGTGGCAGGTTTTCCCGACCCTCAGCCGCAGATCAGGACATGGGTGTCGGTGGAGGTTCTAGTTCTAAAAGAGCCGGGAGTGAAGCCTCCTGGAAGCAGCTGATCTCTCTGTTTATTTTGTGTTAAGGAACCAAAATTTACGCAACATCAGTTTTTCTTCAGAAAATGACAAAAAAAATCTAATAAATCATCCTCACTTCCTGTTTTACTATTATACTAGTCTGTATATAAGTCTGTTTAGTTATTCACATTATTATCATCATCACCACCATCATTATCATCACTACCATCATTACCATCATCATCACCATCACCATTATCACCATCATCATCGTCGTCACCATCATCATGATCAACACCATCATTATCATCATCCTCATCACCACCACAATCACCACCACCATCATCATTACCATCATCAGCACCACCATCATCGTTATCATCATCACCATTATCGATAACCATCATCACCACCATCATTGTCATCATCAACATTATTATCAATAACCATTATCACCACCATCACCATCTTCATCACCGTCAACATCATCACCATTACTATCAATAACTATAATCACCACTATCGTCATCATCAACACCATTATCATCGTTATCATGACCATTATCAATAACCATCATCACCATCATCATCATCATCATCACCATTGTTATCAATAACCATTATTATCACCATCACTATCATCACCATCATCGTTATCATCATCACCATTATTATCAATAACCGTTATCACCACCATCATCACCATCATCTTCATCCTCATTGTTATCAATAGCCATAATTATCACCATCATCATCGTCACCATTATCAACAATTTTATTAATAACCATTATCATCATCATCGCCATCATCATTGACATCATCATCACCATTACTATCAATAACCATTATCACCATTATCACCAATACTGTCACCATCATCGTTATCATCATGACCATTATTATCAATAACCATCATCACCATCACCATCATCATCATTGTTATCAATAGCCATTATCATCACCATCTTAATCGCCATCATCATTATCACTATTATTATCAATAACCATTATCACCATCACTATCACCACCATCACCGTCATCATCTTCACCATTATTATCAATAACCATTATCACCACAATCATCAACACCATCATCATCATCATCATCAACTTCATTATCAATAACTATTATTATCATCACCATCATCGTTATCATTATCGTCATTATCATCATCAACATTGATATCAATAACCATTATCACCACTATCATCATTACCATCATCATCATCTCCATCACCACCTTCTCCTCCTCCTCCTCCTCTCCAGGTGATAAGGTGATCCCTGTTCTTCTGCCTCTCTGTAAGGAGTGTGTGTTCTGTTTGAGCCCAAAGACAAACATCTGCACAAAGAACTGGTGAGAATGTTGATCTTGTTGATGTTTTTTAACTAGTTTGAACCACTCCCTAATTAGATGCCACTTTAAATTCAATTCGGTTTTATTTGTACAGCACTTTTTATAATTGACTTTGTCACAGAAGCTTTACATTGTAAAAGTAATTTAAAAAGGAATTTAAACATTTTCAACAACCCCTACACATCCGCAATGAGCAAGCCTGTAGTGACAGTGACAAAGAAATCTCCCTGAGTTGACACGAGGAAGAAACCTTGAGAGAAACCAGACTCAAAAGGGAAACCCATCCTCATTTGGCTGAAACCATAAAAATACAAACCATGTAAGAGAAACTTCATTACAGTCCAGCATGTATTCCAGTTGGTTATACCACATCTGTAAGTCCTAAATAACTGCAGCAAAAGAGTTTATGTCACCAGCAGTAAAACGTCGTCTTCACAGTGTCTGAGTGCAGATCCAAACCCATATGGATCTTAATTAGCAGGAACGAGGGGCTTGCACGATGAGAACTCCAGCCAATATCAGCACACCAGGACAGACCACAGGACTCAGAAAACAGAAGGATCAGGAGGATCATGATTACTGGCATCAATGAAATAGCATGTGACCCTCAGCAAAACACAGAGAAAAAAAAGGGGCGGGGGGGGTTGTTAGGTATTCTTATAACAGTGTATTGGTAAAAGAAGAGATTATTAGTGCTGGGTGCAAGCAGGGACTCCAGTATGACTATGGCAGCACAACTAAAAAGAGAGAAACCAGAAGGAAGACAGACATGAGGGCACCCTGTAACGTTGGGCAATCAGCCACTCCACTGTCAACGGACAAATCTGAAAACAATAATAGGGTTGTTCCTAATATGAATCAGTACATGGCCAAATGTACTTTTGTGGTCTTGGCCATTACATGCATATGTAAATATTCCACAAACATTGGAAGTGCAATTTGGAATCTGGTTCCAGCATGATGGTACCCCTATGTAGAAACCAAGCTCCATGAAGACATGATTTATCAAGATTGAAATGGAACAACTTGAATGTCCTGCAGAGAGCCCTAACCTCAACCTTAATGAATGTCTGTAGGATGAATGAGAATACCAACAGTACCTTGAATTATAATACCAACTGCACTAAACTTCAACGCCTGACCACACTAATACTGTTGTAGCTGAATGAACACAATCCTTCCAAGTCACACTCCAAAATCCTTCCAGAAGAATGGAACAGCAAAGGATTAAATCTGGAATACGATGTTCGACAAGCATACGGGGGTTTTATGTTCAGGTTTCCACAAATTTTTGCTTGTGTATCTTTAGAACTATAAGAGTGAATTAAACATTCATCCATTTATTCGCCGAATTACTCGATCCTATTAGGGTCACAGGGAGGCTGAAGATCTCAGCCGGCTCTAGGCAAAGGCAGGGTACACCCTGAACAGCTCACCAGTCCAGTATTGACACCAGTCGTGGGGCCAACACACACATCCACACTCACACTTTGGAGCAATATAGAACCTAATTCTATTATAATGTCTTTGGACTGTGGGAGGAAACTGGAGTACCTGGAGGAAACCACAGAGAAAACCCTTGGAGAGTCTGGGACTTGAACTCAGGACCTTTTTGCAGTGAGGCAGACTCGTTAACCATAACACCACCATGAATTAAACAGATTTTCCATAATAGATGCTGTTTGTATGATTAAACTCTGCACAGTATATTTCATAACATTCTTAAAAGAATTTAAAAAACATGATTAATTCAAAAATTATTAAAAAGAAGAATATAAACATGACTCATGGAGCTTCTGCTCAGTGAGTTGCACAGGCGCATTAGCACTCACACAAACACACACAAATACACACACACACAGAGAGAGAGAGAGAGAGAGAGAGAGAGAGAGAGAGACGCGCACACAGTGAGATGCATCACTTTCAGCAGCAGTGAGTGTGTTCTCTTGAAGGAAAGCGTGCATAATTTAACCAAGCCACACGGAGGTCGCATATAGACATAGAAATAATCCATACTCAGGAGACAGAAACATGAAGAAAAACATGACCAGCAGTGCACCTCTTACTGGAAACATTTCCTGCAGTCATTACGGTACGTGCTTACTTTTTAAACATATACATTAATTTAAAGTGTCTTTATGTCATATACATCATTGTGATGAACATCCATAAAGGGTATGCAACGCAAAAGTTGGGTTTAGAAAGTCGTCTTGTTAATATCTCACACATATCTGTGAAAACCAGATGATTTAAAGCATCATGAGCGGTAACTGGGAAAAGCATCCCTGTGAATTACACGCTACACCACGACAGCATTGCAGTCACTATTGCATGCAACTGCACACATTTTCAGCAAACAGGTGTTAAAAATGTTTTACTAACATCTTGATTTATTGTAGGGCAGCTGGCTTGATTGTGGGAAGGTTCCTTTCTGTAACTGACAGGAGGTGACTTGATGAAAGGCAACATGAAATGTACTCAGGCATGTTGGTAATTCATAACCTGAAGCTCCAGTTGTACCTTCAACTCTTGCTGCCACAAGCTTGTGTACTAAGGGATGTGTGGATATTTTGATTCGTTTGAATAATACTTGAAGATGAATTGCTCTGAATTCAGTTTCCATAGTCCGATGATGTCTATAAACGACTCGTTCATCAGAGCAGAGAGCACTGATTTGTTCCCTCACCATGACAGTGAATTGAAAAGAACGTTATTACTGACCATCCAGGAACCAACCACTATCTCCTTGACTGTAATGTACTCATTGTCGTTTTTGGTTGGCTTCACGGGGAACCTCACAGCAATTCGGATGCTCACCAGCCAGAGAAACAGGAAGGTGCAGAGCATCAGTGCTACCAAAAGTTTACTGATCAACCTGGCTGTCTGTGACTTGATGGTAGTCTGTATCTGCATGCCCATCACCCTGGGCCATACCATCTATACAGCCTGGGTGTATGGAGATCTGCTTTGCAAGGCAGTGCCCTTCATCCAGGCAGTGTCAGTGTCAGCTAGTGTCCTCAGCCTAACGGTCATCAGCGTGAACAGGTATTATAGTGTCCACAGCCCACTAAATGCTCGTTCCTACTTCACCCAGAGAAAGATTTACATAACCATCAGCATAGTGTGGATTTTGAGCTCCAGCATCTGTTCCCCGCTTCTTTTCATGATCAAGTTGGATGAGATCTGTTTAATAAACATTGCTGTTCCTGTCTGCAGAGAGCTATGGCCACAGGTGAGGCTCAAGCAGGTTTATAACGTGCTCCTTTTCATTACGCTCTACTGCATCCCCGTGGCTTTCAACCTGACCATCAGTTTTCTTACGGGTCGGAAGCTCTGGAGAGCGTCACAACATTTCAGTGACTTTGACCCTCACAGTCAGGTGATGTATGCTTCATGTTTGAAAACACGGAAGAAGATTGCAAAGGTGGTGGTCACCCTGGTCCTACTTTTCGCCGTCTCCTGGCTGCCCCTGTATGTGACTGATATTTTAATTGACCACGAGACGCATCCCCCACACTGGATCATACAGACCCGGCCATTCGCCCAGTGGCTGGGTCTCACCAATTCAAGCCTCAACCCCATCTGCTACTGTTTCCTGGGGGATCTGCACCGCTCTGCTAAGATAATCAAGTCCAAGTACAACCAGCGGATGCTATCTCTCCTCAGCACTTCAAGCTCTACCAAGTTACCAAGACTGCTCCTTTTTAAGAGGCAGACATCCAGCCAGAGGCAGGAAAGTGGGGCTCAGGTGTCTGAGGAAACCCTCTCAGATTGGTGCTCCCACACAAGTGTGGGGGACTTCAGCCAGATGTTGTCACTTCAAAGCCTGTCAGAAAGGATAGAGTCTAAGAGCACATCTGATCTCAACAGCCTTTCAGTAGAGAACGTTTCACCTGGAGTATAACATGGCTGAAGCTTGCTCTTTCACATTCAATGAAATATGGCCATGGAAATAGATGTGTGGGAAGGTTTTGATGTGAGCATGATTAACTAAGAGCATTACCTATAATTACTTTGCTCCCCTCTCACACTTTCAAAAATGGAAAACTGTCAGTGTGCGTTGGCATGAATTATGATTTAGCAATGTGTAATTTAAACTCATCACCTTCTAGTGCCCCTATGGACACAACTTTGCATAAATGACTAACCAATTTAGTGTCAAAAGAACAAGATAAAAGTATAAGAACTAATCCATGGCGGAAAAATGCTCTAAATGCTACAGTATGATTACACTGCATTGTCCACTGTGAGCATGTTTACTGAACTGCAAATGAAATACAGTATGTACATGTTCAAATCAATGTTGCTTCATTTCTTTTTGTAGTTTTTCCAGCTGTAGTTGTATGCAGAATATTAGCAGCAGAATTGGTATATATAAGCTACTTTGCACTATTTTACAATAGTTTGGTTTGTGAAATTTTTTTGTCTTTGACTGTGATTACATATATTATTTGCATATTAAATGACATATGTCAAATAATTTAAAGCCAATCTGGTGTAGTATACTTATTCCCGTTTAACCTTGCAGCTGTAACAAGGTAATATCATTAATATTGATTTTCTTAAAAAGTCAATAATGTGTCTTATGGGCAGCACAGTGGCATAGAGGGTAGTTCTGGTGAGAGCAGACCTGTGTGGCATTTGCGTGTTCTCCCTGTGCTTGCATGGGTTTCCTCTGAGTACTCTGGTTTCCTCCCACAGACATGCACATTAAGCTAATTGGATTTTCTTAATTGTCCCTAGGTGTGAACTTGAGTGTGAATGTGTGTATGCATTGGTCCTGAGATGATATGGTGAGCCGTTCAGGGAGTACCCTGCCATCACCAGGAGTCGGCTTCAGCCTCCCTGTGAACCTAAAATTTTGTGGGAAAAGTCACTGTGGAAGAACTTTTCCTTTTATCTGAAATATGGACCAAAAATATGGACCATGAGTGTTAAAAGCCAATAAAATAGAGTTCTGTAATTGCAGTGATTATATACAAGTTTTTCAATGCTTTAAGAGCCCATTCAAACATTTAGAGCACATATTTTTTGGAGGGAAAAACAGGAAACGATTTTTATGTCTCTGGAATGTTTCACTATCTTCAGCTGGAGACTTTTTCTTAGTGCTATATTTAAACCTCATATTCATGCTAATAATTTCATTAACTTTTTCCAGCATGTCTGAAGAATAGGATTTGATTGACTTATAATCAGTGCTAATTACATTTGTCCTTGCAATGCATAGGGTGAGAATTAGGTGTCTTTAATATAGAGCATCTGCTTAAATTGATGGCTTAAAATGTCAAATTTAGCCCTCTGTTTACACATTAGATAGAGACTGAACTTAAGTGTGCGATTTACACAAGTACACACAAGTGTTACAGAACTAATGGTAATTATATTTTTGGGATGTTTCCTCATTTAGGTAAAAACTGCACAAACTATTAAGTTGATAAATAACAGAAGGGACAGATCATGGCAGAGCAAGTCTTATGCATTTCCATATTCTGAAAGTTTTACTAAATGACTGACTGCTTGTATTTCTCTACTTTCAAATCTGAATTTAAAACTTTCCTCTTTGATTATTATTTATCTTCCTCCTTTACTGCTTATTCTGCTTTAGTTTTTCCATCCATAAACAAATTTGAGATGGTGAAAGGTGCTATATAAGTGAAACACATATACACTAGATCTCTAAACAAACACCAGAGATAGGGCCTTGAGTATGTGATTTGACTTGAGACTTAAGAAATCTTAAGACTAATCTTTTTACTTTGTTGATACATTAACAGGAAGGATTGTCTGACGGGAAGAATGTTATTTCCAGCCTGAATATCAAAATTAAATTTATGCATGCTTATGGCCACAGATGGCTGCAGGCTGCGGCCTTCCGGCATCAACACCATGACCAGAGAGCTTATCTGTAGCTGCTGTACTTTTTTAAATAACCTGTGGTTATACAAAGCCCAAACAAGCCTAAATGCAAGGTTTGTTGTATCAGAATGAAGGTTGCTGTATCGACAACATCAAATTTTCAAACTCAGGCACCACAAAAAATCACCCAGATAAGTTACTGGTTTAATAAAGTGTAAGACGAGTTAATGTTTGTGCCGCATAGCAAACACTTTCTCATTATCTCCTACTCACTCATTTGCCGAAACGCTTAATCCTACTAACTCAACTGACACTGGGAAAAGGCAGAGTACAC
This sequence comes from Porochilus rendahli, assembly GCA_039654305.1. Classification (NCBI taxonomy): domain Eukaryota; kingdom Metazoa; phylum Chordata; class Actinopteri; order Siluriformes; family Plotosidae; genus Porochilus; species Porochilus rendahli. The sequence goes on from JBCNYG010000001.1 coordinate 37,341,233, forward strand.
CCTGAACAGCTCGCCAGACCATTGCAGGGCCAATTTGGAACAGCCAATTAACCAATTTGGAACAGCCAATCAACCTAATGTGCATGTTTTTTAGACTGTGGGAGGAAACTGGAGTACGCAGAGGAAACCCATGCAAGCACAGGAAGAATATTCAAACTCCACACAGAAACGCCCAAACCCAGGAATCGAACCCAAGCCTTCTTGCTTCTTACATTTTGCAGAGACAGACTTTAATACAGCTTTTACAAAATTACCAGTCTGGATTTTATATATGATTAAATGGAAGTCCTTTGTCTTGTTGAAATCGCATCCAGAAATACCGTGACTTTTAGTGACATTAAAACTTAAAGGGGCATTTTGTATGGAGGTCATAATTTTCAATATGTCTGTCTGTGATGTAATTTAGAAGTCATCTAAAGGTAAATTCCCACCTGTCCCAACAGTCCCAGTATGCTAAGTAACATTTTTCAGACTAATAGTAAGTCCTAGCTGGCTACTGAGGCACACATTAGCCACAAACATAAAATGATCTTGTATATTTATATAAAATGTGCGGCTTCCTATTGGTGCATCCACATGGTGGTAGCGCTTTTTTCCCTGAATGCGAAAGCACAGCGGTTTGTAAAGATATGGGTGGCAGCATCCTGTTTCATGAAGGGGGCACATGCTTACTTACACCCTTTCCAGGTTGGTGGTGGCCATGTGTGATGGGGGGGCCATACTTGACTGGTGGGAATTGGGTTAATTGAACTAACCATGTTATTTCACACTTTGGCGTTGTCTTATGCGGCTATTTAAAACTAAAACAGTGGAAAAAACATTTTGTCCCCTCGTGAAGGTACCATACTCATAGCAGCAGATTCTTGCTAAAGGATCCAGTGCATACCATTTATACATCTGTTTGCACTTAAATGAGCACAGATTACCTGTCCTCTTAACATACAGCAGACTTACTATAAGATGAGACTTCAAAGCAGACACAGGAGAATTATAAACAGTAGGGGAACAAAAATCAAGTTTAATGCAACTGTTCTCAGGCTAGGATATTTCATGCCAGCTTGACTGGGATCAGGGAATAAACTGTGATCTGCTGAGAGAGGCCTAGAATGCAGCATGGAGGCCATTATGCATAAAGAGAGTGTTACTGGAGCATGTCATTTGGGACAAGGACCTAGGCTTAATCAAGCACAGCATGCACAGCTAAGCAGCAGGAATGGCAAGTAGTCTTTTCAACATCAGGGTGAAGGTTTATTTCTCAATTAAGATGCTACTGCATATGATTAATCAAGGCTCTACACTTTGCATATCCTTTAATCTAAAACAAATGCTAATAAACGCAGATTATAATGTTAAATTTGTACTATGGATGCTAGACAGTTAAATCCAACTCACTGTATACAATGTGTTATGAATTGACAATAGCTAAAAAATTTATAAATACATTAAAGGGTGTAAGAAAAAAAATGCCTTTATACCATTTGGCTATATCTACATCACAGGCCACATTAATCCTGTAAGTGAATCATGGGTTGCAAGTATTAATCAGGAAGTCACAGTCAAGTGGTTGTTTCATTTTAATGAAGTGATAAAAGAACTGAACTTTTGTTAATTTTTCACATTTAAAATTTAATCTACAAAAATGATGGTGAGCAGATTCTCAGAGTCCTCTTTATAAACTCACTGGCTCTTAAATGGCAATATATGGTCACACATTGGAAACAATATGATATCCATTTATCCATTCATACATCTATCCATCCATTCATTATTTATAGTGCATAATTTGTTCTGTGACAAAAAAAATAAATACAAAATGGAACCGGAAATAAATCTGAATGAGGACGGAGTACATACACCCTGAACAGCTCACCAGAGCATTGCAGGGCACCACATACACAACCATTTACACTCACTCTCACATTTAGAGGAAATTTGAAACAGCCAATTAGCCTATTGTACCCACGCAAGCACAAGGAGAACATGCAAACTTCAAACAAAACCCAGGCCTTCCCAGTATAATACAATACAATACAATACAATACAATACAAAACAATACAATATAATATAATATAATATAATATAATATAATATAATATAACATAACATAACATAACATAACATAACATAACATAACATAACATAACATAACAT
>JBCNYG010000001.1:37343773-37354684 GCA_039654305.1 Porochilus rendahli
CAAATTAAGATGGGTTTTTTAAATAGGAAACAACTTCGAACTACAGTGTCAGGCCAAATAATAATAAAAGGCCACCTGATGAGAGAGAGAGAGAGAGAGAGAGAGAGAGATGTTTGGCCACACAAGTGAAATTCTATTATTGCCATTAGACTTAGTTGTTTTTCCAAAAGTGCAGGATCACGACTCAAAATGAATCATTTTGGACATACCAACATTCATCACTTTCATTTATTTCCACTTAATGCCCTACAGCTTCGACTGAAATGCACCACAAACATGGCTGAGCTGTCGCAGTGATTCACAGAAACCTGTGGACACCAATCCATATATTTATACCCAACCTTTGTTTCGTCATGCTTTTGAGAATTCAAACTCATTCATAACCTCTTTATCATGGTTAGGGTCATGGTAGATCTGGAGTGTATCCTAGAAATACTGGGCACAAGGTCAGTGATATTCCCTGGACATGATGCTAGTCTATCACATGGTATTAAACACACACACAAACACACACACACACACACACACACACACACACATTATGCATGACCATAAAGATTTCGGGGCTAATTAACCTTCTGGCTTGTTTTGAGGGAGTGAGAGGAAACCTTGGGGAGAACATTCACACAGACCGAGCATCAAACCTCAGAACTGTGAGATTCATTCACCCCAATCAAAACTCACTAATTTGAATTCATTAAATTCATTGTGCCTGTGGCTGCCTGATCATGATTTATCATTTTTATGCAATATATTTCACTTTGGTCTCTTTATTACTGTCACAAAATAAACAACTGTTTCTCATAAAATGTCTTCCCAGAGTGAAATCACTTTGGTGCCAGGCAACTTTGCCAGATAGTGAAAAGGTATCTGACTGCATTTCTTCTGTCTCTTTATGAGATTACAGGGATTATTATTCAGTTACAGACAATTTTTTGGCTCATCTACTGCATTTTACGTCAAATTGTCCCATATCCTTAAAACTCATCCTGAACCCTGAAACAGATTTTTTATTTATTCATTTTCGGTAAGTGTTTTATCCCGGTCAGGGTCACAGGGAGCCTCAGGAACTTTGGAGTGAGAACATACATCACACACACACACACACACACACACACACACACACACACACACACAAACTGATTTTGTGTATGCATGAGGCCAGTCCGGTTATATGCATGTTTTAGGGAGTTGGGAGGAAACAAGAGTACCTGGAGGAAACCCACATACACATAGGAACTAGCAAGTGAAAATTTAGCAGACAATATCCCGAGGCCATGGCTCAACATGTGATCTTGGAGCTGCAAGTCAGCAAAGCTACACAGTATGCTATTAATTAATTATTTTTAATTTATTTATTAATTGATTGATTTTTTATTTTAAACATAAAAAAGTGGGATTAACTGAATTTAATTGAACCTAAAAAGGTCAGATTCATATAATTTATAGATACAGTAAATACCTGGGTTGCCTCAAATTCTGATTTGTTAATCTCACCTGCTTATTGTATCTCTAATTTAAATCACCTGCTCTAATGTCTCATTCAACTCTAGGTAAAGTTGGGGTACACCCTAAACAGCAAGCCAGCATCACAGGGTCAACACCCACAACATATTCACCCTCCCACTCACACCAAGGAGCAATTTAAAACAGCCAGTTAGCCTAATGTTTGTGTCTATAATATTAAGTGCCCTGAGGAAACTCACTCAAACACAGGGAGAGCATGCAAACTCTACCGGCTGAGCACAGGATTATAATCAATGAGCTTTTTGGAGTGAGGTACTAACCACTGTGTCACCAATGCACCCTGTATGAAAACTAAATGGTCCAAAATCCTTATTTTCATGTTATTAATATTGCTCTTCTTGGAATTCTGTCATTTTTCACAAACAGGAATACATCAAATACATTTTTCAGCTCAATTCAATTAAACTTTTATGCGTTTCAACTGTCTATCCATCTGTCTTAGACTTTCATTAGCATGATAACTGAAGAAAGATTGGCTTAATGTTTGGATATATATGAAATTGTTATCATAATGATTAATGGGTAGCATGGTAGCTTACTGGTTAACTCTGTTGCATCACAGACATTTCTGTGTTTGAATCTCAGCTGAGAGCTTTTCTGTGTCAAGTTCTGTGTGCATGCTTTCCATGTGCTTGCCTGGGTTTCCTCTATGTGCTTCAAAGACATTAGACCAAATGGCAACTTTAAATTGCCCACATGGGTGTGTATGTGAGTGTGAATGTGAGTATGAACATGAAGGTGAGTGGTTGTTTGTGTCTGTGTTAGTCCTGCTATATGCTGACTCACCCAGAATCAGCTGGCATTGGCTCCGTGACTGACAGATAATCAGTATATATAATGGATGTATGGATAAAATAATGAACTGGTTAAACTTTGGACGTGATCCAAAGGTCCCAGCAAATTCAAATGTCTGATAGGACTAAACATCTTGGAGTTTGCATGTTCTCCCTATGCTTCCCTGGGTACTCCGGTTTTGTCCCACAGTCCAAAGACATGCACATTACACCAATTGACAATTCCAAATTGCACCTAGATATGAGTGTGAATGGTTGTGTGGGTGTTGCCCTGTGAGCTGTCCAGGGTATACCTTCACCCAGTGTCCCTGTGACCCAAATTAAATATAACATGGCTCGGCAAATGAATAAATGAATGAGTGAATACTGAGTCAATGACATTTCAATAATGGATACAGTAAAGCCAAATGTTCTGTTTATGTTATCTAAAAGAAATCCATATTCATATCATAGCATGTTGGCTAGTTTGCTAGTTAGCGCAGATTCCTTTGTATCTTCTGCTAAGATTTGATATTTTAGGTTAAACTTGGTTGTAGCAACTGTTTCAAACTAGAAAGTTGAATCTTTTGCTGCAAAACAGACAAGAGGAGTGATACCCACAGTAAAACAATATAAATAAATATAAAAATAAATACCACTGAAGCACTACTGAAGCTAACTGTTTTAACACACATTTTAACAATCGACATCGTTACAAAGCAGCTTTAAAGATATCTCTTCTTATTTGTTTTTAGGTTCCACGTTTATAAGAAATTAAACATGCACTTATGAAAGATATTCCTTAGAGTTGACACACTGACCTTGGTGCAGATGACTGCCAGATGTTCAACCTTGCCAGGTGCCAGATGATACTGCCAGATGTTGAACAAGCATTTCATTTGATTTCTTTCTGTACCCAAGGAAATTACATATACAGTACAGCTGTTTATATCTTACACTACTCTTTTTACATGTAATTTGCTCAGGTATTGATTTCAAGAGAGGGAATAAAACGTTGACTTTTAAAACGGTAACTTAAAAACTGTTAGCGTGGATATTTTTTATACTTCATGGTATTTTTACTTTCCACTCAATTTTCTATACTGACAGTGGAATTTATTTTATTTTATGTAAGAAATGAGAAAAAGTACAAGCTGAATATATTACTGTACTGGGAATCACACCTAATTTCATATTGTGTATATTTTTCCAAGTATAGCCATTACACTGACAAAATCTTGACTATTTATTTATAGGCAATATAGAAAAAAGGAATAAAATTCATAATATTTATAATAGGATTTTTTTTCTTTAATGGCAAACACAGAGAAACGTATATTTCATCATATTTTGATGATGGAGGCTTTTAATAGATGTCCTTTTCATTTTCCGTGGAAAAAAACAATCATTTCAGGTCTTGGAAAAATAGAGAATGCACCCTACAGTGCACATATCCATCAAGTGGAAATGTCGTCTTGCCCCAGTAAATTATAATGCACAAGAGTCACTAACCTTACAGAGCAATCAAGCCTTCAGTATGATGAAACATCTAAGGCTGCTCTGATTTTAGTTCATTACAACATATTTATTATAACCTGCATTTGTATTTTGTATTGGGTTCAATATACCACTGTGAAAAAAAAAACTTTTTATAAATTTGCAATACAAAGCTGATCCCCAATTTTCTGATCAGTGAACGATTACCTTGTTGAATCATAATACATCAAAAAGAAGTGAAATTATAGGACGTATACACACAAACATACTGAAAGTGGGATTCACGCAAGGATGCACATTTGGCTATAATTGTAAACTCGTTATTTACATGGCAGTGCAACACAGACAGAGACCACCTTATTATTTGTCCTTCAGTGCATTTTTATCTCAGTATATTTACTAACAAACCAAAGTCTATGGACTCCTATAAAGCTGCTTATAAAGAAATAATGGGAAGAAAATTACTTCTGCCTGAGTATGCAAAGAGAGTGAGGCAGTGTAGGCAATTTCAAACATCCACAAGTGATAAAATAGTCATTAGTGATTAATGACTGTGGCATCTCTGGGAAAGGCAAGAGTAACAGCTCTTTTACTGTGAGACTACAAATGTTTACATGTTCAACTAGAAAAGCACTCAGAGAGTGCAGACCTCCTCCAAGGCCACAAGAAATCTTTAAAAATCCCCTGCATCCACACAACAATCTGGATCCCAGCCAAAATTGAATTGATTGTTCCTTGTATCATTTCTGAGTCATCCTAAAAAATTCATCAAAATACATTCATTACTTTTTGAGTAATGGTGCAAACAGACAGACAAACTAACCAAGTAACAAACAAACATTGCCTGTGAAAACAACTTCCTTGGCAGAGGTAACTGTGCATAAAAACACATTTTTGGACCCCCGAGCAATATCATCCACTCCATTCGTGATTGATTTACTTTTTGTTGTTATCATAACCTCCACTCTTCTGGGAAGGCTTTCCAATAGATTTTAGACTGCATCTTTGGGATTTGTGTTCATTCAGCCCCATGAGCTTTGGTGAGTTCAGGCAAGTGTTAGGCTGATGAGTGTGGAGGTATGAGGTGCAGCCGATGTTTAAGTTCACCCCAAAGGTGGGTAATAGGCTGGATCTCAGGGCGTTGCGCAGGATGCACAAATTCTTTCCCTCCGACCTTCTCAAGTCATGTCTGGACTAGTTTTGAGCTTCTTAGTTCAAAGCTGTATTGCTACGGTATACAAATACATTCTGGAAAGTTGTGTGTTTCTGATTTTGTGAAAACCCTTTAGGGAAGAACCACATTTACTGTATGTGTGATGGGTTTCTCTAGGATGAAATATTTTTTTAAATAAAGTGATAATATTTTGAGAGTAGGTCTTACAGTCTGAAATCATATAATATTATACTCATAATATTTCAAGAAGAAAGTCTTAATAAAGGGTAGGCATAATAACCTTAATCTAAACCTCTTTGGTTAACTATATAATATATATATATTATATATAGTTAATTATATAAATAATTTATATTTTTATTTGCATATTATTTTTGTCAAATTGTTATTAGGGAGTAAAATAAAATTACTACTACTAACTTTATTATACGCAACAAAAATATAAACTCAACACTCAATCTCAATGAGTATTTCTGTATATTCATATTAATTTCACAATGCTTGTTGTGTCAAAGGACATCATACTGTCAGTTATGCCCCGATTTATTACACTTCAGTCTAAGTTTAATGATGACAGGATCAAGAACAAAAAAAACAAAGATAATGAGCACTTGTCACTTATGGCTAAAAGAGAGATTGGAATTAATGGCCCAGAGCTAATGATACAGCTGTACAGACTGTAGTTCCACATGGGAGAAACACTGAGTTGTAAATAAACAACGCTAAATCAATTTTGAGGTATGTTGAGCAGATCAGTGGATTTCCAGATTGTGGAGCTTCTATGATCTTTTAATTATTCTTATTGTGAAAAAAAATACAGTTTACTCTAAAATAAATGAATTAATGAAAGTAATTAAGCCGGACTGAGAAACAGAAATGAGCTGTGACACTTCTAGAACCAAGATGAACCTCTATTAAAGTGATGGAAAGGCAAAAAGTGTGGAGAAAGAAAGGATCTGCTCACTGATGACTTTTAAGCCTCACAAGAGTAAAATGCAAGTTTGTTAGTCCTGCTGGATTCAGATCTACTGACTGGAAGACCTCTAAAAAGCACTGAATTCAATGTCAGGTTCATGAAACCAGTTTGAGCTGATTTTTGGTTTGTGACATGGGGTATTTTCATGCTGGAAGTAGCTCTTAGAAGATGGCATATTGTGGCTATGAAGGGATGCACATGGTCAGTAACAATATGCAAATTGGCTGTAGCATTTATGTGATGATTGGTTCAAAGTGTGTCAAAAACCATTATGCACACCATTACACCACCTCCACCAGCCTTGACTATTAACACAAGGCAGGTGGATTTATGTTGTTGCAAAGATCTCAAACTTTTTCCATACACACAAAAGGCCTATTTCTCTTAAATATTGTTCACAAATCTGACTAAGTCTGTGTTAGTGCGAACTTCTCCTTTACCAAGATAATCCATCCACCTCACAGGTGTGGCATATCCTAATGCTGATTAGAGAGCATAAACATTGCACAGGTGAGCCTTAGGCTGTCCACAATAAAAGGCCACTCTAAAGTGTGCAGTTTTACTGTATTGGGGGTATTGGGGGTTCCGGGTGGGTCAGAAAACCAGTCGGTATCTGGTGTGACCACTATTTGCCTCACGCAGTGCAACACATCTCCTTCAGTGAAGAGAACACCTCTCCAAAGATATTTACAATGTTATGATGATGAACTGCAGTCGGGTCAAGACCCCAATGAGGACGACGAGCATGCAGATGAGTTTCCCTCAGATGGTTTCTGACAGTTTGTTGAGAAATTCTTTGGTTATGCAAAGTAATTTTGCATAACCAAAGTTGCAGCAGCTGTCCGGGTGGCTGGTCCCAGACAATCTTGGAGGTGAAGATGCTGGATGTGGAGGTCTTGGGCTGGTGTGGTTACACATGATCTACGGTTGTGGGGCTGGTTGAATGTAATGCCAAATTCTCTGAAACGCCTTTGGAGGCGGCTTATGGTGGAGAAATTAACATTTAATTCATGGGCAACAGCTCTGGTGGACATTCCTGCAGTCAGCATGCCGACTGCACGCTCCCTCAAAACATGCGACGCCAACTGCTCTCCGGACACCCCAAAGTGTGGCAACCCACTGCTCTGAGTGTGTGTGTTTACTGCTTGCATGTGTGTGTTTTTTGCGATTAATACAGTATAGCAAAGTAAATAAATAAATAAATAAATAAATAAATAAATAAATAAATAAATAATAATATATAACAACGATAATAATAATTATATATATATATATGTTCAGCAAAGTGATGGAAGTGTACCATTCATGACATCTAGGGACAATATGGTGCAATCCATATAATTTATTATGCAATTCAGATTACATAATTTATTGTTTTGTCTAAAAAGAAAGAATAAAAGTAATTTTCAAAACCAGTAATAGATGATTATTATAATATTCATATAATGTATCAACAAATAGGTATTAATTTTGGGTGAAACACACAGTACATTTCAAACTCCCACCATGTCCAGGCTTTGAACCCATGACCTACTGCATCTGTAAATACTCTGGCATTGAACCTATTTACCAAAAATGTATTCATAGATTCAGTCAAAGATGTTTTTAGTTACTTTTGATTTAAATTCCGATCCCTTCCCTTTATAACTCACCCAAACTTCATGATTCCTATGTCAGGGTGATATATGTTGACCCAGTACCATATCTTAAAAACTAGAGGCAATCAACAATTTTTCCCAAAATTAGGAAAGTTTGAATACATTTATTATAGAAGCATTTTGGTTGTAGACCAGTGCAACTGGCTGTTCCAAATTGCATCTAGCTGTTAATTTGAATGTGAATGGTTTTGTTTGTGTTGGCTTTGCAATGGTCTGAAAAGCTGTTCAGGGTGTACTCTGTCTTCGTCCAAAGTCAGCTGGAGTAGGCCTCCCCGAGACCCTATTAGGATTAAATGGTTCAGCTAATGAATGATCTCTAGCCCATATCTTTGGTGTACACGGTTATTCTAATAGTTTCTGTGGGGATTGTATTTATGCCTCACATTCATCGCTCCTAGAATAAGATCCTGAATTATAGAAACTATATGCTCTGAATGAACCAAACTGTAGACTGAACTGTTTAATGTAGCTCAAGATATAGATTTTGTGTTGTTTGTTTACAGCTCAGTATTTCTACCATGTGGAAATGTGAAACTACAATCCTTACAGCTTTACAATGTGTACTTCACCATTAGCTTCAATAAGAAACAAGTGCTCATTATTTTTGCTGTTTAATCCTTGATCCAGTAAACGTAACAGTGCGAAGAGTAATTAATCAGGACATGAGCGCACATATGATGTCCTTTAACCCTACAAGCATTATTAGTACAAACAGAATATACAATAATACTGATCTCCTGGCTGTAATGCTATTAAAGGTCTATACTTAAGCTCAATGGGAGTCCTTTTACTGTAATTTATTACCCCACAACAACCACCTCATAAATCTTCCCTAAAAGGCGACCTCATTATCTGGGGGTGGGTGGGGGTCTGGTCAGAATGAATTGATTTTTTTTTATAAAATTGGATGAGTTCCCATGGCAGATGAGCCATAGATAGTTGTAATGAGTAGCAAAAAGAATGTCACTCCCAGCCCTTACCATATATGAACATTTGCATTCACCAACAACTGAGACATTTTGTTCTCCGTTTAACCCACAATGTAAGTAAAAGTCACATGTAAATGTTCATTTCTATAAACTATATGCACATATACTGTCCCAATTACAAATCCAACTGCAACACTGGTTGATTTTACCATTAGCCCAAAATAATAAATATTCACATATTAGTAATCCCTTTCAACTAAAATCATGGGCTTATTTGTAATTAATAAAGTAGTCTAAATTGTATTTTTTTATTATAATCTAATTTCTGTGTTTACACATCAAATTAAAAAATATATGTATCTTAATGAAGCTAAGAAATGACAGTGTTTTATTATTTTAAATATTTTTTATCCCGATAACAGATGTTATTTTACGGCAGTACCTCAGTTTTTTTAAATAAAAAACATAAAACTATCTGTATAACAAAAAGGTCATCTTATGAAGTCAAGTCAAAATATCTTAAATATTTTCACTCACTCATTTGACAAGCCACTTATTCCTATTATGGTTACTGGGAAGCTGGAGCTCAGCCACTGGGTGAAGGCGGAGTACACACTATACAGCTCGCCAGACCATCATAGAGCAAACATACACACACATCCATTTACACTCAGTCTTTGGACTGTGGGAGGAAACTGGAGTACCCGGTGTAAACTCACGTAAGCACACAGAGAACATGCAAACTCCACACAGAAACGCCTGAGCCCAGGACCCAAACCCAGAACCTTCTTGCTGTGATGCAAATGAGCTAACCACTATACAGCTGTGCTGCCTATATATAGTCAGTGTACAATATAGCCTATTGTTAGACTCCAGTTAACCAAATATAAGAATATGAAACTTATTAGACATTTTACTCCAAAAAAAAAGATGCAAAATTATTTGGCAGAGTCAAAAAAAAGTAAAGTGTAAAATTATCAAACAACAGGTTAAATATTGGATATTATAAATCACTAATCATAATTTCAGAGTCAGAGTACATTTACCCTATTTTTAAACCGTGTCCACTTATCAAGATATTTGTTTTGTGTATGTGTGTGCACGCATGTGTGTGTGTGTGCGTGTGTGTGTGTGTGTGTGCACTCACCTGCACTCCATTTTGGCATTTTGTGAAACTCATTTAAGGATTTAAGAACCAGTGAGTGAGAAATTGTGGCCTTCGGCCTGGTTAGATGAAACCCCCTGAATCTGAATCATTTTCCATAACATACTTCGCCTCATTGCATAATTGCTTTTTATCTAGTGATAGTGACTTGATCAGATCGTACCATTTACATGTACTTTATACTAATTTATACTATTTATTTATAGTATCTTTATAATATGCCCTGCGATGGCCTGGTGAGATGGCCAGGATGTATTCTACCCAGAGTCGGTTGAGATGGGAGCCAACCTCCCTGCAACCCTAACTAGGATTAAGCAGTTCAGAAAATGAATGAATGACTATTTATAATATAGTTTTTATTATGTGTTCTCAGATGCGATCATTATTTGTTATTAATATATATATGTATATATGGGTCTGATCACAAAACTGGCACTTCTCCAGCTACCCAACTTTAAAATTTTATAAATACTTCCATGTCCAAGTTTTCAAGTTCATTTGTTAAACAATGCATTAAAATCTTTTGTGCATGCTTGGGAGATAATACCATATCAAAATATGTACATATGGTGAACACAATTTTTGTCCAAGTATGACCATCCCTTTTCAAGCTCAATTAGTGACAAGTGAAACGTCATTATTTTCACGTCCTGCTGAGCCTCTGCTAAGGTCTTCACAGGTCCAATGACATCATGAAACAGAGCATGCTGTATGGCAAAATTCGTAAATTAGTGCCAGACGTAAACTGGATCGATGATATACGTAACTTTTCCTGTCCATGTTACATAGTGTACTCTGTGCACCTAGCAATTACTAATGTATTGGCATTTATCTACTATAGATAATAGAGAAAAGTTGAACATGTCAAGCACTATCAATTGGCATAGTGTAATTAATTAGACAATTATTTGCTAAAGCTATTTTAGTGAATAGAAGGCCATTCATTATGTCCATGTTACATACTGACTTTCTGAGTCGTCATACTGATAATTTGATAATGCGTGATAATGATGTTCCTGCAAGGGAATGGGAAAAACTATTGTTTCTAAATCTGCAGAAAATTTGACAGGTCATTCATTCATTCATTCATTCATTCATTCATTTTCTGAACCACTTAATCCTAATTAGGGTCACAGGGAGGCTGGCACCCATCTCAGCCAACTCTGGGCGAGGGCGGGGTACACCCTGGACAGCTCGCCAGGCCATCGCAGG
>JBCNYG010000001.1:37379657-37392378 GCA_039654305.1 Porochilus rendahli
GCTGAGATGGGCGCCAGCCTCCCCGCGACCCTAATTAGGAATAAGCGGTTCGGAAAATGAATGAATGAATAAATAATTAGGATTGCAGGGAGGCTGGCTCCCATCTGAGGCGACTCTGAAATAAGGCGGGGTACACCCTAAACAGCTCGCCAGTGCATGTTTTTGGACTGTGGGAGGAACCCGGAGTACCCGAAAGAAACCCACACAAGCACAGGGAGAACATGCAAACTCCACACAGAAACATCCTGAGCCCAGGAAGCAAACCCGGGACCTTCTTGTTGTGAGGCGGACATGCTAACCACTGCGGCACCGTGCCATCCATGGGTGAATATATATAGATATATATATATATAAACCTCAAATGTAACCAACTAAGTTTACAGTCATGTGTAGTGGTCTGTCATATGATTGAAAGGGGGAGTGTCATGGTTGTTTAAGAAAAATAGCTGAAATAAAATCAATGGGGTTATCAAAGATGGTATAATTATTTATATAGATAGATATTTGGTGTACAAAGGATAGTAAACATGAAGGTATGTACAAAAAAATGCTAGAAGGTTGCAAGAGAATTATAATTTTGGGAAACCGTCCATTCACTAGTGTCTTGACAATTTTTAAAATAATATTCTTTCTATTTGGCACAAAGCTGATATGTACATCCAGCTAATTTAACCAAAGTTGTGTTTTGTTGACTCTTTTTCATTTCTTCAGTTGTACACAAAACTACACAGGAAATCTACCTTATGCCAAAGATAATTAATAATTAGTTAATTACATAGCTACAGAATGATTCATAAGCTAGCTAGCAGGCTGTAGCTTTGTGACCACAGTTACTTGGTCAGGAATGGTACATAAGCACCCCTCCCCCACTAAAAATGAAAGTGCTAAAAATAACTTTTATGTTTATTAAGTGTGCTCAGGAAAAATAGACAATAGTAGCTAGTGGAATAATAATTTAATATTCTTTAATTCATCATTAGTAACCACTTTATTCTGCTCAAGGTTTTTGTGAATCTGAATCTTTGGAGGTCCAAGGACAGAACATCAGCCCAGACAGCACGCCAGTTCATCAAATGGCATCACGTACATTCTGCTTAACAACCAAGCGCGAGGTCTGTACAGAGAAATCTCAGCCCGAGGTACAGTCCGAGCCATAAGCTGTTTTATGACTGTCTTGAGCAAAAGCAAGAAAGGCTAAGACAGTTTTATTTTCACTGCCTTTCACTTGCTGAATTCCATTTTCTGTTGTCACCTGTCAAGAAAATTATCTGTTGAACGACTTCATGTTCTGTGTTACCGTCCCTGCTTCATGTTTTGTTCGACGAAAGTTTATCTGCCAGCCGGAGTTAAACTGTGTGTTCATAACAGGTAGCGTTCTGCTTGTTCCCCTTCCTGTGATGAAAAAAGCTTTAAAAACAAGGAGCAAGTACTTCAGGGGATCTTGTAAACTCTTTACACCTAAGGGTATTCCCTGCATACCTTTTTTTTGTTTTTTCTCATTGAAATGCTGAAGGCTTCTAAGGAAACTGTGAGAGATCATCACACAGTGTGCTAGCTAACGGTAAAACTTGCAGGGCAATACCCACCTGCCCATACGCAATTTACTGCCCACGTGTCAACCAATCAAACTGCACGCACTGTTAATGCCATATAATAAACACATCCACACTTGGGGCAACTTAAAATAACCGATTTAGAATAACTTAACGATATATTTTCTGAAGAGTGGGAAGAAGCACGAGTGGGAGCTTCCCACTGTATCCTGCCAGATAAGTGAAGGAATGTGGAAAAGCAAAGATTAGTGAAAAAGATTCATTACATCCAGGTCACAAAACTGGGTGATGACTACGCACAAACAGCCTGCTCTGTCAGTGATTTTTTTTTTGTCAACGTGTGCAAGGAACGTTGTGTAACAACATGTCAGGGCCATGTGTGGTCACTTTTTCTACCTTTAATTAGTGAGTGTAATGAGTAACCTGAATTTGACATGTAATAATAGTACAATAATAAATATGATACAAAGTTCATTTTTACTCATGAATTTTTTTTGCATCATAATATTTATGCATGATAAACTAAATGGTCCAAACATAAGCTACAAGCACACTGGCATAGAGTCAAAAAATAAATAAATAAACCATGAACTTGAATATTCTACCTTCCCTTTTTTTCAACGATAGGATGCCTTAACCTTGCCTGATTGCTAAACACATACATCATGCACTTGACAGAGCAAAGTACCTCTGTGGACTTCCCTGGGTGCCACACAAATTGTACATGCACGGTGCTCCATGAACTGAGGTCAGGTCCCCCCCTCACATATCAATTGGGAGTATATGGTAAAGGACTCTGAGGCAAATCTTTCGAGTTGGCTTTATAGCAAACCATCCAAGTTATGTTCCATGCCTATGGGGTTCTGCTTGGATGCACTACTCCCAATTGAATCAACAGAATTTTGAGAATTGCACAACCTACCGCCTTTAAATATCCACTTCATTCATGTACAGAGGTTTCATAGAGTCATAGAGGCTTCCACATCCTGAACTAATAATTAGCATACAAGACTGTGATTGGTTTAGGCTGATGAGTGTATTTTGTGAAGTCACAAACAGTTGTCTTGTTTTGATCTTTCTAATCTAGAAGTATTGACTGTATTTAATTGGAAATATTAGACTTGAAACACAAAAATAAACCTAATGGTAAAAAAGGCCTAAATACAAATCTGCAAAACAAATCATTGTAATAAGGTCATCATGAGGGCTTGGTTACCAAGATGAAGATACAGATGAAATGTCTTTTGTACTTTTATATAAATATATATATTCATCCTAGCTCCTGTTCAGTGGTCAACTGCTTTAATACTAATGAATACAATGTAGCCCTTTGACACACACACACACACACACACACACACACACACACACACACACACACTCACTCTCTCTCTCTCACTCTCTCTCTCGGAGCTAGCACGAAACCTAACATCACTCCCAGTTTATACACAAACCATTACATATCTTACATATCTAACACAGTGTTGTCTTCTTTATTCACCTCCAACATCGGAGCTGAGATTACAGACAGTCTCAGGGTGAACACGTTTCACAGGCACTTTTTTCTCTATAAGAAGTGTCTCTATCTCTCTATCTCTCTCTCTCTCTCTCTCTCTCTCCCCCCCCCTCTCTCAGAAAAACAAGAACAGAAGCATCGCTTGTTCCTGTCTTGAAACACAAGTTGGATATGAAATACTTTAGGTTTTCTTTTTATACAATCGTACATAAGCAGTGGGGAAACATGGCTGTACTGTACACAAGCTCACCTCGAAACCCTCCACCCAGACGTCGTCGTCTCGGCTCTCCGGAATGATGTTGTGTGACCGCGCTTCGCAGATCAGACGAGATCCCACAAAACCTCGCGAGTTTTCAGCAGCTGCTGGATTCATTACACGGCTTCATATACCCATAAAGTTTTTGGACTGTCCTACATAAAAGTTAGAGCTTAAAGTACACACACACCTACTGCCTCCTTCCTCTTTCAGCATCAGCACAATCGGATAACGGTTTTTTAAAGGTCACGCCTGCGTCACTGAACAGACCCCGCCCACTGCACACTAATTACAATTCACTACTAATTAGTGAAAAACATAAGATTTTTACTAATTTTCTTCGTTTTATAACATCATATAATAATTAAATCACGTCATATCCAAAAGTTTTGGGACACCTGACCATGCCGAAAATATTTGTTCATTCATTCACTCATTTTCTAAACTGTTTAATCCTAATCAGGTTCGCGCGGAGGCTGGTGCCCATCTCAGCCGACTCTGGGCGAGGGCGATACACCATGGACAGCTCGCCAGGCCAACACACATACAGCCATTCACACTCACACATGGGCAATTTGGAACTGCCAAATCAGCCTACTGGGCATGGTTTGGGATTGTTGGAGGAAACTGGAGTACCCAGAGGAAACATGGGGAGAACATACAAGCTCTACGCCCGAGCCCACGAATCGAACCCAGCACCTTCTTGCTGTGATGCAGGAAGCTCTTTGCCACCATACCGCCCATGTCAAAGGCTTTACTATAAATCTTACCTCTAGATTTTAGACAGTAGGATACAGAGATCTGCCCATTCAGAGATCTGCCCATACATGGGCATTCCATCCAGCACAGTGAGGTGAAGACCAGGGATCGGCACAGGTTACATTCTAACCATACCTTCACAGAGCTACAGAGAGGTGCTTTCAGTAGGCAGCAGGTTTGTGCCTCATAGTTCTAATGAAGAAGAAATCTAACATTACAGAATACATGGGCATTCCACCCAACTGTGTGCTTCTGCCTTTGATATAACAGTTTGAGGAAGAACCACATGTACAGGAGTGATGGTCAGGTTTCCATAATCTATTGTGTTGACATATTTCTTAATGAATATATAGATAATTAAATAATTATTGTATAAACAATGCAGATGTCACAGTAAATTAAAAAACACGCTAAACATAAATGCACAAATTTAAATTAAAAAAATCTAGAATAATTTTCCATCAGGGTTAAATCAGTCTGCACAGTAGGCTTTACAAGCAACAAGGCAAACATATACATATATTATATATTAAAAAAAACAATTATGATTCAGACTCACTGTGCAGGTTTCTGTTGCAGTTTTGTGGAAAACCAGAAATAATTTCATTTTTTAAAAGTAGACCCAAAAGCACATGGTCTGTTTTCACTCACGATGTTATGTTTGCGTTATATGATTACAGCTGGATTATGTCCTCTCCTGAAAGGTGCCATGATGAACGACTCATGTGACTTAAATAGTAAAAAAAACCAATTAAATTCTGCTCGAACAAATTGTTGAATGGGGACTAATGCAAACACTTACTGTTTTGTGACATTAGTCCCCCCTCCCTGTCTCAGGAGGTGCTACCCACCTCAGCCTTTGGCCTCAGCAGATAAAATGCCATCGATCTAATAATTGTTCATTACATACTTTGCCTCATTTGTGCCATGAGTCTGATATCTTGGGAAACAATTTCCTCCAGGATCAATTAAGTATTCTGAGTTTAAATGTATTATCCCATGTGGATGATGCTTGAATCAAAATGAGACACTCAGTTTATCATGATTTCCTGGACCAAGCAAAAACAAACACTTTGAAATAAAAAAAAACTAACAAAAACACTTAAAAACAACTCTTTTTAGATGTTGCTCCTTTCTTCCATTTGGTTTTGGGTGTTTTTAATGTAAAGACTTAAGCCACAGAAATCTCATTTTGGTGTGCTTTTTCACCAATGTTCTTGTGTAACATGTTCTAAAACAGTTATCGCCTTGGGCTCAGTGGATTTCAATTACTTAAATAGTAACCACCAAAAGTTCAATCTTGGCAACTTATTCAAAAATTACTCCAAAGCAAATATTCAGACAACAGTCTTTCACTGTGCATTAAAAAAAACACCACCTGACAAAAGGTTAAATTTTGTGTATACTTTATTACCTTGTTGTGCATTTAATATCAGGTAATCTGAATGGAGGAGGATACAGCCCACTGTAGCGCACGCTAGAGTACATATTAACCCTATGAGAAATTTCTGGAAACAGAATGTCTTTCTTCCACATGGAGATGTAAAAACCTTTCATGGCATGCTGAGTCATGGTAAGGGCCTTCTGATGAAGGAAACGTTCAACTCAAACGGCAGAAACTAGAGAGGCAAACAGTCAAATTCTGCTCAAGGGGTGGACGCAGGATGGACGCTCCCAGAGCTGGATACAGGGGCAAAATCAGCAGCAGCCAACAGTGGTACGAAATTCTCCTTCCACAGCAACCAGTATTAAAAGGCACTTGGCTGGATGTTAACAAGGAATTAATTGGAGTTAGATGTCGGGTCCTGGAGAATTAAAAACGGTTCTGGGAAAAGAGGGGGGGAGAGCGGAATGAGAACGGTTTACGGTCATTAATACAACAAGGCACTACTCGCAAAATACAGAATATTTATTACCTGCTATGAGGACTACAGATCTCCGATTGGAATGATTTCTTCATTGATGAAAAACTCAATGGTCTCCTCTTCCCAGTCATCAACATTACTGTCCAGATCATCAGTGTCCACACCTACCGAAAAACAAATGGCAGGTCAAATGAGCATAGATAACTACTCGCTGAAGGTAAGGTGGAGTGTCACCACAAAACCCCTGAGACAACGCCAAGGAGACTATTAGAGATATCCACCGAGTCTGCGTTGAGTAATTGTTTTAATATATACTACACGGGAACATAAAACCAAACTAAAACAAGATTTAAAAAAAAAAAAGGTGAGTCACGTTTACAGGGAGAACGTAAAATGTTGTCCCAAGATAACTAACCAATTAGACGGCGCCATTCCCGTGTAATATATAATAAATTAAAATATTCTGAAAAGCCTATTGCTAGCATCCAAGCATCTTGTTCATAACCGCTAAAAACAAAACGCATTATACTATTGCAATTCCACCCAAACAACCTGCAATCCAAAAAAGGATTTGTTTTATCTATTCATTTAAAAGTTCAGGAAGTATTCTTGTATTGGATGAATGAGCACGAACACTTGTGACTTAAAATGCCTACACCTGGCCTTAAGTTAAACATTCTTTTGAGACACTAGAAATGCTTCAGCAAGCCTGCAGGTAATAAAGTAAAGAGTCGGGTGACTAAGTGAGATTGATGTTTCAAGAAGGGCAGAATATAATGCAGATGGAGGACAACTTGGTGCAGAAATGTAAATAAAAACAACTCACCTGGCTCAATTTTAAATTTAAAAGTAAATACTCAAGCCAATATGTCGACAGCATGATGTTGACAACAGATGTTGACAATTTAATTATAATTTTTCCCCTTAATATCTAACTTAAATGCTACTCAGGCACCTGAGAATGAGAGCTCAGGCACTTGTGTTAGATGTCAGAAGACAATTCTGTTAAATGTAGCTTGTGAAAATAGTGAGGACGTGCTAAAAATGTTTTCGGCAGCTCCCGTGTTCTCTCTCTCTCCTGTTTGTTAAATATAAAAATAGATGCTGACGAGAGAATTTTGGGATGTGGCTATCATATCCAAGGAACACACCTCCTCTGAGCTCAAGGCGGAGAGGTCTCTGCTCCTGATACATGTTCATGGCAGCCTCGCGGTACTTGCGATACTCATCCATCATTGTGCGTCTCTTATCCACCAGTTCCTGATCAGCACAAACAACACAAGTCAGTCAGTGGGATGAATTTGGGCAGACTGATGGGGAAAAAAAAGGAACAGAATTCTGTGAAAGGCCTACCTTCGAAGCCTTCGACTGGCTGAGTCGATCTTTCTGCTCAAAGATCTTAGAGTATTTCTTCAGGTCTTTCTTGATGGCCTGGCAAATTCAGAGAAATTAAATTATTAACAGTCTGAGAACAGTCGACTTTTTATTATTATTAAATAGATCACATTGTGCTTCACCTTTATCTGCTCCTGGGAGAGGAGAGATGGAGGGCGAGGTCGCCATAGCAGCTGGCAGAAACGATCTTTGTTGTTTTTCTGCAGCAGTCTCCCTTGAAACGTCCACAGCCAGTATGCATTGTCTACCTGCATTTATATTAACATTTGTATTTTGTCATACAGAACCAAACCCCCCACCCAAAAAATAAAATAAAAAATGACCTTGTGGCTCCACCATGACACGGAGGTGACAACAAATCTGCCAGTTGGGTCCCATTCCACATCAGAGGCCATGTAATGCTCAGCAATGTTCATCATGGTGCAGTCTGAGGTGTCTACAAATGCTAGAGCACCGTTCATGCTGCATTCAACAAAGAAGCATTTTAAATGAGCACGGGAAAAGAAAGGGATATCTAAAAAAAAAAAAATTTTAAGACAGTAGCAAGTGCCAACCTCCTCAATCCAGCCAAGACCAAGAACTGGCCCTGAGGGCTCCAGAAGATGCTGTTGGCCTGCTGCTTGTCAAACAATTCTGAAAAAAGGGAAAAAGGGGTTGAGTTTTTTCTTTTAAATCTCTTTTACCAATATCTTGTGTTGTTATTAATGTGCACAAGTATAGAGATACTCACTGATCAGATCGATCTTGCCATTGCTCTTCACATGATAAAAAGACGCATTGATCCTGGGTGATTCTCCATGCAGCACAGCAAACCTGCTCCCATTGGGTTCCCATGCAAAGGCAATGATGCCCTCTGTATACAAACAAGAAGCCTTAATGCTTGTGTCCACTGTATGTTTTTTTTTTGCACAGGAATTTCACACCACCTTATTTTCAGTGTTTCTCTCAAGTATTTATTGCTGCCAGGTTATAAAAACAAAAACAAAACCATTAAGCACTTCTGTATCCTTTGTCATGGATGTTGAATCTCTATTTACTTTAAAACGGTGAGCTAGTGATGGGGGAGGACATCCCGTTCTAGTACTAACAGCAGCTCTTGACAAATTAATTGATGTACCTTCTAAAAGAAGAGCCTGGGTACACAAGATTAATTATGCAAGAAATCATCTGCAAGAGTAAGGGAGTACTCACATGCAAGTAATATTGCCGCAAAATAGTGCAACATTTTTCGGTTGTTTTTGGTTTTGGCTGGCCAAAAATGCACGGGTCTCATTAAAAACCTTCAATAGAGATCGTTGAGGATCCGTGACCCTGTGTGACATGTGTTGTATTGAACCTGCCCTTAAAATAAAACAAATCCAATCTTTCTTTCTAAATGACTTTTCACACTTTTTTCTCTGGATATTTTACACGTAACCTCCATTTGATTGTCTCAAGTCCAGTGTTTCTGGTTTAATTACTTGTGTATTCCAGCATGAGTTGCTCAGCGTTGGCTTACTTTGGTTTGAAAGGCGAACGTGTGTGCGTTCATTTTGATTGTTCATTCGGTCCTGATTGCTTAAATGTGAGCTAGGATTTACACTCTATAGGTCAAGGGGTGCGAGTGGATGGTGTCATTTTAAAGCCTTATTTCAGACAAAACTAATGTTATTAAAGTTTTTTTAATTGCTGTTTTTTCTAGTTTTAGTGTTAATGTTACAAGAAAAAGTTTCTTACTCTACATCACTGCCACCTTCTGGAACTAGACTGTTACTGTTTCCTTTGCATTTTGAATGTGATACAGCAATTACGATGCAAATCAAGAAAGAAAATAAAATAAATGAAAACTAAGCCTATTTTACCAGATGATGTATTTAGTCCAATGATCATTGTTCATTTTAGATTTTATTTAACAATTTATAGCCCAAACATGGACTAATTACCAGGGACAAAATGAAGGCAACATTCTGAAATGCTCTTGATTTCAACTACACATCAATGTAATACTTTAATGTTGACTTGTATTTAAACTGAGTTGTCAGTGACAGCAAGGATCAGTTTCTCTTCTGCCCCTAGTGACATGGTTCCCACATCCTTGATTACGTTTGGTTACTGAAAGGGGAATGACACTGATGTGCTTGGCAGTGTTCCAAAGGTTAATTTGTGTTCAACCAAAAGTGCAAAATATAAAAAAAAACACATCATGTGTGCATATCATTATCTGCACACATTAGAGATTTTTCTGCCCAAATACAAAAGTGCATCGAAATATCAGACAAATAACAAATTTCTCTGAGCTGGGGAAAGAAAATATGTTTCATCAAATTTCATTGGCAAACTGGGGAGGTAGTTCCCCTTTTTAAGAAAGGGGATTTCAATTCGCAGCTGAGTGTGAAGTGACTGGGATGAGAATCAGCACCTCCAAGTCCGAGGCCATGGTTCTCAGTCGGAAAAGGGTGGAATGCTCCCTCCAAGTCTGGAATGAGGTCTTGCCCCAAGTTCAAGTATCTTGGGGTCTTGTTCACGAGTGAGGGAAGGATGGAGTGGGAGATTGAGAGGCGGATCGGTGAAGCCTCTGCTGTAAAGCGGAGCTTGTACTGGAGCGTCGTGGTGAAGAGGGAGCTGAGCCAGAAGGCAAATTTTCCAATCAACTTACATTCCTACCCTAACCCATGGTCACAAGCTTTGGGTAGTGACCGAAAGAACTAGATAACACAAATACAAGCGACTGAAATGAGCTTCCTTTGCAGGGTGGCAAGTCTCTCCCTTAGAGATAGGTTGAGTTTCTGTCATCTGGGAGGAGATTTGTGTAGAACCGCTGCTCCTTCCCATTGAGAGGAGCCAGTGGAGGTGGCTCAGGCATCTGATTAGAATGCCTCCTGAATGCCCCCCCCTGGTGTGGTGTTTCGGGCATGTCCAACTGGGAAGAGACCCCGGGGTCGACCCATAACACGGTGGAGGGACCACTTCTCTCGGCTGGTCAGGGAACACCTTGGCGTCCCCCCAGAATAGCTGGAGGAAGTGGCTGTGGAGAGGGACATCTGGACCTCACTGCTTAGGCTGCTGCCCCCGCGACCCGACCCCGGAAGAAGCGGGAGAAGATGAATGGAATGAATGAAAACTTCATTGATTATAAACCTGTTACCAGCCTCTACATTTGCATAATTCTTTCTTCAGCGATAGAATTGCTTATAAAGAAGAAAAATGGAGACAGTAGAACAGTGATGTGTGACAGTGTTAAATTAATTTTGAGTGGACAGCACAAACCTTCAAAAAATTTATTAAGCTGAACTGTACACAAGTTGTACTGCACACTGTTTGAAACTTGGATAAAATTACATCCACACTAAACCTCTATTCGATGTGTTTGAAATGCAGGTTTTCTGTCCAATTTTCAGTACATAAAAACCTATGCTATAGATGCAGTAAACAGAAATGAGCTTTAACTCAAAAAAAGAAAGAAAAGCTAAGCTATAACCCCCACCCTGTTACCTTTCATCTCGACAACATCAACAGGAACCTGCTTCTCCCTCATCCTGAAGATCTCAAAATTTGTGACAATTCCCTAATGTAAAAGTAACATACCGGTTAGAAGAAATGCTTGTTTCTGTAAATTACACATGGCACAACTGGAAAAAAATTAATGACAGTGATATTATACGCTTGTCAATTAAACCACCACATTTCTGGGGCAAATCATGATTTTTTCAATATGCTGCATTAATGTGCTCTGTCTCAGTGTTTAAACAGATATCAATCATATCCGCAACTGACATCAAAGAAAACATTTACTCGTTTTCAGGGGCCGTGGTTATCCATGACTGGTAACAAGTGCAGGACAGGCATTGCACACTGCTGATTGGTCCTGCTTTTTAAACTCATAACTGCAGCAGGAATGTAAGGTGAAACACCTACTGAGTTCAGGACATTGACTAGCGTGCTAAAAAGTCACTGGGCTTTTTATTTTTAAGCATTTCTTTGGTTCCAAAGTTCACAACACTAAAAGCAGCATGTGGCCCTGAGAACTGCTACTGACAGAGTCGGATAAATGACTTATCACACTTTTTTAAGATACAGGGGGTATTATCAGTACTTAACTCTGCACCGGGTCACTTTTTCTATAAACCTCATCTATCTTCATACCTGTGTTCCCTTAGGAGTCCTGTCCACCTTTACGCAAAGATAATCGCCGTTCTTCTGCCAGTGAAGTTTGCAGTCCACCACATTAAACAGATTGCGCACTCTGATCTCGTTCCTGGATGGAAGCTGCATGAGGGTCACCCTCGCTGGAATATCTTTGTCCTCAGGAACCCAGAATGCAATGATGTTATCACCGGGGGACCAGGAGAAATCTCTGTAGAGGATTAACACAACAAGTGTCAGTTACACAAAACTGTGCAACACTTCAATACCATCAATAATCACACAAGAACGGTACACTTTCATTTTTTTTTTTTTACGTTATCATACTTCCACTTACTTAATTCCGTTTATCTTCAAACTCTTCTTATCCAAGAGGCCCATTGACTACGGAAAAAGTGAAACGTTCAGATATGTCCAAATACATATTCATTATAAGAGATAATTACACAGGATAATATATGACAGCAGCTACAAATACAAACTTGTAGATCAACTTGCAGGTGAATTACAACACCTGCAAGATACACACACACACGTCTTCATGAGAAACTTACTGGAGTCTCATAGATGCTGAGTGTGTCCTGAGTCATTCTAGCAAAGAACTTGCCATCCGGACTCCACCTGAAAATTTAACAGCGGGTTAAAACAATGCAAACAATTAAAAATATAAACCTCTCTAGATTTAAATACTTATACTGACTTGAAGATTGGCCAGTGTGCAGAGCTCTCACAGTGGAATCCTCTCTTCTTCTGGCCAGTCAGTACATCCCAGATTATGATGGCCTGTGGGTCATCTTTTGTGTCCATCAGGGGACTAAATGTGACCACATACCTGTTAAAAAAAAAAAGTCAGTCAGTCAGGTTTTTACAGCAAACTAAAACCAAATAACCCAATTCAAAACCAATAAAGGTGGAGGAAGGCACTGGTAGAATTTTATAATCTTATACAGACATTAGTTAATTACACGGAAGTCTGATACCTTATTACAGATTAGGATGTTTATTAATGTTAAGTAGAGAGCACCAGAAGGAAGCTACTGTGCTCAGCTTTAGGGGGATTTTAACAGACTAGAAAACAGCTTTTAAATGCATTATCACCATCCTCTGGTAGCAGTAAGGTGTTTCTTATTACCAGGTGCCAAAAACAAGGCAAAGTATATTTTTAGGAAAATAGTCTATAACCTATAACATACACACACACACACACACACACACACACACATATATATATATGTGGTATAAGGAAAAAAGATCG
>JBCNYG010000001.1:37403920-37414698 GCA_039654305.1 Porochilus rendahli
CCTTGAGAGGAACCAGGCTCAGGAGGGAAACCCATCCTCATTTGGGTGAAACCATAAAATACAACCACATAAGAAAACTAGAAGTAGAGCATAAAGCTCTGCAGGTGGGATGCCCATGGGTGGTAGCACCCCTCTCTCTAAGTCATCACAGAGAAGCAAAGATTGTACCAAGGCACCATGCTCCACATTGGAATTTTAATTTTTTTCTCAAATATTGACTTACAAAGTATATTCACACCAAATTTCATGCTTATATTATCGACTAAATGATTCTGGCCAAAAATAAAAAACACATTAAGCTGCTCAAGTAATACTCACAAAATCTTTAAAGGGCTGCTTCTCCGGTGGTTCCCATTCATCACTGATCGTCATGTACCTGGATAACAGAAAGAAACTCACATAGTAAAAAAATCCTTTTTTCCATGTAATCTTCAGTGACTTGCTCATTTGTAAAAAGGACACCGCTTTTTACTGACATTGTGAAGACATGATCTTGGAGAAAAACAAAATATTAACAAATGACACATCATGTACCATTTCCCTATTTATTATTCATGAGGAATGTCAATGAAAAAACTTCATTTACATCCCATATGCAAAACAGTAGTGAAACGAGCTGATCTTACTTGTCGAAGTCAGTGAACAGGTTAACACGGAAGGTATGCTGCTTATCCAACTTGTAGCCATCTGCGTTCTTCACTGCTTCTTGTGCATGACTTGGGACGGAGTACTCCAGAAAAATGTACCTGGAAATGACAGGGACCCAAGAAAATTTTTCATAAAGGTTACGCCAGAAACTGCAAAAAATAAAAAATAAAAAGAGTGTAAACAGGAGGGACAAAGTGCAGCAAAACCACTTTTAAAGGACATTTACACCCTTACACTGACATTACCAAACACAACAGCGTACTGCTCAAGCGATGATAGCTCCACATAAACAGGAGTAAGGAGACATTACATTTACTGTAAGGGACATGTACATAAATTAATTAATAAATTAATCAATATAACATTAATTGCACACTAAAAATTAAAAACCTGGACCAATCAAGATCTGTTCACTCCAATAACTAACAGTAATTACATGAAATTGGGTCATATATGACCTGATGGCAACCAGAAGCTCAGTGCCAGCAGCATATGCCATCAGCAACGTATGAGGAGATTATTAAAAGAACAGTTTTATTATATCCATTATATACAGCTGTTTCACTAACTCAAAGTTTCTCAGATGTTTTCTTGTCACCTCCAACTTGCTTATTGGGGGATCCACTACACCTACACCCTGATTTATGTATGCTCTCAAACATACGTTCATATTATACATCAATTTGCTTACCCTTTGGTCTTTCCATCTGCTTCTGGGTAGAACTCGTTGGTGATTTTGCCGAACTTGGAGAAAATCTTGTGGATGACATTCTTCAGTTTCTCCAGGCGATCAGGTCCTACTTGGGGAACGTTGTCGACAACTACCACAGAGTCGATGCCATCAGCCTCTTGAGGTTGCTCTCTCAGCACATCCCCCAGCAGTTCTGCGGTGTTGGAGGGACACAGAGATTAAGCTTAGTAAACCTTCATTTAAACATGGTGAGCACATGCTGTCATGATCACACCTCCTCTGCCGATATATGAGCCAGGAAAAGTTCTCTCAACTCATCAATCACTACTCACCACTATTGATCACCATTATTCTCAACCACCAATTAATGTTCACAGTTATTACTGATGTCCTATCACTGCAATTCCCAATAACTAAGCAAGATCATGCCCAATAACTGATCATTGTGTATCTGGTTGCTGTTCTTCCAAATGACCCATCACTGACCACCATTATTCCCAATCACCAAAATCTGTCACCACATAAACATTATTTATCAATAATTAAATCACTAATCCCAATCACTGATCATCATGTGCAGTGTGCAAAAACTGATCACTGTTAATAAAAGCTTTTATTCCTCGCGTGTAATGGTTTGGTAAACCATATTATGCAAATTACTCTACGGTGTCACCAGGGGACAACTTTAGCGCGTTTTATGTCCCCTGAAGAGAGTAATCCGTGCTGGGACAGTGAACAAGACTCAGCTTAAACAAATACACGAACCCAAAAACTATAAAATCAGTCCGAGAAGCTAAAAGCAGAATGAATGTGGGATGAAGGGTTGGTAGTGTCTGCTCATGGCAGATAAGGGAACCAACTGTCAACGATTCTCCCACCAACAGGTACAGTACAGTGTTCAGTCTCCAGTTAACCTTCTAAACATGTTTATTAAACCAGTACACAAATACCTGAGACTAGATTTACATCCCGTTAAAGAGAAATCCTTCGGTAATATAGACCAGGAAACATGTTGGTTAAGCAGCGTGACTGTTAGCTTGAGTAATTCGCAGGGTGCTGGGCTGAATCGCAAACAGCTACAAGCTCCCTATTCAAGTGCACTACTACACAGCTATACATAACAGCGCCCACCCTCTTCGTCGCGCCCTCTATAGTTAACACGGCGTCGTTTAGGATTCGGCCCGGGGCCTAGTACATGAAAATGGCTGCGTTAGCTAGTTAATTACTGGACATCATTGGCAAAGCCAGAAACAGTTTTGGAATGTTATTTGGGTTTCCACCGCCTAAACAAACAGTATTCAAGCTCGTTTTGGGATCGGATACAGCTCGCGCGCGATGATGGCGAGGCCTGGAAACAGAATAAAGCCGGTGGTGGGTTCCTTCTCAGGAACAGAGACTCACCCTGGTCACTGACATCGTCGACAAAGTCCTCGGGGTCACTGAATGAAGGCTCTTCGCCTTCATCAAACTCTACTTCAGCCTCCATTTCTTCCGTGCCTCTCATCGAGGTGAAATAACGTGTACCGCTGATTTAAACGAGCTTTTCTCACAGGACCATGTGCGCGTGCGGTACAGCCGGTGCTAACCACCACCTCGAGGAAAGAAAAAGGAACGAACCAAGTGGGTGAAAGGGACTTATCCAAATTTTAACAACAGAAACACACGTCTTTAAAAAACGTAACACATACATACAAACATCTATATAATCAAATATTTTATACAATAGTTTTAAAGTAGTATTTATAAGTAATTATATTTTCTCAGGAAAATAATGCTTGTCTGAATCATGTCCAAAAGTCTCCCCCTATTTTGTGCAAACTTGGTTTTTCCCAAAGGTTCACTTCCCGTGTGTCTCTATAGCGCGCGACAGAGCGTCCGCATTCTTCGATGTATATCTCATTTCCACGGCTGTGTGAATAAGAACCGTGACGATAATGCAACTGAAGATCAGTTAAAGGAAATCGTTTTATCTTACGTTTCAATGCGTCTCGGAGAGGAAGGATGATAAAAGCCAGACGAATATTTTGTATAATAAAATAAGCACGGGTGATATTTATGAAAGTTAATCTTTCACCACTTAAACACAACTTTAGCCAGGTATGCCAATTCCCGTATTAGGAGTTACCAACAGTTTATATCCTATTTATTCTATATAATTGTGAATATTATAGTTTCACCAGAGACATAAATGCAACTGTTGAGAGACCTCCTCAAGTTATATTTCAAAATGTACAAAATGACTTTTGGTAGCGATATGAGTTACTATATCAACAAAAACTTGCAAAAAATGTTCCATGAGAAAAGTGAGTTTAAACAAAAAAACCTCTTTGTGTTCCTAATCCCTCGCTGTGGCGTCATATCCTAATTTCACAAGTAACAACATCTGCCTGCGAAACGAAGCTGTCTAGTGACATTAGCACTTTGTCACTAAAAACAAAACAAAAAAGTGGTATTGCCACTGTAACAAGTTCCACTAAAGATTAGAACCCAAACATCAAAGAAATTACAGTCTTACAATTTTGCTTTCTTGCATTCATTCCCTGTTTTGTATTATGATGTATTCTCACAGTCTACATTCAGTTGAGGTGACTTTAATTTTTATTCCTTGTGACGTTGCTGCTTTTCAGTTCCGACTCTCTGTCACGGTTGGGTGGAGCTGGGGGGTGAGACTTGGGGGGTGGTACTCATTGAACTGTATTTATAAACTGGAATGGTGATTGGATGTAAGTCTCGCTATTACGCACCGCCATATTGGAACCCGGATGACGTAGAACAGCCGAGCAGGTTGTTTATGTAAACAAACCTCCATAGCTGCATTTATGGTCTAGGATTGCCTTAAAACATCTCATTTTATAGAAGTCTGAGGACATCAACCTGTTTAAGAGAAAGAATGTGTGTGCGATGAGTAGCATTATCTGAGTCTACCATTAGTTTTAATTCTAGTTTTAACGTGTCCAAGTGACAGCTAGCACTAGGCCTTAGTCACCCGAGTTTTTGCCTGTCTCAAACCATGCAAGGCTATATATGCCCTTGGCCTGGAGTCTACAACTTCAAGTACCGGTACAAGTTTCATACCACCTATATGGAAGTCATGGTGTGAATTGCAATGTCAGTGATATATCTATTAATCTTTATTTTCAGTGTATATTTATTTTCAGTTATATTCACACTTTAAACACTTGTTGCACAGTGTATTTGCCTATTTTTTTCTGAATTCAAGTGAAGTTACAAGTTTAACATAAATTACACTCCCTAACTCCCTGAGTAGACATTTCCTTATATTTTTCAGAAAATATGTTTTTATTGGACCCTTGCTTGCAAAAGATACATGGCTACCAAGTTTTGACATATGACCTTTGCCCCAGCAGGAACCACCCTTCTTTTTTTTTTTTTTTTTTTTTTTTTAGCATGTGCTCACCTCAACATTATGGTTACCAAGCAAAATCAGAACAATGCGGAATGTCTCAAACACATGAAGTTGGATGGTTGATGAAGTGCAGCAAACACAAAAATGTACTGTTAATAACTATATTTTAATTTTGATTGTTCCTCCGACAGATTTGTATAAATTGTAACAGAGAATAAAATGCATTATACCTGCATTAACATCTCATGTGCATATCAGTAATTCAATTTGTACTTTACCATTTCTAAACGGGGCATTTGAAAAGACGAAGCAGTGTTTTATTGTCTTAGTACTAGTGTTAACAAACACTTTGTGTTACTACAGTTCTACAGTTTCTACACAAGTTTATTTACTTCACATAAGTTGACCCAAAGTGTGTGTGTTGTGAATTTTACAACATAAAATATAAAAACATTGTAAGACACATTGATAAAATAGCTATGAAAAAAGACATGGTATAATTATAATTAAAGCACATTATAAGCTTAAGTAGTCATACAGAAAATAAATAAGTAAACAAATAGTTTATACCAAGGCAACCAATACCTCTAAAATTATTAGAATACTTTTTTGTCACCCTTCTTTTACTACAGGGTTACAGTAAATACATTGGGTCTAGTGTGGACAGTCTGACAGACTTATTATAACCGGCCTAGTCTATATCAAGCTATCAATAAGTTAAAACTCATTTATGGAATGCTATTCCAGCTCTTCTGGATTCTACATTCTGGTAATTATTGCAATTTATGATGTAACACTCTTCCTTTCCTGGATTTTTTTTTTTGTGGGGGTGTTCAGTATGATAGCCATGATTTTCCCATCTTTGGCTTACATTCTAACCACCATGTTCCTATTTCAAATATGGTGACACATTTCCAAATAACATACTAATCGACCAATCACCATTCAACTTTTATAATACAGTTCAATGGGGGCAACGGCCGCATATTCAAAATAAATTTGCATATCTTATGCACACTAAATCCTCATTAGCACAGGAAGCGGCAAGCTTATTATGATGATGATGATGATGATGATTATTATTATTTTAGTAATATTATTATTGTTGTTGTTCTGATAATATCAATAATAATCATAATAATTACAACAATAATAGTCATCATCATCATCATAATAATAATAATAATTATTATTTTTAGTAGTAGTGGTAGGGAAAGCCTGTTGGGTTTTTTACTTTTACAGGCTTTTACAGAGCCTACTTTTTTGAAGCGTAAAGCAACTAGGAGTTCAACTCCTACTGGATGGGATGCTAGTCCATTGCAGGTTACCTTCCTTGTATTTACTGGTAACCATTTATAGTGCTGGGTGGACAGAGACACTTGTGGCTGATACCTTGCCCAAGGTTCTTAGCATAGTGGGAGTCTAATAAGATTCATATTCATAACTTGTCAATTATGAGCCCAGCACCCAAACACCTACACCACCAGCACCATACAATAGTAGTAGTTTCTTATTTATTATTATACAGTGTTAGTAGTAGTAGACCTCATCCTAGAAGTTTATGCGTCTTGGACATTGAATATTGTGAGAAAAAAGAAGTTAAATGGAACACAAACACAAAGATGCTCCATTTCATCCATAGCATCTCTTGGGGAAATCTACAGTTATCCAAAAACAATGTTTGGCTTTGGCTGGTCATTTCATTCATAGTAACAAACTCAGCAGCCAAATATTTCTCTGGGAACTGGGCACAAAAACTAGAGTTGGCTGTCCTCATGTGACTTTAAAAAACGTCCTGGAAGCGGGCAGGATCCTTGACAGGGACAAGCTAAGAACTGCAATAACTGACAGAGTGAAATGGTGGTCCAACAAAGTTATCGTTTTAGCTACGCGTCAAGGCACTTGATTATTCAAGTTCAAGTTGTTCTTATGAAGTACATTAATTGACCTGTTTATATCCTGTTAAAGTAAGGTGAGCAATGACCAGCAGCTCATCAAAATTTATTATTAATTTGGCTACAAGGAAGTTTATGAGATCAGGCACTTGTGTTGCATGAGGAGGTATGGGGTACAGACAATGTTCTAGTTCATCCCAGTGGGGTTAGTGAGACTGAGATCAAGTTTCTGTGCAGGATACTCATGTTCTTCCACTTCAACTGTCACAAATCATGTCTCCATTCGATTTGTTCTTTTCTTTTGTTTGTTTGTTTGTTTTAACTTGGCCAAAGCATATAATAACATCTGTATTCACATAATTAGGTACATATTACTGTCTTCTCCAGGAGATAATGTTTTCATGTGTGTTGGATCATTAGTCCAACACAGCAACACCGGAGCACCACAAAGGACCATCTTCTCCCTTTTCCTCTTCACCCTCTACACAACAGACTTCAGTTACTACACACAGACCTGCCACCTTCAGAAGTTTTCTGATGACTCTGCTGTAGTTGGATGTATCAGTGGAGGTGATGAGATGGAATATCGAGCTGCTGTGAACGCATGGTTTGAGCAGCATCATCTGCACCTTAATGTAACAAAGACTGAGGAACAGATTGTGGATTTTAAGAGATCCAAAACACCAGCAGACTCTGTTTTCATCCAGACTGTCAATGTGGAAATAGTGGAAAAGTATAAATACCTTAGAGTTCATATCGACAATAAACTAGAGTGGATTAAGAACCCTACCACACTGTAGCTAAGGATGGTTTATGATGTCTGTTGTGGCCAGTCTTATCCTCTATGCTGTTGCATGCTGGGGCAGCAGACTGCGGGTCGCAGACGCAAACAGACTGTACAAACTGATCCGCAAGGCCAGTAACCTTGTGGGGATGGAGCTGGACTCTCTGACGGCAGTGTCGGAAAGGCGAATGTTGGCCAAAATAAAGACAATATTGAACAATACCGCTCACCCGCTTCACAACCTGCTGATCAGTCACAGAAGCACGTTCTCTGAGAGACTGATACCTCCTTAAAGCTCCACTGAACAGCACAGGAAATTATTCCTACCTGTGACCATCTTGTACTGCATTTAAATGGGATAGTAAAGCATTTACCATTTTGTATTTTTGTAATATCACTGATCCTACTCACAGCACTTTAACGATGTTAAGGAACTGATAAAATTATTTTTGTACATCAAATTAATAAAATTATTTTCGTTGCATACATTCTGCAAATTAGTGGGTGTGCTACTAAAGTCGGAGTTAACAAACCCGACTTCCTACAATGGTGTTAACCGGTGCTACGGAGGTGATTAAAAAGTCTGTAAGTTAAATCAGTGTTAACTCATTGGAGTCTGTGAGTTTTCATGTAAAAGGGACATGTATAAAGGCAAACACCACTTTGAAAACATGAGTAATGTTGCCAATGCATTGCCAATTGTATGATTATTCCAGCCATGAAGAAATATTATTATTTTTATTAAATTCATTCTTAAACATGTTGTTCTTATCCACAAAAACTGACTTCAAAAGACGCCATTTAAAAAACTCCTCCTCCAACTAAAAGACTCTCTGTTAGCATTAAAAACACTTATGTTATTCAGAAGCATCCCATTATCAGATAGCCTTATTATACAATGATTTGATGTGCCATAATTAACCAAAAGCAACTTATTTTTTAATATAACTTAAGCTGCTGTTAAACCTTGATACCGAGGTACAGCAAAAGTGTTAATCCCCTTGATTCTGCCACATACACACACATGCACAGAGAAAGAGAGGGGGTGGGGGTGGAGAGAGAGAGCGAGAGAGAGGGAGAGACAGAGAAAAATGGGAATGCTATTTGAAAGGGTGAAACTGACTCTGAAAAATACAAGTATTCAGGTTGCAGTTGGAGGTGTGTTAATCATAATGATTAAGAGCAATATTTTTATTCTTTTCACGTTTTTTAATTTATTAAATAACTCTTACGAGGATAATCCGAGATAGTCCATGTTTCATATCGAAAGAATGCTTAAACTCTTGTAAACTAACGTGATGTTTAATTTAGGTTAAAATGTGTGTATCACTCAAAAGAGATGGGTAACGCTGCTTTCTAACATTCTGATACCTCGTGCCACCTTTCTGTTAACAGTGCCTTAAGCTAAAGCATCGTGCTCTTTCGTTGGTCCCAGGCATAATCCAAAGTTTGCCAATATTATGCCTCCGTTAATATTGTGTGCCAGTACAGTCCTTGCCAAAATCAATTCATCATTTACGTTGTCTAGTCTTGGTGTCTTTTTCTGGTCTTCATTGTAGTTAAATAATAATCAGTGAAGTTAAGTAACAGTTAAGTTGTCTGGATTCAGCAATTCCTTACAAAAGCGGAGGTCACTGAACTGCAACCAGCTTACCTAAGCTTTTTAAACATTAGATTTCCATTTGATTACAAAAAAACTGCTTTTAACCACACATTTAAAGGTAGTTTATGCAGTATTGTTAATATATGCTTGGTAAAACTATTTTAATGGCTGTTTATTACAGCTAAAATAATCATTCTGCGAAATAAATGCCCCTAATTTGAGCTAATCAGTCAGTCACAATAAATTCCTACATAGTAGAGGTGTCAAAGCACCAGCACTGTGATTAATTAAATTCATCTTTTATATCGCAAGCAAACTGCTGCATATAAACTGGCAGTCTATCGCAGCATGGTGGTAAACTGTATATTAATGGTGAGTTCAAATGTATTATTTTAGTGCTTTTTAAAATGTATTATTGGTGAAAAGGGTGCTGAAAGTTTATTAGGTGACTTCCTACATAGTACCACACACACACTTATACATATACACACGTATATATATATATATATATACATGGATGTGCACAAAGGGTTAACTGGCTGTTCCAAATTGCCCCTAGATGTGCATGTGTTTGAATTGTTGTGAGTAAGCGGTCGGGCAAATGAGTTAGATGAATAGTATTATATTAGCATGGTCTTAATTCATATATGTCATAAACTGTGGTATTTTGAATGTGTGAAATGTATCGGAATGAAACGAAGTCAATCATTATTTTGCCGAGGGACGTTCATCACCAAACGCTGGCAAAAAGAGTAAAATCGTTCAGATAAGATTCCATTTTCATGGATTTATGCTATCTAAATCCTATCTCACTTAGTGTGCCGATGTTATGCCGTGCAAAGTGCCATGGCTACCTTTCCTAGCACTAGTTAGTCCGGAAGTTACACCTGGAGTCACAAAGTTACTCCTGAACTTACCCGGATAAAGAGGTTATCCTGCATGGGGGGGGGGGGGGGCTGCAACAGTATGGGTCGCTGATGTTATATTTTTTTATTAAAATATTCATCACACAGTCTACAAGTCAGCACCTGTACCCTCTCCTTCCACAGACATGCCATTTTATATGTGTGCAGAATTTGGTTTTATATTGTCTTGTTAAAATATACATGGGGTCCCTAAAAAGATGCTGCTCCAAAATCTCAATGAATTTTCAGCTTCATTGCTGTCACCACAGAAGTGCATATCTTTTCCAAGGCCACTGATGCAGACCCAAACCATGACACATGCAGACTTTTGGACTTTGGTTGCTGGTGACAGTCTGAAAGGTCTTTTTTTGTCTTTGGTCCGGATCACATGACGTCTACTTCTTCCTAAAAAGGCCTTGAATACTGACTTTAGCAAGCAATACTGAATTGTCTGACCACAGTAGACGGTTCTGTTGTGTATTTCTCTGAGCACAGAGAACTCATGCTTCTGATTTTAGTCAACATAAAGCTTCCTTTTGAACAGTAACAACTTAACCGGAATTTGAGGATTTAACTCCATATTTTAATGCTTGACAAAAGCACGCCAAAGTACTCCTGAACCCATGTGGTTATATGTGACCCGATCTGGCAAAATGAGTCGGAAGTCGTAGGTAGTGATTTCTAGACCAATAGACCATTTCTAGGCCAATTTATGTGAAAGTGTAATTTTATAGATTTATTTGGGGTAAATTTCAGTAGGAAAGATACTATATTTTCACCTGCCAAAGCCATAACAAGGTAACTGAAAGCTAAAATGCACAAAAACAGCGTTTTGTAGAAGACAACCACCGCTTACCTTGAGAAAAATACTCCAAATTGAACTCA
>JBCNYG010000001.1:37424516-37438129 GCA_039654305.1 Porochilus rendahli
GTGGGAGGAAACCGGAGTACCCGGAGGAAACCCACACAAGCACGGGGAGAACATGCAAACCCCACACAGAAACGCCGGAGCTGGGAATCGAACCCAGGACCTTCTTGCTGTGAGGCGGACGTGCTAACCACCACGCCACCATGCCGTCCACACAATGAAATAATATTTATAATATGAACTGGTAGGATGCGCATACTGTCATGGTATTTACAGATTATAGATTGTGGCAAAATTAGCTGAAGGGGTCAATTCAAAACGGTAATTCTTCATCAGAGCTATTGTCAGCTCATCAAAATGCTAAATTATTTTTTTTAAAGGGGGTCCCACCATAAAGCCTCCATGAAGCTATACCCAAAATGCAATTCTTTAACAAATTTTAACCAAGCAAATGATACAGCTGTGTATAAGGTGAATCTACAACTTGTATTTTCCACATGCAACATCTGAACTTGACATTTCAAATTGTCAGAGGTAGGAACAACCAATACCCCCCCCCCCATTTACAGAGTGATATCGATTCAACAGGGAACAGTGTAATGTTCTTTTACATTTTCATGAGTTTAAAACAGTACTGGCTTTTTAAATGTACATTGACTATATTAACAATTGTTTTGAGATTCAACTACCAACATTCAATTATCATTCAAATCATCATCGTCATCATCATCAGCATTATTTTACCGGCAGCAGCCTTTATAGGTTACATAATCGGTTACTAAAGTCACAGGGCCTGTATTTACTTAGCAGTACACTATGAATACGTGGTTCTGCCCATATCAGTCATTAACACCAATAGTGACGACTTATATAGCATTGTCTGACAAAAACCAGAAACAAAATGTGTGTGGCTGCAAATGCACTGGAAAAGATCAGAGGACTGGAAATGCCATGACTCACCAGTTGTCCGATTCGATCCAAGTTGTCCAGAAAATACTTCACTGATTCACTCTGTAAAAAAGATGAACACAAAACTATTTTAAAAATGTAGTACATGAGGTGACATTCACACTTGAAAAATAGTCTGGATAGTTCTCAGAATATTCAGAATGAGATCAGTTTACACGTTTCATTATTTCAGTATAAAAGTATACAGCTAGTCGATCATACACTGCCTGGCCAAAACAGGTCACAGTTTGGACCTAAGGTCCTGGGTTCGAGTCCCAGGCTCGACAAGGGTGTTTTTGCATGCAGTTTGCATGTTCTCCCCGTCCTTATGTAGGTTTCCTCCGGGCACTCCCACAGTCTGATGTACTGTGGCATACATCCTCCGGAGTGTCGTGAGAGCCTGGCGCATCAATGGATAATTTTCTTTTGCAAAGTTTCTAAGCATTGAATGTCTGTTCACACAGTCTGGCAGGTATGAATGTATGAACATACAATCAATGTATGAACACAATTCCTGTCTAGTACCTTTATTCTAGTATCTATTTTTTTAATTCGATAACTCTAGCTCAAACAGCTGAGAATGAAATCAGACAGTTTAAAACCTTGATGGCTATGACATTTACTATCATAAGTTTTAGGATAGAAGTAGAATCAATCTTCTTACAGTTTATACAAAAAAAGGAAACAGATAACAGCCAGAATGTCTCAGCAATGTGTCAGTACACAGCATCCTTTCCGTGAATTAACTACCCTACCCTATTAGCACTTAACTTCTGATGATACATTTTGTTGTGCACAACTTTAAAGTTTCCCCTCATTTGCCAAAAGTTTACTCTGAGAACCAAGATTGCAAATGCGCAAGCAGAATAAAACAAGTGTTGACTTTGATTTCCTGAGTTTTTTCGATGTGTTACACAGAACAAAAGTGACGACTTAGGAATAAGAACAATATAACTACCGTACATGTAACGGGTGTTCACCTGGTCTGAAATATGTACATCATCCTGGGTATCGAGAGAGCCAAGAGGATGACCTTTTCCATTTGCAAAATTTCCATTTGTAGGATATCTGTTTACAATATCCGGCAAGGTGTGACCGCTAGCCAACAACGGAGATGTCTTTCACCACCAGATATAATTTTTCCCAAAGTTTCTATCTGTCGAATGTCTGTTTACCATTACTATTCAGCAAGGTGTAACTGCTACTTCAAACTTAATGTATGAACTCAATTCCTGTCTAGTATCCTTACAGTGTCTAGAATTTAGGAACCAAAGTTCCATCTGTACAATGATTATGTCTTGTTTGATAACATCATTCATGACATTTTCTCTGAACAACCATGACACTGTCCCTTTAAAGGTGTTCCAACACAATATTTGTGTGTGATTTATTATTATTATTATTATTATTATTATTATTATTATTATTATTATTATTATTATTATTATTATTATTTCCATTTTTATAATATATATGACAGTGGTTAAGGCAATGGTTCAATCCCTACTTTCACCACTGTTGGGCCCTTGAGCAAGGCCCTTAACCCTCAATTGCTCAGTTGTATAAAATGATAATTGTAAGTCGCTCTGGATAAGAGCGTCTGCCAAATTCTTTAAATGTATTATTATTATTTTGGCCAGGTGGTGTACATACATTTGCTTAATGTGACTGAGAAACTTTCAAAATTACTTTCTGACTCAAAACACTAAACAGCCAGCGCATGCAGCAGTGTACTAAAATAAATAACCATGCTTTCATTGTCTTTTATTTCCAAAAGTCCCCTAATTTCAGAGCAGCAAAAACCAACAATGCAGCATAATAAGCTTGGTCTAATTTTGGAATGGAAAGTCTTGAACTAACAGGATGTTCCTATCTTTGTCAGAATTTTTGTAAAACACTTCTCCAATATACTGTCTCATAACAGTATATGAAATGAGAAGACTCAGTGAAGATGAATATTAATCCCAATCTCTAAGATTCTACTTTTCACTTTCATTTAAGTGACATGTTAAACACTAGTTAAAGAACTCTAGCTCAAACAGCTGCAAATGAAGACAGACAGTTTAAAGACCTAGATGGCCATGACATGAATCACTCTTCTTATAGTTGATACAAAAAAGAAAACAGATAACAGCCAGAATGTCTCAGCAATGTGTCAGTACACAGCATCCTTTCCACAAATCAATTAAACCACTCTATTAGCACTTAACTTCTGATGATTCATTTTGTTGTTGCACAACTTAAAAGTTTCCACTGGTTTCCCAAAAATGTATTCTGAGGACCCAGACTGCAAGTGAAATAAAATTAGTGTTGACTTTTATTTCCTGAGTTTTTTCAATATGTTAGACATTGTGGCCTTGGTATTTCACTGAGCATTGTCTATGGGAATCAGACATGTTTGTGTGCGAGTGTGTGTGTGTGTGTGTGTGTGTGTGTGTGTGTGTGTGTGTGTGTGTGTGTGTGTGTGTGTGTGTGACACACCCTGACCTGGTCCATATTCCCAACAGGAAACAGCTGTGTGTGAAAACAGAGGATTAATGAGACAGCGCCACCCCTTAGTCACAAGCTGTAGACTCAAACCCCCCCACAACCCCTGTATACACACCACCAGAGCCTAGCACATCACAGACAGGAAATCAAGCAGATATCTGATAGCAGTGCCTGAAGCGTTTATCAATCCCCTCCTTGAAACATCCACACAAAATAAAAACATTCTTTGCTCTCTTGCAATAATAAAAATCCAAAGCTATCTTCGAATGTTAATGCTGCAGCATGCTCTAGCTGAGGTTGAGGCCCTGCGGCACGTTGAGTGGATACGTCCGGCCTACATGCACAAATCTCCTCTTCTTCTCAGCAAGAAAGCTACAACCCTAAATATCAACACTAGTGTAAATCACTGTTGAGGGAGTCCTCACACTTTGATAATATTCTCCCCCATTCCCTCCTCCTCCATGCAAGAGTGAAAGAGAGAGAAAGAGCAGTACATGAACCAGTTTGCTGTCTCCCCAACCCCCTAAACCATAGCTCAAGACCGACAACCCCTGTACAAGTGTGGGAAAGCACATGACCATGGGCTAATGGGCCACAGTTGTCAGCGTTAGAGTAGCGTGCTCAAACCATGCCCTTGAGTATTCTTTTAGTCCGAAAGGGGAAAGGACGATTAAGCAGAGCCAAGCACAGAGCTGGTAGGAAAAGAGTTGGAGAAAGCCATAAACCCCTCCCTCCACAGTGATGATCCATATCGCTGTAGCTGGTTTTAAAATAAACATTGTTGCCGAAGGTCTTCTGAAACCTGAACCAATTAAAGTTGTCTTCCATGACCAACTTGCACTCTTTAATCACAAACAAACAGAAGGTCAGCCAAAGGAAAAAGGTCTTTAGGCAAAATCTTGAGCTCAGCACTCCAAAAATAAAAGTGTACAGAAAAAATTATATAATATTATATATAATAAATATAAGATAATATGACAAGTGTTGGTGGAATTAACTAAGACTGATTTGTGTGTAGGTACAGGGAACCAAAGACATTTCAAACTGTTCAAACTACTATACAAATTTAGGTACCTCCTTACAGCTGAGCTCCTGATAAATATCTCTACTAATGGGTGCCCGAACTTGGTGTTAAGTGAACTAACTTAACTAGTTCACTTAAGTGAACTAGGCCTGGCTTTTTACACCCGAGCCTACTGGCTCATCAGGCCGGAGCTCATCCCCCAGTTTTCATAGCGTGCAGCGACGAGAAGCTCATCTGCTCCTGGATGGGACACTAGTCCATCACAAGTTACCTTCCCAGTATTTTTTCTGGTACCCATTTACACTGCTGGGTGGACAGAGGCACACTTGTGGTTAAGACCTTTCCCAGGGGTTTTAGCACACAACCTTTCAATCATGAGCCCAGACCCATAACCACTACACTACCGGCCCCACGGTGTTGAGAGAGTTGCACGGCTGAATCAACTTCAGCCCTGAAGGGAGTAAAATAAATTTCCCCTGCATTTCCCTACTATGGTCTGGAGCGAAAGAAGGAAAGGTTAACACTGCTTTTTCTTTTCACTGCCTTTCACTCACTGATGTCAACATTTATTTTTATCACTTGTTTTGTTAATTTAAGTATCCATTTAAAGAGTTCATGGTCCATGTTTCCATTAATGTTTGGTGTTGTTTTGTTCGACAAAAATTTGTCTGCCTACCTGAGTTAGATTTTGTGTTTTTTATTCTGTGTGAGTCTGAGCAATGGTGCATTAGCCTCTGTTTGTTGGGTTTCAGTTTTCTTATTAATAATAAATCTGTTTTTAATGGTGATGTGGCACCTTTATTAGATTTCCTATGGTGGCATGACATCATTCTATAAAAACAAATTCTCCCTAAATATTTTCAGGAAGACTTTTATACATACAATGACTTTTGCATGAATAGTATATTTGCTTTTTCTGGCTGTAACGTCAAATGAACATTTAAATATCAATTCTATAAAAATACAGCAAACGGACACAATGTCAAAACCTTTGTTGGGAATAATTCAGCAGGCATTGTCTTTGCTTCTCATCGGAGTAAATGTAAATAATCCTCATGCAAAACAAGTCGGTCTTGAGTTCCAGCTCCCTGGAGTGAGAGTAATTGTTTGGCTCGGGCATACGAAGAGAAACCCTATTAATCCCCCATATGGCGCTCCAACACCTTCTCCAGAACTTCCCAGCTCTCCAGGCGTACCAGTTCTGTTGATTTCACTGTAACTATAAACCTCAGCCTTTCATCTTTATATTATGTTTTGACAATAGCAGACCTCCATAATAAAAATGGATGCGTTTTATAAACATATCTGAGCTTCACATTTTATCTGGAAAATGTAAACTATCTCATGAGCTGTGATGCTCCTGCCACAGACAGTGCAGATGGCTCTACACCTAAATATTACACATCATTACCTTTCCAGAGACTTTACAAACACTGAAGACTTCTTTTTTTCTTGAATTCAATAAATTTTTAATTTAAATGAAGTATGTAAAGCTTCGTGGGATGGATCTTCCAGGGTGGTAGCGTCCCTCTTTGTAACATAATCATAGTGTGTGTAATTCATGTGACACAAAGGTGGGACATTGAGACAAATAGACAGTTTGAAAAAAGGACACAGAAGCTGGGCCACTGTAGAGCACTGCTAAGTGGTCTGACAATTAAATGGGATGTCCCACAACTGCAAATACAGCCAGTGTGATGATCCATAGGTCTGACTGAGTGTGACAAGAGAGACTTGGGTTGTGAGGATCCATGAGCATAAGTATTTTCAGAAGTTTAGTGCAGAAAGTAAAGTAAAATAAAGCCCAGTGCAAAATTAAGAATGAAGGTCCCATCCAGACATACAGTATATAAATATTCTTTTAAATGTCAATTTTTCTCTGTCTCAAAATGCAGTTTACTGTAATGCTTTTCAAAAGCACCATCTCCCACAACTTTCATGTGGACAGAAAGCAAAAAGATTTGGAAAACTGCCACAGTGCCAACCTGAGCAAGCTCATTATGGGTTTGTGCGTTATGAATGAGATAGGACTCCATTCATCATGGGCACTTCCTATTTTTTATATATGTGTTTAAAATTGAATTCAATTTGTTCTATTGTTGTACTCTCATGTGGATCAAGCTTCACTGAGAACAGAAATTCTTTCCAGGCTAACACAGACACAAACAACCATTCACCCTCACTTTAAGGGTTGGTGGCATAGACAAAATCTTCTATCCTCTTCTTAGAAATATCATTACAGATATTTCTTCATTTTCATGAATATAATTTGACTGAACTAAAATATAACAATTAAATTTCATGAAAATTATGAAAACTCAAGGGACACCATTTTTACTGAAAGCACCTTTAACGGGAATGTACCAATCATTGTGCCAGCTAGCTGATGTGCTACAAACTGCATGTAGCTTCTTCAGAACCAATTTCTGCTAACAGTAATTAGTAAAGCAATCCTCACACAGGGACAGTTTAGAAGGAGGTTCAGCGCAGCTTAAAATGATGGTGGTGTGGCAAAACAACTATGAGCAAGAGGTGTTAACATGGAGTAAATAGTTTGTAATGGGGTTGTATTGAATACAACACGGCTACAAGGCAGCTAGACATTAATGCATGGTTTTGAAAGTTGCGGTGAAATTTTTTAAAAATGTGAATATTTTGTGGTTTATGGCGTTCAATGCCAAGACGATGTCACTGCTGGCTGATATGGTTTGGAACCGCTGAACCACTGTCAAAACTGCCCTGTGTGAGGTCTGTGTCAGTTAGTAGATATTAAATTTGTGTTTATGAAACTGCATTCAACCAATATGATAACTGCAATCATAGATTTCTACTGAATGTGGGATGTGATTAGCTATGAATAAATTTCAACCCTGTCGACATTCAATCTAACAATTTCAAGGTTATAAATATTGCTTAATTATCATGTATGTACTGTCACTGGGCATGCATGCTCATGTGTTTGTTATTCTAAATGCCATAAATAGCTAATTTTAAAGACATTTTAGAGAAAAATCAGTAATGGACCAGAATGCAGGCAAGTTAAACACAGCTCAGACTTCATCGGTAAAAGCAAGTTGAGACTGATTCAAAGTGATGCATAAACAAATCCGAGAATAATGACCATCAGATAAAACTGTTGAAACTACACTCTGTAACTAATTGTTGTGTAAAAACTTCTTGTCTTCAATCCGTAATTGTCTGTTATATGCCCCAGATTTTCCAGTGTAAGCAGTAATGAGTAGGAAACTGTTAAGCATACACTGCTTTACATTAAATACAGAAGTCAGTTATATAGATATCTTAATTCCTCTGTTGTCTCATGCTGTCTTAGCAGGCAGTGCTTTGAAAGCTGTGAAGCCATCTTTAAGTAAGGGGTTTAAGACATATTTTGAAAGCAGCACACAGCACATCGACACATTACCATGTTGCTGAAACAGGCGTGGTGGTATTCCCAAAGTCCCAATGGGTGGTAGATCCAAACTTTTGTTAGGACAGATGGAATAAAGTATTGTTTGGGGGAAACA
The DNA here is from genome assembly GCA_039654305.1 of Porochilus rendahli. Taxonomy (NCBI): domain Eukaryota; kingdom Metazoa; phylum Chordata; class Actinopteri; order Siluriformes; family Plotosidae; genus Porochilus; species Porochilus rendahli. Next base: position 37,432,440 of record JBCNYG010000001.1, read on the forward strand.
GAACCAATGTTCTGTAGCTATGCCAGCTATTTCTTATCAAAACAATACAGACAACTTTGTTTTAAAATTGCTCTTTTTGCTTTCTCACAACATTTTATACACAGATTGCTGACGCACAAGATCATGAAATATGTACAAAAGCCTAGGATACACTAATCTGTCAAAAGTTTATGGACAACCGACCATCATACCCATATGTGCCCTTTGAACATCCCATTCCAGATCTGCTATTATAATAACCATAATTCTTCTGGGAAGCTTTCCATTAGACTGTGGAGTGTCGCTGTCTGTGTGTAAATGTGTGTGTTGGGGGTTTGCAATGATTTTACAGGCTAGAACAGGTTTGGTGCTCTTATTTCCAGTGAAGTGAAACTGTAATATATCAGCACATTCTTGAAAATTCTGTGCTTCCTTCTTTATGATTCAATCACTTCACTCATGACAGTCATTTGATGAAGAGTGTGATGATCTGGTCTGGTCCATAAAATGTTAGCAATAGAGTGCATATGTATACTGTCTTCACGGTCATTTTTACATAAATACTTGCAAAATATATACAAGTAAACAAAATGGTACAGAGTATGTTTCTGGAAAGTTTTGAAGCTCCAGCTTTTTTAAACCATAAATTACGGCAATCTTAATACAGGATTTTTAACAGAACTGATGTAACAGAGCTGACAAAGTTCTTGGGGACATAACTTCATATGCTCGAAATGCCAAAATGTATTAATTTTTTGTCTTTGTACATATACAGCTTTACTTGTCAACACATGAAGGTACTTTTACATTAGAATAGATCTGGGCAAATGCAATTTTTTAACTACAGAACTGATGCTAATTTAGTGACAATGGTATTGGGAGGACAGCACATTATTAATTCAGCATTTGTGCACATAACTACAGGAAAGATACTGTAGGTGTTGCTCCTCTTACATAGATTTGGGTGGGATTATACCACCTGATTTATACAAAAGAAAAAAACTGCAATCTTTTAAAAAAATAATTGGGTATATATAAAGAGTGGGACATAAAATAATAATTTCTATGAGACTGACCCATATAGTTACAGGACATACATACTGTAAGCGATTTGCTCACTGCCTATAACTTTGTTACTGAAAGTTGGTCGCTAAAGCTGTTATGTCAGTGCCTTCCCACTTCACATCACTACAGACTATTTGCATTACTTTGATACATGGTCAACTTCACACTGTCATTCATCACCACAACATCAATCAAAATCATCCTCTATGTGTATGAACCTTAGAGGGTAAGCACTGTACTATTGATTCCGCTCTAGCTGCAAGCTGCCCTCTGTGAACCCTTGACAGACTGAGGCACAGAAAACCCAATGTTTTGGTTACAGGTGTAAGTAATTAACTGGTAAATCAGTCATTAACCCTGTGACCATGCAGACACCAAACTTCTCTGAGATCCTCAGCTGGTTTCTATCAGCAAAACCATTTAACTTTATGCTTATAAATTTAAGAAGTATACCTTGACTTCTCCCAAAGTCTAAGACTCACACAGGTTTGCAATCCAGCTGTGCTCTGGGCTGACTCATGTGTTTGTCCATCTGTCCAATTTTTTGACTGCCTGCACTCTTCCATGACAGTTTTATTATGAAAGTCCCATCTGTCCCTGTTCACCATCAAATCTTAGCACATATACACACACACACCCTCTGCTCTCAAATACAGGTTGTCATGCGTCCAAACCAATTCAATTCAATTGAGAGGGCAATTCTATTTCAGCTTTCTGACCACTCATCTAAGAGCACAAACACATATCCTGATTTTACCCAAGCAAAACATAGTCATACTGTAATTTCTATTGCTCCATCTTATCCCTCAGCTTAAATTTAAGCATGTGCTGTTATTTTAGGCGTCATATTTAGGCATCAGCATTTACATTTTAACTTTTTTTTGGGCCCTTTCTCTTTCTGACAAGCGCTGATTTTCGCTAGACCAGGACACATATAGGAAATTCTACTACACTAATCCCACTTTAGTCTCCAAAAGGTGGTTTAAATACACGATTAAAATTTCTGTCCCATTCCATTTACTTGTCATGCCCCATCAGACAGACAGAGAGACAGATGACCACAATGTCCGGCCACTGAGTGTACCACTAAGTGATTTGCTCATTGCAGGGGACTTCCCTCAATAATTAATGTAAACACTCTAATGCAGTATGTTATATAAGTAGAGATTTGGTACCCTACCACCTCCCAACCATTTCTCCTCTCCAATGCATGTGGTGCTTTTAATAAAACTGTATAATGTCACCATAAAGACATTAATACCAGATAGCATTGTATCCCAGAATGATGCATCAGTGACATATCACAGCATACGCCATTAATCATCAACAAATTCCAACGTAGTCTTCCTGGGGCAACTCCCCTCTCAGAGCACTACAGCAGTACTTTCGGTCTGCTTCTCTCTGACTCCCCATCTCTATCTTATCCTCCTGAGGCCTGTCTAACTGTAGACATGCCACAAACAAGCATTGATGCCTGGAATTAAACCTGGTGAGAGACAGGAAATCTGAACAAGAGAAAATACTACAAAAAAACTACAACCATAACAGACAACGAAAAAGCATCCCTGGATCCATGCAATATTTTTTTCTCTTCGACTTATCCACTCATTGGGGGGAAGGCATTCACTGAGAAGATAAAACCTACTTGACAAGTACTTCACAAGAGCTTATAACATAATATTAAATTGAAATCCCTTTGCGTTTTCCCTGGAAACCTTCTCAACATGAAACAAGTGGCTAAGTGGAGTCTGTTCAAAGGAAAGTATAGACAGGATTCACGGGTGGGATTACTTATAAAACTACCTTCACTCCTGAGACATGTCATCTGTGACACTGTAACCTCAAATTAGTGTTCCTAATTAAGTTTTCCTAAGAAAAGAAAGGCACAATAAAAGAGTGGGCGAGTCAGGGATGAGCAAAGGTGGGAAGTAACGACATACATAAAGAGGCTTTCAGGCTAAACTTTACTTTAATATTTATTGTTCTTCTCATTTCCTACATTTCAAAGCAAACATCTATACTTTTACTACCTTTCTTTTTTCCATTTCATTCTACTTATTTTTTATTTTGTATCACTGTATGCTTTTCCAATACTGAGACCAATTTTATCTGTAATGGATAAAACAATCACACATAGAAAACATTCATTAATGATCATTAATGAAAACAAGTAAAAAAAAAAAAAAAACATAAATCAAGTAACAAGACAGAAAGGCAACAGAGAGAGACTCATCTATTGTGATAAACCTGTGGACTATTATATTATCATATAAAGAACATTATATTATATTATCCATCTGTTAACCATATCATTTATCTGCTAGAGGCCACAGGGGAACCTGAAGTCAATCCCAGTTAACTTTGGGCAAGAGGCGGTGTACACCCTGAACAGGTTGCCATACTTTTACAAACTATAGGGTATTTTATTGTATTGTATTGTATGATACTAAATTATACAATATTTTATTATAGTAGTAGGGGTAGTAGTAGATTAATTGGCTGTTCCAAATGGCCTCAGAGGGTTGTATGTCTGTTTTGGCGCCGGTCATGCACGAATGTACCCCACTTTTGGCCAAAATCAGAGGTTGTAAGATTTTTAGGGTTGTAAGATTTTTGCAAATCTTGTAGACCCAAGACAAAGTCTCCAGTCAGAGACTGCCCAGGCAACATGAGCCATTTCCAGGACCATATCATGTTCCAGTGATATCTGTGGAGTAGTTGGAATCAGTCAAACTATAAGACCTAGACAGGAGTGGACAGAAAGATACAAGAACGGAAGAGCACTCTAAAACGAGCCCAGATTTATGGTTCATGACAAAGGCTGTCTGCAGATAGTAAATGACAAGCAGCAGAGTTGGCCACAAAGTGCCACTGACACATTTCACAGTCAGGCACCATTCTGCCCTGTCATTTCCACTCTTCATCTGGAGAAGAGAGAAGTGAACCCCATAAAGAACATAGACAATATAAAAATGACAGTGTAAAATCACGATGTATCAATAGTATATATGCCACAAGGTACAGTTGTTGTTCCTGATGTTCATATTTAAGTGCAACACTGGAAATTTGTCAGTCATGACAAGTAGTGGGCTGGCAATTAGGCATTCAGTAACTGTTTGATCCTGGTCAGTGTCATGGTGAGCCATCAATACCAGCCTGCAAACTAGGTAGCTTCACTTTGTATCCATCCCAAATAATGGGTAAACCACTCCACTGCCACTGTGTCACATGAACTGCACACTCAGTGATGATATCACAGAGAGAGGCACTATCACGCTGGGACATCCCACATGCAGAGCTTCACACACTGCTTCTAGTTCAGAATTTAGTAAAGACATTTAAATGCATATTTTAGGTATAGTGAGAGGAAACTGGAGAATCCAGAGGAAACCCACATAGACACAGGGGACAACATGCAGAACTCCATACAGTCGGTAAGCTGAACCCCAGGAACCCTCAGAGCAGATACGCAAGAGACTTTTATGCAACTATCCGAGACTTGTTGGCGGTACACATTATAATTGTTGACAAGAAAACAAATTACCGGGTTCTTTATTAAATGAGTTTAAAGTAAACATTAACTGCTTCATAAACTGCCTCAGGGTTTTGAGACACTGTTATTTTGTTCTGCATATTCATTACACTGTTCATTCATCCAGAATACAGGCTTATTCAAGCCTCCCTAAATATCATTTAAATCCTTTTATCAACCCAGGTTTGCTAATAAGGAGTTGACACAATTCTCTCCTGACACTATTGTAGTACCAGTCATGCTGAAATAACATTCATTACACTAAAATGAAAAGTTTCCACACACATCTAAAGCAGCACAAACTTTAATTATGTTCCTCATCCTAAGGCAATGAAACAATAGAGACCATATGGGTAGTGCTGAAAAAAAAACACTTAAAGCCAGAAACATCTGTTTCTGACGAGTGCCAAGAGGACAGAAGTGTAGAGTAGGTCTGTGGTATACCCCTTTAGCACAAAGACTGCAATAAAACCTTACTCTCCTCTAAACCTCTGCTCTCTTATAAATTCAGTACTAACACTAACATAACTGAAGTCCAAATATAGGAAAATGTATGAGTCTACACAATTCAGGAAGGACTGTTTATCCCATAACTTCATTCTCCATTAACTTCATTCTGATTCATTAATCAGACATCTGGAAATAAAGTTTGGAAATAAACACTAAATAGTTGCTGACTTAACATACCGCGAAGATGTTAAGTTCTGGATCCCTTTTTCCACAGCAATTAATCATTGATATAAGTTACAAAAGTAATAAAAGTCTTGCCAGTTTGTAAGGCTTCTGCACGGAAAATTGACTATTCCTCAAGTATAAATGTTGGCGCTATACCAGAAGTGTATATATTAATGCCTTTATTTCATGAGCTAATTTAAATGTTTAGAAAAACTGGCAGATATATTACCCTGTTATTTAACCAATCTAACTAATCCCAATATCAAGCATACATCTAATCCTTAGAAAACTTCAGGATATGGATCTGGGTAGAGTCCAAACCCTTACATATAACCATATATACATGTGTGTGTATATATATATATATATATATATATATATATATATATATATATATATATATATGTAGATAGAGAGAGCGTTGTGTACGGAAAGAGGG
>JBCNYG010000001.1:37440336-37452428 GCA_039654305.1 Porochilus rendahli
CCAAACCCCTACATATAACCATATATACATGTGTGTGTATATATATATATATATATATAGATATATATATATATATATATGGTATAATGAAAGAAATGACTACAGTTTGCTCCCTACAGACCTGTTTCAGGATTTGCCAAATCAACCAATGAGTGGGCAACCACAAAACAGGTCTGTAGGGAGCAGAGGATATACATATACACACACACACACATACAGAGTATTCCCATGTTATGTATGAATCCAAGTTTTCACTTTTTTGGTAATTCAGGGAAATCCTAAATATCTGCTGAGCTCTAATTTAATACTGTAGTTTGAAATCAAGCCTTCAAAATCATGGGAATCAAATGTGCTGCAAGCTTTAAAATAATTTGTTCCCTGTATTCCCCAGGATGATCTGTGATACATCAGACAATATTACTCGTGCTCACTGGGTAAAACACATCAGCATAACAGAAATGAATCTGGGTATATTACTGACACAGAATTCCCTAATGATACTAAGGATCAGAATGATCTCTGGAGTTGGAGCCCCGCGGTTACCTATGCCGAATCAAGAAGTAAAACAATAATAACAGATTTAGGCACCGCCCAGAATTGGAGCTCCCCATGAGATTTTTTTGAGCTGTGTTTCTTTTCTATTTATAATGAATTAATTATAATGATGATGATAATGTTTTAAAAGTAAGCCATGCTCTTCTGAAAAATCTTAAAAGGCATTGCCAAGAATGCTCTGTAACATTTTTATTTAGTTGTTGTCCTCTGGATGTTGTGTCAATTGAAAAAAAAAGAAAAGCTTTAAAAACAAAATCTGTCTTAGTAGTTGGCACACATCAAGTTCTTGCCAAAGAGCAAAGAACAAAAGGCATTAAAGACTTTTAATCCTACTAACTTCTAAAATCCTACTCTTAATCATACTTGTTGGGAGGAAAGATCCGACTCTGGGTAAGGGCAGGGTACACCCTGAACAGCTCTCCAGTCCACTGCAGGGCTAAAACATACACAAACATTCACACTCACACCTGGGGCAGTTATTCATAGTCAATTAGCCTACTGTGCATGTCTTTGGACTTTAGGAGGAAACCAGAGTACTCAGAGAAAACCCATGCAAGTACAGGATTAACATGGATTAATAAACTCCACACAGAAACGCCCGAGCCTGGGACTCAAACCAAGTACCTTCTTACTGTGAGGCAGGTTTTTCTTCAAAACATATATTTAAATTTAACCCTTTGCACTTGAACCTGACATCCTTTCTATGTTGCTTCCATATTGCATTGCTGTTTAATCTGGGATAGCCCTAGTTTGTAACATATTCTGATCAGCCTGACTGGGTCGTCTCTGACTGGCCAACGTTGGACTGGGTGAATACGTCTGACTGTCTTCCGGGGTGGAGAGTGTTCCTCTCGACCAAGCTTTGTGTTCATTGGAAGCAAGCAAGGCAACAATGGCCCATTATTTACACAACCTCAGTCACGAGAAAAAAGCACAGAGCGAGAGAGGGACGTCCTCCCAGAGCTTACGCCTCCAAGAAAACTGCTTATTATAATCGAACACAAAACCCCACACATAAACACACACACATGCTCAAGGATGGATTTCCTTTAATTACAGAGGGCTTTAAAACCAAGCTTAGATTGACTCAGCACACACAGTTCAAGCAGATTCCACGACATCCTCAGAAGCATAACCCAATCAAAGGTCAGTACTCCCAGTACTATTGACACAAGTGCAATAGATGAAGAGCCAGCATTCAAAAGCTGCATAATCAAAAGGCTGAAAAATGACACGCAGACAAAAACCAAACACCTGCAAAAGGGAACCTCTACTGAAAACATGGAAGAACTGTGGAAGAGGCAACATTCTCCTCAAAAATGGTTGCTGGCTGAAGTGTTCCCTATGGCAGCAGTGTCTTGGCTGGATGCAGTACTTTCAGAGGCGGAGAGGTGGTTCTCATGGTACACCAACTCTGGAATGCAAACCCTGCTGTTTATCAGCCCGTTATTTGGATGAGATTCAGCTTTCTACTGCAGAATAAACACATACACTATTGCATTGAATATGCTCCTTTTATTTACTTTGGACTTATCGGCCAAACAACATCAGACATTCAGGGCCACACCATCAGAAGAGATAATCCAGGAAATGTTTTGGGCACCCCCAAAATGTGAGGAAAATCAGCCGATGACCACTCGCATTGGGACGTTATGTACAATAGCAAGTACTGTTTAATAGTCAGGCCCCTACTAGCTACCACATCCCTAGCTGTATATCATTAGTTAGGACTGCCAGCTGGCTACCTGCATCTATCATACATAAAGCATACACAAAACACCTTTGTGGCCACAAGAAGCACAACAACAACAGCAACAAACAAACAAAGAAAAAAAAGACAGAAAAAAGAAAAGGCCTTTTATTCATTCATTCATTTGCCAAACCCCTTACTCCTGCTCGGTTCGAAAGGATGCTGGAGCCTATCCCAGCCGACTGGTGGGACAAACTCTATACAGCTCATTAGTCCATCACAGGACCCACACACCCACACACACACGTACACACAACCATTCTCTCACTCACACCAGGGGCAATTTGCCAATTCACCTATTGTGCATGTCTTTGGACTACGATAGGAAACCTGAGTACCTGTAGGAAACCCAAACAAGAATGGGAGAATATGCAGACTCCACACAAAAAACAAAACCCTAAGGATCCTGGGGCTCGAGCCCAGGACCTACTTGCTGTTAGGTGGACATGCTCAGCACTATTTCACCTTAATGTAGCAGTGGCTTTATAAATGAATTTCAGGGCAGTTTTCATAGAAATATGTTAGAAAGCTGTCAGCTGTCAGATATGGACTGAGGTTGAAGATTGAGATGATGCATTTGCAGATAGAAACAATTTATAAAACAGATAAGTACAGACAGAGTCGAAAGAGCAGGCAGAGGTCTACTGATCATGTAAACGACACAGTAGTGACAATCCAAAAAGGCAGTCAGGGATCATACACATAAGCAAAGTGTCAAAGGCTGTGCAGGTATACAGTAAGGGGAAGCTAAATGTTGTCATTCACAAAAAAAGAAATAAAATAAAAAGATTAAGGTTAATGGCAATCCAAGAAAATATTACAGTGCGTGACCTTTTTTGGCCAGACAGTGTATAAAAACTGTTACAGTGTGACTAAAGTAAATACATTCATACAACTGCTTAATCCTACTAGTGTTACAGGGAGGCTAGAGCCTACAGTTCACGAGTCCATTGCAAGGACGACACAACCAAACATTCACACTCACACGTTGGGGCAGTTTGGAACGAGCCTGGGACTCAAACTCAGGACCTTCCTCCTGTAAGGCAGATGTTTTAACCACTAAAACACAATGCATGTATGTATTTATTTATTTATAATTTAATATTGGCTATATTGATCATCTTTAACCAATATTGTGATAATTATTTTATTAATTTGCTGAACTGCTTAATCCTACTAGGGTCACAGGGAGGCTGCAGCCAATCTCAGCCGACTCTGGGCACCCCCAACCCCCACCCCCCAAAACGCCCATCCCCACCAGTCAATTGCAGACTTGAATCCAGGACCTTATTGCAGTGATGCAGACATGCTAATATTGTAATTCATTATATGTAATAATTTTATACAATTGTTTTCTCAACTTTTTCTAATGTGTTAAAGAGTCTGAATCTGATACAACTGCCAGGACTTTTTGCATGACTCCCACGGTTATCTGACCCGAGCATGTTTGTTGTCAGGGTATAATATTGTACAATTTAAGCAGGCATTTTTCCAAAGAATAATAAAATATTTTTTTCTGAGTGGAAATATTTTCAGCCACATCCCGATGGTCTCAATCTTGTTACTGGAATGTTGGCTGATGCTTAAGGAGTTGTGGGTGTATCTATCTTGGATTACACCGTTGAAAAAAAATCAGGATCATGGTTTTCTATGGATGTTTGTGCTGTTGAGTAAAAGTCAAGCACCTCCATTTTGTGAGTTTCTGTGTACCCGTCTTAACCGTACTGGTGATAGAATGCTTTGGTAAACTGAAGGCTCTATTTACATGGGCAGTGGGGTTTCCTCTGATAATAAAAACTAATGCTTTCTGCCACATTGCAAAGACAGGATGAGCCTTATTCCACTTTCACTTTGGAGAGTCTTTCTTTTTGAGCTAAGCTCTTTTCATACTCCTCTGTCTGTTTCTCATTGACAGTCTATCACTCCATCTTCTCTTCTTGCCTGCTCTTGCTAGGACATGCTCCTTCTTTGGTCAATATGAATTTCTATGAACACTCCACAAACATCACATCATCATTATTTGGAAAGGGGCAGAGACAACCAATGTATGCATTGCATGTGTCATTTAGTTTAATTTTATTTATAACATGTAGTTACAAAGTGTATTATTTGTACATGAACTAAAATTAATTTTATGGCTAACCAACAATAAATGGAAAAGCAAATGATAATGTAACTCAGTTATCAAAAGACTTTATAAACAATACAATAAACATGGGGTGGTGTAGTAGTTAGCACATACGCCCCACAACAACAAGCTCCTGGGTTCAAATCGCAGGTTTGATGAGGGTATTTCTGTGTGGAGTATGCGTCTACTCCCTGTGCATGTGTGGGTTTTCTCCAGGCACTCTGTTTTTTTCCCACACTCCAAAGACATGCACAGTAGGCTAATTGGCAGTTCCAAATTACCTCTAGGTGTGAGTGTAAATGGCTGTTTGTGTTGGCCCTGAAATGAACTGGTGAGCTGTTCAGGGTGTACTTCACCTTCACCCAGTCTTGGCTGAGACAGACTCCAGCCTCGTAGGTAGTAGGTTTAAGCAGTTTGGCAAATGATGATGGTGGTGTTGATACAATAAATGTGACAGGAGGAGAAAAAAGTATTTATGTCCTTTAATAAGTATACTGTAGTTAGATTAACATAAAGTAGTAGTCTGGGAAAGAAAAAAGCTCATTCACTTGCTCACTCACTCATTTGCCAAACCATTTACTCCTATTAGGGTTGAAAGGGTGGCTGGAGCTTATCTCAGATGACACTTGGTGAAGGTGGGTACACCCTAAACAGCTCGCAACCAATCACACTCACACTTAGGGGCAATTTGGAACAACCAGTTCTAATGTGCATATTTTTGGACTGTGGGAGGAAACAGGAGAGCCCGGAAGAAAAACAGCAAGCACGAGGGGAACATGCAAACTCCATACAGAACCACCCAAACCCAGGACTTGAACAAAGGACCCTATTGCTGTCAGCCGGACCACATCTTTAGAACGAAACGATTAATAGGTTATTTGCTGAAGCAGTACTTCCTTTACTTTTTCCTCGATGCAAGTTCATGTTGCCGGTAAACATCATAATGGATTAATAATCATGATAAAATCTAGGAGCTATAATTTTTGTTCCTCACTATTATTAAAGTCAAGTTCTGAAAGCTCAGTAATTAACAACATAAACTTCACTTCACACTGTGTGTTTGAGAACAGCTTTAGCATCATATTACTTAATTTGCACACTGTGCAATGATATCCTTCAGTGCGTTGGCCCCTAAATGGATTGTGTTGTGATATGGTTTTTTGTGTAGTGATGGAACTAACCACTCAGCAGTGCTCTACCCGGGGGCCAGTTCCCATCATGACCATTGTGCAGTGTTTAACCATTCAAGCTTCAGGATTCAAGCTAGAGTGTATCATATTACCTACACAATGGGTTCAGATTTTTGCCTTGTCCCAATATTCACACTATGCCCAAGTGTGCACTCGTTAAAAGTGCACTAAGCAGCATAAAGTGTGCAAGGGACAAAAGTTGTTAAAAGTAGAAATAGGACAGTTTTGTACATGTCACTAATTATGTCACTTCCTCGTATATATTATGTCAAGTATCTGTGAGCCACATTTTCATATCAGGTCATATGTGAGCTACACCTTTTGTGGACTAAGTAGGAGTCATAGCCATTTGGATATGTGAACGGGAGGGAATTAGTCTATATGTAATATGTTAACTTTTATTTTCTGCATTCCCACTCCTCCTGACATGTGTATAGCAGTTGTAGCTTAATGGTTAAGGCGCTAGATTACTGATCCAAAAGTCAGTGATTCAATCCCCACTATCACCACTGTTGGGCCCTTGAGCGTGGCCCTTAACCTGTTGTATAAAAATAATAATTGTAAGTCGCCCTGGGTAAGAGTGTCTGCCAAATGCTGTAAATGTACATGTGTTTAGTTTGTTGCACTGTGATTATATACATTATAATATATACTTGCTTAAAAAAATTGTGAAAGAAAATATAAAATTCAGTAAACTCTGAAAAGAAGAGGGGGGAAAACAACACAACTGTCCTAATATATAGGGTGTATCCATATCAACTTTTAATAAAATAAGATTTTCACTAGATCTTAAAAAGAAATCTCTTTACTACCTGTCATAATCCTCTTCTTGGATTCCACTTTTTCACTTTCCCATTGGTTACCTGATCAAAATGTCCTGACACTACAGGGATGCTGAGTAATATAGCCTTCAGTAATGTGAGGCCTGATGCATACTTGCAGCAGGGGTGCATTAAGGGCACAAGAGGTGCCTTTAGAAAACCACTAGAGAATTGAGACACCCTATGGTCCTGCATTCCTGAGCAAGAATGCACAATTAGGGGGCACAGGGACAAAAGTGTGGATATTGTAATAAGGGGTTTGTTTTTTCTACCTTTTTTCTACCACCTGCAGAGCGTATTCACTGCTCCTAGTTTTTTACCTTTATTTTTACCATATATTATCAAATCAGACACCCCTTCAAGCCAATATAGGACAGATACTGTATGTCCAGTTTAGGAAGGAGGAGTTTATCAAAAATGCCTATAATATATAAGTTTACCAAGCATAAAATAAACTCAGTAATTGAATTTTGTTTAAAAAGGGCTTTTGTTACAGCGGTTGCGCACGTATAAAAATTGCTGGTGTGATGCAGATGTGCTAACCGCTACAACTCTATGCCTTCCAAAATAAACTCTAAAGTCTTGAAACTTGGCGATGGTTGTAGATATTTACGGATATTCACTAAGTGACGCTTCTTTTGATTTTTGGTTAGGTAAACACAAAATCAAAACCTTGTCGCATGAGCTATGGCTGCAACAAACCCCCTTAAATACAAGATTCTATAATCACAAAACATCTTGACTGTGTTCTTATGTTGTTATTTTTAAGCCATTATATAATTTATAACATACCAATTGGATGCATAAAGGTGGGTTCCTTTGATGTTTCCAAAGCACTGGCTATGGCAGAATAAGTGTTGAATTAATGTGCCTTACTTATTTATACCCTTTATACATAAAGCTCTGAGTAATAAATTGTGAACAAGTAAGCAAGGAAGTACTTTCAAACACAGAAGTGGTTTCAATTGGACACAGTGACCCTATATTTGGCTGAAGAGGATATTACTATATGCTGGTGATATGATTCATGTCTCAAGTCTTACTGCAGTGTGGCTAGAGAACCAGACACAGAGTTGTTCGCTAGTCTCTGCAATGGCTGCAGGCCAACGTGGGTTTTCTGGAGGTGGCAATGTCAACTTTCAGCGAAGAAGAATTACAGACTTCCTGTCCATGAACTCCCCAAAGCCTTCAAGCAAAACAGCGTTCACATCCAAAGTAAAGTAGAAAGCCTTTCCTGGAAAAGTGTGCCTAATGATTTTTGCTGTCTAGGGAAATGAACTGTGTGTAAGGGTTGTTCATATCCTAATGACACTTCTCTGTTGTTTTAAAGCTGTTCAATGGAGCCTAGCCTTTAAATTTCATTCATATTCAACCATGGAATAATATTTAATTGTAAACTACAGCAAGAGAGGCCATTCTGCTCTAAGTACAAGTGAAAGAAACCGAAAAAATACCTCATTTTTGAACAATTCATCCCTGAACTCATGAACTTCATGCAGTAGTAACACAAATTAAATATTTTACCTTAGATGGGATTACAGGCAAAAGGCCATTTCCATTTTCACATGGCGTGTGTTTCTTGTGTCTATGTATAATAAGGATTCTCTGAAATAGTACAAACATAAATGCTTCAACAGGACAGAGAGACACAGGTGACTGGGGCAAAATCAAGGCAAGGCCGCGTCATGATGCACTGCTTTTCTTGTTGAAAAAATATGTCAAGGCTGACAATATGAAAAAAATGTGTTACTCCATTTAGCCAAGCTCTCAGGTAGTACAACAGAAAAGTGTTCCTCTGCAGGTCATAAGTTTGAGAGCAAGTGGAAGTGGCACACTCTCTCTCACCTATCAGTCACAGCAAAACCAGCCAATCAGGGGCTTCTTTGAGCTCAAGAATGAGAAAGGGGTGGACAGTGAAATACTTTGAGCATGTTTCATTGCCCTGTGATGCAGCAAGAGCAGCAGTTTTGAAAGATTTGGTTGATGTACAGTCAGGTGTTTAACTGATAAGATGGAGTTCGTTTAAATTAAAGAGGAGACAGACAGACAGACAGACAGACAGACAGATAGGGAAAAGTATTTGTGGTTGACCACAACTCCTATCCTATACATCGAATCAAAACTTCCCCTTCACTGGCACAGTTTTCTAATCTCAGTCATCTCATCATGTAATGCTACCACCTGCCCACTGGATCCAATCCCTTCCACATTACTCCAGACTATCTCTCAAGACCTTCTCCTGTTTACCACCACTATAATTAATTACTCAATATCATCAGGTCATGTACCAACAGCATTCAAAAGAGCAAGGGTTCTATCCATCCTAAAGAAAACCTCTTTTTTTAATCCATCAGACATTTGCAACATCTCTCGTTTCTTTCTAAAATTCTTAAATGCACAATTTATAACCAATTGTCTTTTTACCTCTTGCTGAACAACCTCCAAGACTATAATTAGTCTGGCTTCAAAGAAGCACATTTCACAGAGATAGCTTTTCTGGCTGTCACAGAGAAGCTACATGAAGCATGCTTAGCCATGATATCATCAGTCCTTATCCTCCTCGACCTTTCAGCAGCATTTGAAATGGTCCACCGCAAAACTCTCTTGTGCATCCTCAGGAGTCTTGGAATTTGTGATTCAACATGGCAAGGACTTGCTTTATACCTAGAAGGTCGCTCATATCAGGTTACATCTGCTCCACAAAGACTCTCCAACGACATTCCCCAGGGCTCAGTACTCGGTCCACTTCTATTTTTGCTTTATACAAGGGCTGTCAGTGATGTCACATCATCAAATGGATTCTCATACCACTGCTATGCAGATGAAACTCAACTTGTCCTTTCTTTTCCTCCCTCAGACACTGATGTTTTGTTCGGATCTCTGCTTATCTGTCAAGTATTTCATCATGGATGGCAGCTCACCAGCTGAAGCTTAATCCCAGCCAGACTGAACTCCTGTTCATCCCAGCAGACTCATCCCCAGATCCTTTAATCTCCCAAGATCTTATGATCTCCCAGGACAACTCTTTGATCTCTGCTTTGATCACTGCACAAAGCCTTGTGGTAACCATTGACAATTGCCTGTCCTTCTCCACCCATATTGCTAATCTTTTTCAACCATGTTGATTTCACCTCTTTAGTATCTGAAGGATTCATCCATTTCTTTCCAATAAGGCCACTCAGATACTTGTTCAGTCCCTTGTCATCTTAAGGCTAGACTACTGCAACTCACTCCTGGCAAGTCTGCCTTTGAGCATGACCTCTGCAACTGGTCCAAAATGCAGTGGCATGACTTGTTTCAACCTTCCCAAGTTCTCCCACACCATTCCCCTGCTATACTCTCTCCATCAAGTTTCTGTAGATTCAAATCACTAAGGCTATCCTACAAAGCCAAAAATGGACCTGCCCCCTTCTACTCAATGCACTTATTACACCCCACACTGCATCATGTTCTCTGAGATCCTTCTATCAAGGGACAGGAAAACCTGCATTTATACTCTTCTCTGTTGTAGTACCGAGGAGTTGGAATGAACTTCCTCTAGATGGCCGGACAGCTGAGTCACTGGGTGTCTTCAGATGACAGCTGCAAACTTACCTTTTTCAAAAGTACTTGGATTAGCAGTATGTTATACCCGAAAAAGTTTTGACTTATGATATACTTAGCCTGTGTCCTAGTGAACCAATACCAGAATATATTCACTGATAGTGACTGTAATGTATATGGTAAATATGAATGTATATTGTTGTTGTCCCATATAGGCAATTTCCCTGTATATTAGCTTGTTCGTACATATACTACGTGTGCTATAATGAAGATAGGTAGTTGTGGGGATAGGTAGTTGTGGGAATAGGTATTAGATGTGTACTAACACCTCACAGCAAGAAGGTCCTGGATCCGAGCCCTTTGACCAGTGAGTGACCATACTCTTTGTTCCAAATTGGTCCTAGGTGTTAGTTTGTGTTGGCCCAGTGATGATCTGGGTGTAACCCATCTTCACCCAGTGTAGGCTAAGATGGGCTCCAGCCTCCCTGATTCAAAAATAAGAGAATGACTGATTATCATAGTAATAATTATGGTACTGCTCTGCACTGCACTGGCATAATGCTCTTACCAGAATACTTGCACCACCTTTATCGTTCACTTCCTTAATTTATTGTAAAGTCTTAATACTCTTTGTGTTTGAGTACATTTTAAGACTTTAATTTAATTAAGATATTGTTCAGTGCTTTTCTATGTTTCAAAACACTGCTGCATTTATTAGATTTATCTTTGGATTACTCTTTCGCCTTGCTGAAACTGTTTCAAAATCGATACGCCTTATAACTGTATATAATTGGATTGCCATTTCACATTGTTTGTTGCATTCTCTGATAATTATTTGGACAAAAGTCCTCACTAAGCTTTCTAAGTCTCCCTTGTTGCAAACTATTTTGTTGAGAGCGCAGACACAGTGTGGTACATTGGAAGCATTGTTAAAAGAAGATAATAACTCACTCTTAGTCTGTATTCATGTACTTACAGATTATCATTAACTATTTTATTGAGCCAAGTTTCTCATTTAGTTGGACAATTAGGCTTTTTTCCATTTGTAATTTTTTATTATTTAAAAATTCTTTCTTTATGAAATGTGAAGGTTGGTAGTGTAGTGAAACTTAAAATAAAACTATATCAATTACAAGCTGAGAAAAGCATATTGAGATTTGACAACCAGCCCAAAGACATAATGAAAAAAGGATAATGAAATCTGATCTAATAGCATATGAAAGTTAGAAAAATACACTCAGCATGAGCATAAGCACAATGTAAGAGCAGAAACAAAGGCCTCCGTTCTGGCTGATTAAAAGGACTGAGAGTTGTGCAGACCAACTATGCCACAGACCAACAGTGACAAACTGTGCCCCAGACGGTTCCCATAAGAAGAAAGCCCTCACACAGCAGAATAGGAGAACAAAACAAAAGCTGTCAGTACTCTGACCCAGCTTCACCACTACACACCATGCCTTTTACAGATTCTGTTTGTTCACAAAAATTACAGGGTTCATTTCAGTGCTGAAGACGTCATTAAGTTATTAATGATGCGCATAATTTACATAATAACTGTTATAAGGAAGGAATAAGGAAGACACTGACCCTTGTATACAGCCACAAAGAACAGGAAGGCAAAGGTTTAGTCTCTGGGGGTGTAATATGAAATGCTTGTATCGTATAGTATGTGAGCAATAGCACAGTTTATCTTTATTCAAGCATGTTTAAAGTTAAAGAAAATAAAAAAAAAAAAAATTTTAAAAGATGTACAAGTACTGCTCGTAAATATACAGATAACCCCCCCCCCCCCCCGTTACTTATTAGTATTAAATTAGGTGCAGATTATGTCATGTAAGTTCCTGTAATTCCTGTTACTAGAAAAAGAATAAAATATTAGTGCACAGAAGTGCTTCAAAGAAACCTGAGACTTATCTTAGAGTTTGAATTGCTTAAATACTTTATGAGCAATCACTAAAAATTCAGGGATTCTAGTAGAAATAAAGTACATGTCCAAAATATGGATCCTTCAATTCAATCTGTTGAAATAGATGGTGTGTCCAAAGTTTTCACTGGTCCTTTATACAAAGACATGTCAAAAGTAAATAGACACCCCTAATTACAGA
>JBCNYG010000001.1:37482627-37500829 GCA_039654305.1 Porochilus rendahli
TACATCAAACATGACATGTTCTGTGTGCCTGTGATTACACCAATACCAGCACAAGAGCAAATAGAGCAATTAAGTAACACAAAGCAGGTTGGGAGTGAGAGGGAGAAGGCAAGGAGAGAGCTGTGTTCTGAAGAAACAAACCAAACAGCGGAATCCTGCTCATTACCATCTTGTATGTGAGTGAAAAACTCCACGGTAAGTCAAAACTCATGCGTGTTTAATGACTCTTTTATCAGACTGAGCAGACTGAGAGACATACGCAAGAGAAAAATGAAGCCTGTGGGTTCGGCGTCTTCACTTCACTGAGCATTTGACATTCCAACGATACATCTGAATTGGGGGAAAAAGTGCTACTTTTCTAATCATAGAAATGATCGAGAAAACATGTTCTGTAATAGACTGTAACAAGGGATACTGCTCTTCACATGTGAGCATAAAAAACCCTTATTAACCCCCAGTTTAATAGCAGTTACATGAACCAGGACCCTCCAGATGAGTTGGCTCTGAGTTGTGGGTGTAGCAGAAACATCTTGAGCGTTGCAGTGGAAGGCACAGATGGCAAGTACGAGTCTGATGCAGAAATTCTGATGTCTGTCACATACACTCACACAGAAACACGCTCACTCTCTGATGGAGGGTTTTATGATGACATATCAGTTTCTACATTCCTCGCACATTTGACTGACGTCCGCACTTAACAGTCTGGTGAGCCATCTGCCAAAGCAACACCCTGGTGATGTCTGCTCTGCTTCCTGTGGCAGCTGGCTCCAAAAAAATGGCAAAGGGACAATTTTATGAACAGGACTATGTTCTTCCAAAGGAATCCAAAGGTTTCAAATTTATAACATATTCAATGGTCTTCCAAGACTGGCGTATCATTTTAATCAACAAACCTCGATCCATACCTTTCCAGAACTTTGTCCAAGGCTTATTTTGATAGTGTCTTGGTCTGCATCATGAAATTTCTTAAGGTATATTCTCTAACTCTTGAATATGAGAAAAAAAATAAATAAAAAAATAAGTACACCCCATGGAAATATCTGATTTTGTAAATAAGCCAACATTCCACCCTCTTGGATAAAATGCAGATGTACAGTAGAGTAGGTGTCATAGGTTCATTCATTTATTCATTTTCTGAGCCACTTATTCCTAATTAGGGTCGCGGGGAGGCTGGGGCCCATCTCAGCCAACTCTGGGCGAGGGCGGCATACACCCCAGACATCTCACCAGGCCATTGCAGGGCCAACACACACAACCATTCACACTCACACCTAGCTGCAATTTGAATCAGCCAATTAGCCTAATGTGAATGTTTTTTGGACTGTGGGAGGAAACTGGGGTTCCAGGAGAAAACCCATGGAAGCACAGGGAGAACATGCAAACTCCACAAAGAAATGGCCACCTTCTTACTGTAAGGCAGACGTTCCACACCTACAAATGCATAACATTAGAATCTGATGTTCCACATCAGGTGCCATTAATTAAAAGCACCTGCAGGTGGAATCTGTCTTATTTAAACCTGATCTCTAGGGTCATTGCTATTGAAGTGGTTGGTTTTAATGACTTCTTGGTTTTTCATTAAAAAGCTTGTGGATGCCTATGAGCCTGGCCAGAGATTTAAAAACATTTTTAAAATAAATGATTCCACTGCAAGGAAAATTGTCCACAAGTGGTACAGATTTCAAACGACTGCTAATTTGTCCAGGGGTCTCGTTTATTAAACTGTGTGTAGGATTCTTACTAAACGTGTAAACCCAAAATGTGGGCCAAAAAATATTCAGATTTATAAAACCCTGTTTACAAACACCTGTAAGCAATCATCAGTTTATAAATCACAGAGTGCCTACAAGTGCGCACACCTGAATTCCCATTCTGTGCATTATACCCATAAATGGTCAGTGCAAATCATCTCATGAATGTGTACTGGATTTAAATGAGCCTGGCATGCCATTGTTCTGTCGCTGTTGTGAATAGTGGAATGCAGGAAGGAAAAGATTGAAAAAAAAGGAAATTTAATGAAGATGATGAAAGAAACCCTTGAAGTGGAGGTGGAGCCCATGCTAAAAACATGCTAAAAACATGCTATCTGGAGACCACAGCAGCGGCATCACTAACAACAGGAAGCAGAGTGAGTAGCTGTAACAGGATCAGTGGAACAAAGCGCACAGTGGCAGAACTTTACAGTGTGTTCAGATCTAAAGATACACGCCATCTTTCTACCTCTTTACCAAGATTGTAATTTGTTACTTGAGTGTTAAGAGGTAATTTGCTTGGAAGTTGTCATGTGTACTAAGTTTGTGAAAAGGAAGCCCATTCATTAAAGATGGATGTGAGGAGAAGACTGTCCTCCCAACTGCAGAGTGGCTGCAACTGGAAGGGGGCAAGTATTTGTAATGTAATAATTGGGTAAGTACATTTACAGGAATTAGACTGATTGATAAGACCTTGAATAATTTGCAGGATCAGTTAGTGGTATCTTCCCTCCACACTTCAAAATACATTCTCTGAAGTGTCAGCAGCACTGATAAGAAAATAAAGTGTAATGCCTATGCAAAAGAATAATTACTTTATTTACAGACTTTGAGATTGTCTTGATATTTGTTTATATGTTTCCAGTTTCTTTGAACACTATTGAGATATTTACACCATGTGATGCGTATAGGATGCTTTATTCCATGCAGCCGTGCCATCTTCTTGTGCTCCTGTGCCCCAGTAGTGGATAATATGATTGAGAGACAGCAGTGATTGAATATATGGAAGGAATTTTGAATCCAGATTTCAGTTAGATTTTAAAAGAATGTGTTTATGAAACAGTTACATTACATTTTTAAATTTCATTTGGGACACACCCTCATCCAGAGTGACTTACTTTCTTCATTTTTATACATTTGTGGGTTAAAGGCCAAGCTCAAGAACCCAACAGTGGCAGCTTGGTGGGACTGGGGCTTGAATGCCCAACCTTCAGATGAATAATCTGGAGCCTTTTACCACTGAGCCACCACTCAAGTATAACGTATGATATGGAATAAAATTAAATCCGTGAAGGACATCAGTAAATCTAATCGTTCTTCGCACATGACATTTCTAATCTTACTGCAGTTTACCACCACAGCCTTCTGTGTTGCCAATTCCCCCTTTTCTACAGAATAAGTGTACACCTGGTTCAGTTTGCATACAGGTGCACACATTCTCCCATCAAGTTTGTTTTTATAGATCTTTGCATTGAAAGTGATGCTCACAACTTTACAGCCGTTTTGTGCATAGGCAATGTTTATAAATGAGTCCCCAGCAAATTGCCATCCCAGCAAATACAGCCAGAAAAAAGACCATTTGATATTAAAAAAGTCTACAACTACCACTAGAAATTTCACCACAGGATCTACAGGTGATACCTGTGGTTTCAATAACAACATTAGAGCAAGGCTACACTTTCCCAATGACCACATAGACAAATAGGGCTTTTTGGTATATTGTGCCCTGAAGAGTCAAAACAAATATAGCATTGTTTGGCCGCAGTCACAGTACACATTTGAACAGGAGAAAAACCTCATACCAATTGTGAGGTATGGTGATGGAAATGTTATGGTTTGGGGTTGCTTTACTTCCTCAGGGACTGAGCAGCTTACAGTGATTGATCCAACTATGAATTTTGAATCATATCTAGTAGTGTTTGAAGATGAGAACATCTGTATAAAGATCATCAGGAAAATAATTCTAAGTACCCAAGCAAATCCACAAAAAAACGTCTCAAATAGAGGAAATTAATCAAAAAGAATCAAAGCTCAGATTTGAACCCCATAGAAAAGTTGTGTAGGGATATAAAAGGGCAATGCATGAAAGAAAACCATGAAAGTGTTTGTGTGTGTGTGTGAGTGTGTGTGTGTGTGTGTGTGCGCGTGCGTGCAGTTTGATTTTGACCTTACATTTAATGTGGCAATATAAAAAAATTAAAAAGGATTGTGATCATTCACATGCATGTTTACAAATATACATCAGATAAACATCAACACCAAACAAGAATGTTGGTTTGTTTACTACTCCAGTTGTTGTTTACTAAATTTGGTTAAGTATGAGTTAATATTGAAAAACTGAATGTTCATAACAATCCAGTACTGTACATATTGTATATACATATGTACGTACAATACGTACATATTGCGCAGTAGAACAAATACTAACCCCCCCAAAATTAACAGTCTGTAGTTCATGCAGAAAACCTTTAGAATGTCTTAGCATGTGTGCAGTCTGCAAACTCGATATTCACACCTCTGCTGTCCTCCTTCCCTTGTATGGTTTGATCAGAGCAACGGCACATAAACTTGGTGTTTAATTACCAGAGAGTAAACAGGACTTTCCACTATGTAAAACACACACACACACACACGCACACACACACACACACACACACACAAAAGTCATAAAGCAAAACACGATGATTTGTTTACTTTCTCTATCTCTCTCAGGTTCACATTACGAGCGAGCCAGAACACTCCAACACCCTCATGAATCATTTTCAGTGTAAAAACCAGGAGAAAAGATGACAGGTCTCGAGTGCGCGCCTATGTGTTTTGGTAAATAAGGAGATCCAGGAGCTTTGCAGACTGATATTTCCAGTTGCAGTGGAAACTCAGCTTTACGGTAAGAGCTGTCGTCTTCAGTGACGCTGCTCTGAGAGGAACCACCGTCACCACAGAGCTCCGACTTGTCAATCGCAGAAAGCAACCAACTGAAATTTCCACTGCTTGACTCGTGACAAGCTCTGTTTAGGATTTCTTGTCTGTCTATTTTTTTTCCTTACTTTGTACAGAAAAACTGCACTATTTCAGTACATCTGCAGCTCAGTGAAAGTGCGAGTTGGCTCAGAACAACCTCAAAACAGGCTGAAACAAGCAGTAAACCTGGTTAGAACACAACAGCTATAAGGGCATTACAGGAAATAAATTTTTCCCTTTTTTTCAAAATTTAATGTAAAACAAAGCATACAGTGATATCTGATATAAAGTACATATTTTGAGGATCTTATCTTACAGACATCTATATGCCTCATGCTTCAGGAAAAGTGATTCAAAAATCAGGTTTACACAAACAGTCTCTATATTAACAATTCTTAACTTGACTGTACTTGTAATAAATATTGTTCCACCACAAACATATACATTCATTTCAGGCAAGACACTACAGGTTATGAAATAAAATAAAACAAGAGATCAACCTTAACCAGCGATTTGCCTCCAAGTTTTTTAATTGGATTAAAAAAGGACATTTATTTATGCAAATTAGGTTTTGCATAATTAAACATTCATTGCATACTTGATTAAACAAAAAAAATTTAGGCTTTTGATGTTCGAATATAAATATTTGTTTCACTCTAAAGACGCTCTCAAGAGGAAGGCTTGGAGAATCATGTCATTATTATTTAATCAAGAAAATAATACGCCATTTTTCAGTATCCAACAACAGTCAGCATTTTGGGAAATGTCCTTTCTAATGCAATCCAAATGAGGAAAAGGAATGAAGATGTACTTTTCCATTACAGTGGTTAAGTATATAAAATCAGTTTTAGAAATACACTCAGCTTCGTGGGGTGTAGAACATTAAATTCAAATTCTTTTGGCCCAATTCCCTCAAATTCAAGGACCCAGAATTAAATAGTCTAAGACATGGGGCAATAGGTCAAACATTGCTCAATGTTCATTCTCTCAAATTCACTGCAGGCTCTGTTTCAGGCTGTACAGATGTCCTGGGGATCTTTAATAATCCAATATTTGTACATTATTTTGGTGAGCGATGATTCCTGGTACTGGCATTTTCCAGGCATTACAGAAGGTTTGCTAAGTCCCTGATTCCTGATGTTATTCTTGTAACTATATATATATATATATATTCACCCACTCTCGGTGACCCTTATCTATTTCTTATCTTATGAATCTTATCTTATCAATAACACTTTTAAGGCCTCTATTTTTTTCTTAAACTCACAAACTGACAAGGATCCATGGGAATCCTACATAAGGTTCAAAAAGGAATTTCAGATGTGTATAATACTGAAACATAAAACTGGCATTAGGGTTGTATGGGGTTGGTAATGGTTCTTACATTCACCTCACAAAAAAGAAGGTCATGGTTTGTGTCCGGTGCACAGTCATACATGTTGTTCCTGTGCATGTATGAGATTCCTCCAGGTACTTTCGTTTTCGCACATTAGACTAACTGGCTGTTCCAAATTGCCCCAAGGTGTAAGTTAGAGTGTAAATAATTGTGAGTTTTTTTGGCCCTGTGATGGACTGGCAAGCTGTTCAGGGTCTACCAGCCACCCTGCGATCCTAGTATGATAAAAGGTGTGGCAAAGAACGAATGAAGGAATGAAAATTTACATACTACAAGTAGTACATACAAGTACATTACCAGTACTGTATGATAAGACATGATTGGACCAGCTCAGCATAGCTTAATTCTTCTACAGAGTTGATAGGATCTAACTATTGTGACACATTCAACCCCTTCCACTAGTTCCCAACCATCAGACAGTTCTTTCCCTTCACACAACATGTACCTGCTAGGTGAGGCAAAGGTCACCACGTGTTTCCTGAGAGGCGCATGATGCCAGCCGACTGCTGCTCAGGTAGCGTCAGAGGCAGTGGAGAAAAAAGTTATTCACCCACTTTCATAAGCATGCGCTCCGAGATGCCCATGTTTGGCTAGTGTTACTGTGAGAGACAATTTTTCTTGGGAGGCTGTGACATCATCATCATATCATCATGATTGACGCTCATGATCTCCAGAGGATAAGGAAAATGCTTTTCTGTTACATCTGATGCATTGCTTTTGATATTGCTACATTATTGTTCCAGTTACAGACATATTACGGATTTATGAATGAATACCTGTAGTGACTTGCCATCAGCAAAATATGGAGCCATGCAACTATGCACAGGATTGTAATGATATGATATAAAACATAAGAAGAGGATTATACTGTATGTTAACCTTGAGAATTGATGCAATAGTGCAACAGCCCTTACTTTCACAGCAGAGAAAACATTTGGCCTTCAGAGCCTTTTTTGTTTCTTTCGTTTTTTTGCAAAGAAACTTATGGAACTGTTGCAGGGAAAAAAAGTTATAGCTCTTGTAGACATGTCTTCACATAATATTCAGATCACTCACATAATTGTTCAGTCAGACTTAATGCTGCATGTTTTTTTTGGTTCCGGTGCACAATTCATTATATAGCGTATATACCTATGCATAGCACCTGCAGTATAACAAGCAGAGAGAAGTCATCCACCCACACATCATCTGTACACACTACAGCAGAACAAACAAAAACAAAGCTTTCTTTTAAATAATGCACTGCATGTTGGCTATAAAATAAATAGACTGACAACACAAAGATGGAGTGAAATAAATCAGAGCTCCGGTCCGTCATTTAAGCAATGCAATGATAAGGGCATCAAATTCGGTTTAGAATTATCAACATTCATCTTGTTTGTGGTCACTCAGGATGATAAATGAGAACTGCAGTAAACATTCGCAGGGGGGGTGGGAGTTTGGGGTGGGTACAGACAGTGGATGGATTCCAACAAAATGCAATGGGCTGTGCCTTATTGGGTATTACACATTGAACGTGAGTGAAATAATGTTTTATTTACCACAGCAGCACATTTGGTGTGAGAACGGACGCTATATCAAAAGGTTTTGAATGAGAACACTTCCACGTCTGTTGTCACAAAAGGCCGTCGTTTTTCCTTGGGGCGCTTTTTCTTTTTCGCTGAACAGGAACCACATACCTCTGCATCACTTCCTCTTAGCGCTGCAGTGGCTTGCATACACCTTCCGGCGACGCCACAAATGCTGGCAAAGTGACAGAGATCAGTGTACCCTACACTCACTCACACAGTCTGTGTCTGTTCTCAAGGTCAGGTGATCTACAGCAGGTCTTGCTCCACCCACACTGTTTTCTTCTGCTCCTCCAGAATCTTGTCCTTAATGAGCCTGAGGAGATCCTCCACTCCGCTCCAGGAATCAGGCTCCACGGTGGCATAGAGGCATGGCAGGGCTTCCAGCTCTTTCTCCTTAGCACGGCACATCTTCAGGAAATCCTCCTCTGATTCCACCTTCAGCGGCAACCTCCTGCAAAATGTTCGAATCCATTAGTAAGTTTTCTCTGAAATATGTCAAGACATTCCTGTTTCCTAAATTTATTTATTTATTTTTTTTTTGAAAGCAGGAGCACGTACACTGTACACAGTATAGCACAGTCAATCGACTGAGACCAGGTTCCAGGTCTGTGAAGATTGCATGCCAAATGCGACTACTTTTGAATTGTTTGGAATTTGGATATTTTTATTGTAGATTACTAAGTTAAATTAATTTAGCTACATTATATCCCCAAAAGGACATGATCACATCCATTCCAACACCCATTGAGATTACTATGGTATTGTTACTCCCCACCTTTATTGTTATAACCTTCACTCTTCTGGAAGGCTTTCCAATAGATTTTGGGGCTTGGCTGTTAGGATTTGTGTTCATTCAGTCTTAAGGGGTCCATGTAGTGGTTAGGGTGCTGAGCGCATTCTTAAGTGGTTGTAGGTTCAAAATCCGCTTAGACTCACACTGTGCTAAGATCTTTGTGCAAGGTCTCAACCACAAGTTGATGTGCCTCTGTCCACCCAGAATATAAAAAAAGCACAGTAATCTGTGTCCCATCCAGAAGGAGTTGAACGCCTAAGTCATTTCATACAACAGAAACCGTGGTAAGCTCTGGCGTTAATGAGCCACAAGGCTCAGGTGTAAAAGCCAAACAGACTTTACCATTATTATATTATTAAGAGCATTGGTGAGATTACTGGTGTTAGGTGATGAAATCTGGCACGCAGTCAGTGTTCCGGTTCATTCCAAAAGTGTTCAATGAGGTTGCAAGGTATTTGTGCAGGAGATGTGACTTCTTAAATTCAAAACTTAGGCAATGCATATGTTCATAGAGCTCACTTTGTGCACAAAGCAACCGTTATGCTGGAACAGGTTTGGGTGCCTTACTTTCATTCAGTCATCATCACAACTTCTTAACTTGTTATCTTATTAGGGTCATAGGGAGGTTGGAGCCCAACTGAGTTAACTCCAGGTGAAGGCAAGGCACACAATGAACAGCCCTAGGTGTGAGTGTGAATGGCTGTTTGTCTTGGGCCTGCGATGGTCTGGCAAGCTGTTCAGGATGTACCCCTGTCAGGCGAGAGAGGCTCTAGCCGTTCCATGACCCTAATAAAATTAAACGGCTCGGCAAATGAATGAATAAAATGCACTTTTAAAACAAATTCTTGTATTTCTTTCCCAGGTGGTCTAACATATTCATGAAGCACTACATGTTCCAACATCACTGCATCACACTGAGGAGCGTCACAGACACTGGTTACAAAATGAACTGAATTGTACGTCTCTAACAACTTGATAAAAATCCCAGTTAGCTTATGTGTAAATAAGTCGGACATGTGGGCTAACAGGTTCATGCATGGGGCACAGATATAGCTATAATATCTTGAATAAAGTAGAGATGTTCTTGCAATTATTATTAGAAGATTAGACGACACTACATCTGATATTTTTAAATCTGTTTCCCATCTGGAACTGACTTGTTTTAACATTTCTTGTCAAGTAAAATGATCTTGTTGCAGTTTGACCAGTATTCAGTCTTTTTCTCCTTAAATGTAGTCTTTATTTCTCATACTTTTACTCGGATCTTTTAAACTCAGTGTACCCAACATGACACTTGGAGGAAGACAGTCATGGCAAGATTAAGAAAACATAAGTATCAACATCTCCATGGTTAAATATTTAACATATTTATAGTTCCTTAAAAAGTACAGATGCCATAGTACAGTATAAAAAACAACAAAACATATTTTTGGGATGTTTTTGAGAATTCAGTCATAGCCACAACTGGCAGGTTACTGGCAACCATCACACATAACTAGGGGAAAAGATATATATATATATAGGTATATAGTAGTCAATTAGTCAATCAGCTTATTTAGATTACCTACAATATGTTAAGTATAAAAATTAGGATAGATCTAAAAGACAAAGCATTCAATTAAAATTTTCTCTGATTGATTGGCTGATTGGTGTGTGTGTGTGTGTGTTCATATTTTTTACTGCTTACTTTAATTTCTTGATGTTCCTCTCACAGATTTTGATGAAGATAACGATTGGGTAGATTTCTCTCCTGAGCAATTCTTTTGCACAGCTCAGCTCTGCTTCCAAGAGACAGTGTTTATTCTGCAACAGTGGATAAAAGGACGGACACTTACAGTGTGTCATGGTCACGCCAAGCAGAAAAAGTCATTGATTATTACATTTTGTTTTATTTCGTTTATCTTATATTTCTGTCTATTATATACTAAAACATCTTTGTGTAATTAAGTGTTGCTTATTTCTATTTCTGTGTAGTATATACTAAACTCTAAATGAGAACTGAGGAACCGCTGTTACATGGATCTGTATCTGCTCGTATGAGCGCTCGAAGTTCATTTGCATCCATCAAGATTTAACTTTAAGAACCATGAAAATCTCATTTTAGTGTGTTTTTTTTTGCTTCTGTTCTTGTGTAGTATATGCTAAAAAAAAAATAATGCACCTCAGGCTTGGTGGATGTTACTGAATAGAATAGTGACCATGAAGGACTGTTCAGTGAAATCCACTTTGCCTAATTGTTAATTATTCCAAGATAGCAAAGCAATCAGATCATGCTATCCAAAAGTAGTATATGTTAAGTGTTTTTTTCTGATATCTAGTTGTTCAGCATTTAGGTTTAGGTCACTTTGTGTTGTTCTAGCTTTTTTATAAATAGTAATCAGAGGTATGCCATTTCCAGCAGAAAGATTCATAAGTCATAAGTCATAAGCATGGAAAGGACACTTCTGACCACCTGACAAAGCTCCCATCAGAGTGTTCATATCATTGTCAATCAAAAGCTCCGGGTCAGCAAGCGAATGATCGCGATTATACAAGGGGTTGTCTTTTCCAAACACGGTAAACCTAAAAAAAGTGTAAGAAAAGCAAAATCAATCTCATTTACAAAGTGTTTATGTACCTTAAAGGCAACAGCTTCGATGTTCTCTGGGGTGATGCACTCGAACGTGCTCGCATGCCTTTCCTTGGAGAAGATAATAGGCTCTATTTTCTGCTTCATAAGAAATTCCTCTTTTGTCAAGATGTCTAAAAAGATGTCAAATACAGAATGCACATGAACACATTCAACAGGGAAGATTATTACAACAGTTTTGACACACACCCACACACAGGCACTCTTAATAATTTTCTTTCTTGATATATTAACAGACTCTACATTCCAACATGCTTTTCCATTAATACGCTGATACTTAAGTTAATTAAATAAGTAAATTAATGTAGTAAGTTAATGCTTACCTGTATATCCTTTAATTCCTGTAAATTATATTATACTGCATATGGAATCTTTAAATAGTCTTATTTGTTTACTCACTTTCTGTAATTGGCACTTGCTAATTGGTCAAGTAAGTGTTTATTCATTCACCAATGTTTATCCTGTTCACAAGAATGTTGCTGGAGGAGTATCATCTCAACAAAGCAAGTCCTGGCACTTTGTCTATAAATATAAGTGCTGAATTTTCAGAAACATAATACCTGATGACCTCAGTCTATGGTTAAAAGCGCTGACTTAAGCATATTGAAGAAAATCGGTAGCATAACCATAGCATGGTTGATATACTGATTTATAATGTTTAGAGTTCAGGGAATGGACTGTGTTTACAATAATTCTAAACAGGCAATGCACTTCCTTATACATGGTTTATGCCATGAATTAGTTTTGTGTAGATTATGTGATAGATTTATATAGAAGGGGGAATGCATTTACTAAGAAAGAAAAGGACAGTGAAAGATGGTAGCTATTTTAATTCTTGCCAATAAATTGCACATTTTAAATGGTTTGTTCAAAAACCATAGCATTCCTGTTTTTAACTTTTTTTAATATGAACTGCATGGGAATGAGCAATCTCATTGGTTTGCTATTGCTGGATCATTAACAAATATGCACCAAAGGCTAGATGGATGTCCACATAACCATTTTAGTATACTACACAGGAACATAAGCAAAAAGGATATTTTCAAATGCTTGAAATTCAACAAACTGCCATTACAAAAAATAAGGAAAAAATGATGCAGTTTATGTGAATAGTTGTTTGTTTCTGTGTTTGCCCTGTGATACATTAGCGGTTAGTTCGGGGTGTACCCCACCTCCATCTTACCCCATGACCCTGATGGATAAGCAGTAGAGACAATGGATGGATTGTAGCATTCATTCATTTCCATTAAAATTAACCATTAATTATTTTTTTTCATGGACTACTATGTTATATCTAATTTCATTTCAGTGATTTTATATAATTTTTTTGAATAATAATTTTACACTTCATACAACATTCTCAAGCACACCTTGTCCATTAACACACACCTGGCTTGCAGACGGTGAACTCCATGACTCCTCCAGCATTGAGGAACTTCTGGACGATGGTTTTGGCCAGGATATTGGGAGAGAAGAGCACAGGGCGTTTACGTGGGCAGTGATGTGGCGTCACTGGACTGTATGGGATCAAGTTCAGATCACTTTTGTTCAAATCGCTCTCTGAGTCAGATGAATCTTAAAATACAAAACACATGGTTAATACAGCAGCTTAAAAGGAATGTTGGAAAACATAAAAACTATTTAGATTACATGTACTGTATTATATCGGGTGTCTCCGATTCCTGAGCGTTTACAAATGTAACTAGTAATGAGATATTCAATGCTCTTTACGTGTATTATTTTGCATCAGCACAGCTTATGTAAATATACATGCATTTATTACTAAAGTTTTAGCTGCCCCTCATTACTAATGTTAACTAGATAATATTGATAGGTGCATGGAGACGTATATGTTATGTAACATGACGCATTACCTGACCTAGCTAAATTATAAAAACATATCTACTGGACTTTTCTAAAATCATATACTCATAGAGGTTAATGATTAGTGATGATTACTTTTGTGTGCATTCTATAGACGGATGCTTGTGGAAACGTGACCAGCAGACCCATACGTGCTTGGTGAACATCCCATTCCAGATTTATTTCCCATTCCCAGTTATAGTAAGACTCACTCTTCTAGAATGGCTTTCTACTAGATTTTAGAGTGAGGTTGTGGGGATTTGTGATCATTAAACTGCAAGAGCTTTAGTAAGATTGGGTACTGATGTCTGGTGAGGAGGTCTGGAGAAAAATTGCCTTTTCAGCTAACCCCAAAAGTGTTTGGCGAGGTTTAGTTCAGGGCACTGTGTAGTCACGACATTCCAGTTCGCATACACTGACATATATAATACAAAAGCAAAAAACAAATCAATTAAATACTGCACCATTAAGTCATGCTGTCATGGTATCCTTCTGTACATACATGAACGAATAGCATACTCAAGTTGGTACATATCTTTCTATCTTTCTATATATGTATCTCTAATGTAAATATGTATCTCTCTGTAAATATAATTATCAGTAAATAAGCCAATCTGTAAAATGGAAAAATGTTCTATTTTCAGATTTTCCATTACACTTCTATGCATATTTATCTATAACTAGACAGGTTTTAGAGGCATGGCATTAAGTGGGACAGCTAACCACATGTGAAAGCTAATGAGAACCAGTCAGCAGTGTCATGTCTGCATAGAACTATCATGCTTTTCAGTCAGCGTTATCAGTGTTAACATTTTGCCTTGACATCCGTGTGTCTTCAGCAAACCAGAAATTAAGTTCAACTGATGTATTCTTAGTAGAAAAAAAAACTTCATGAAAAGTGGATTCTATAGCTCTATAGAACTATGGGATAAAATGAAACAAAACAGACTGGATCTGTCATGCTTACCCTCAGGCTTCATGGTTTCAAAGCCCTGTTTGGGAAGAAATGACAGATTGCCAGCATTGAGGATGCGCACCCGATCGTTGCTGTCCATCCTCTTGTACTTGTTATCTGCCCTGCTGACAAACTGACAACAAGGATCTCGATCAATCTTAGCAGCACACAGCCATCATCTTTAGCCAGACCTACTCTTTCTTCCTGTCCAAGTCAAGCCAGAGGCACCGTTTTACCTGCAGGATCTGACAGATGAAGATGCTAGCTCTGGACAAGCGTGGACTGCACTTAGGGTCTGACGGAGTGGCTTCTTCCGGCTGTAACGTGTTCTGAGGACAAAAAGGAAAAACACAATTGCATTGGGATTCACGCTCGGCTGCACTTTGTTCCATTATGGGTTTTGCTGATAAAAAACAGTGCAGATAAAATGAAGTCATTGTCTAACCCTAAGTCCCCTTAGACTATCTGTCTCTTCTCGGCTGCCACGACACATCAGCTTCTGGATCTTCACCAGGAGAAGCTGCTGGGCCCTGAGGGGGAGGAAGGACGGTCAGTTCACATTGCAGCATACGGTCACCACATATAAACACTCCCAGGTCTGATCACTACATTATTTAGAACATGTGACTGAACCCAATCATCACTCCTGACCTGATAAAATATAATGCAATTATGTATTTCAAATTGATTGTAAATTTCTAATGATCTTTCCCATAATGCAAAACATGACCTCTGTGCTATAAAGTTCTACCTGATACAGTGCCTTGCAAAAGTACTTTGCCATGTTTCACTGTGGGGATGATGTCCTTGGGGTGATGGGATGTGTATGGTTTGCGCCAGACAATGCATTTTCCTTGGTGGCTGAAAAGTTAAATTTTAGTCTCATCTGACCAGAGCACCTTCCTCCAAACATTTTTAAGAAGTGCCTTCTTATTTTTAACACTAAGTAATGGCTTTTTTCTGGCCACTCTTCCATAAAGCCCAGCTCTATGGAGTGTATTTCTTGTTGTGGTCCCACGCACAATTACAGCAGTTTCTGCTGTGGAACTCTGCAGCTCCTTCAGGGTTACCTTTGCTCTCTGTGCTGCCTCTCTGCTTAATACCCTCCTTGCCTAGTCTGTGAGTTTTGGTGGGCGGCCCTCTCTTGGCAGGTTTGTTGTGGTACCATGTTCTTGTCATTTGAAGATAATGAATTTGATAGTGCTCTGGGGGATCATCAAAGCTTTGAATATTGTTTTATAACCCAACCCTGATGTGCACTTCTCAACAACTTTGTCCCTGACCTGTTTTGAGAATTCCTTGGGCTTCATGGTGTCATGCCTCTTGCTTAGTGGTGTGGCAGCCTCTGGGGCCTTTCAGAATAGCTGTGTTTATACTGACAGATGTGATACCTAGATTGCATTTTATTTATATTTATATATATTTATTTCATTTATTATGTGACTTCTGAAGGTAATTGGTTTCACCAGTACTTTTGAGGGCCTTTATAGTATAGGGGGTGAATACATATGCACATGACTATTTTCAGATATTTTATATATAGTTATTATTTCACTTCACCAACTTAGACTGTGTTTTGCAGATCCATTGCATCAATTTCAGATAAAAAAAACAGCTGGTAATATAACAAAATAGGTACAAAGCCAAGGAGGTGGAGGGTCTTCAGTCTTCTGACTGAAGATCAGTTTACCACATAAATTTCATCCCAGGTGGTTTGGGTTGCAAAAAGTGACACATCCCTGACCAATCGGTATCCTCGTTCCATTTACATTCTTTTGCCCCCGTTAAGAAGGTGATTTGTTAGCTCAGTTTTTTGTCAGCAAATATTAACAAAATTTTAAAAGAGCAGATGGTGCTGTGTGCTTTCTTTCTTTTTTAAAATTTATTTAATATATTTTTATTTTTCACCATTTCCCCCCCTAATTTTAGTCGCATTCAATCCCCCACTCGAGTACTGCCCTTCCTATCACATGACCACCACCAACAAGGAAGGCGTTTAAGCATGCACATGCATCCTCAGTGACATGATATGCTACTACCCGGCTCTTACAAACTGCTGCGCATGTGTATTTGGGAGCGGCCTATCACACTCGGAGGGAAAACGCTAGATCACAGATGCCCATGTTTGGCTGGTGATCACTGTGATGAAAGGAACAGAGTAAAGAGAGGAAAGTGAGTGTATACCATCCCTCCCTCCCATGAGAGCTAGGCCAATTAGCTCCCATGGACTCCTGGTCACAGATGGCTGTGGCATCAACCTGGATTTGAACTCACGATCTCCAGGTTGATAGTCACACACCTTGTCGATGCCCCCCTCGGAAGCCTTGCTGTGTGCGTTCTGTTATTTGCAAAAGGTTGTGTGGATTCTTCTGACATTTCTACCAGGCTTTGGATAATGAAGTCTGGATCAAATTCTGGATGCAGATTTTTCTAAAGGATTCTTTAACATTGTGAGATATGACTTGGAATGTTTTTTGTTTGTTTGTTTTTATGTGTTCCATAAGAACAATAAAAAAAGAACCAGATACAAAACAGATCTAAACCTCATCCTGGTTTTAAAATAACATCTTAAAATAATAAAGTCTTTAACACACTATAAAGCTAACAGTATAGCTAACATGATAGTGATATGTAATTCTGTCATTAGCTAGCTATTTACAGTTTGCTTACAGTAATCAACAGAACTTTTTAGTTTTACTGGGATAGGACTGGGATAATTCTATAGTCATTCAAATTAATTATTTTAGGTGATGAATGCATTGCAATAAAAGTTTGCTGGTGTGGTAAAATTTATCTCAATATTTATTTGTGTCTTTTATATAATTTATATGAAAATGTCTATTTTGAAAAAGACAAGAACCTTTAAATAATATTATCAATTTTATTACCCTTAGGTCAGAAATATAATGTTAATCTGGCCTCACACTGGGGCAGTTATACATTTACATTTACAATTTTTTATTTAATATTTATAATTTTTAATATATACAACTGAGCAATTGAAGGTTAAGGGCCTTGCTTAAGGGCCCAACAATGGCAGCTTGGTTTTACAAAATTTACTCCACCTAGTACATTTATGGCATTTGCCTTTATCCTGAGCGACTTATATGTATCATTTTTTTAATACAACTGAGGCTTAAGGGCCTTGCTCAAGGGCTCAACACTGACAGCATGGTGGCACTGGAGTTTGAACCCCCAGCCTTTGGATCAGTAACCCAGAGGCCTAACCACGGAGCCACCACTGCCTGTTCTGACCTCGGTTCAGCAAGGTTCAGTTCTGACCTTGGTTCAGCTCGGTATAAAATGAGGCTGACGTGACAAAACAATTGTAAGCAGTAGGTGAAAAGGGTGTGAATAGGTTGTAATGGGGTTATATTGAGTATAGTTCAGAAAGGTTGTGACAGGTGACATCACAGCAGCTACGACTGCCGCAAAATTTTAAACCTTTTGAAAATCCTGTGGTTTATGGCAGTTAGTGCCGGTCGACAGGAAACATCATCATGGTGTCAAAATGATCACTGCGGTTCAACCCGGTTTGGAACCCCTGCAGAACCGCCAATGGAACTGCCCCCTGTGAGGCTAGCTTGTTCATGTGTATAACTGAGCTAAGCATTTTATTACTGGTCCACTTTTACTATATATATACACTTTGTGACCTGAACAAAACACGAATTTCACGATAACATTATAATCTACTTTTCTTTCCCCACTGAGTCATATGAGGCTGGTTCTGACCTGCTGTAGCTGGGGATGGTGCCCTTCTCCAGGTCCTTGTCGGTATATGGGTCTACACGTGCGCACAGCCACTCACACCTGCCCTGATATCGTGTGTCCAAAACATGAAGAACCTCATCGCAGCGTACGCTGAGCGAGCAGCTGTCTAACTGGCCAGAAATGTTCAGGTTGGCTCTGATGTAGAACGAGTCGCCTGACACTGCTCGGCCCTCCTCTATGTCCTTCTGCAGTCTCCTGTAGCCTGGAGAGAAGAAGCAAGAAGGAGAGATGAAATTGCACCCCCACAGAGAGAAAGAGAAAATACAAACTGCTGCTTTGGTGCGCTGAGTGCCATCAATGCTGCAATCACACATTATCTAACAGTGGATAAGAGAAAACACAAACACAATTCCTGCACCACAGTGAGGTTTCTAATAGTGATCAAACTCTAACTCTCAACTGCTGTTGGATGGATGGATCAATGAATGGACTGATAGATAGATTGATAGATAGATAGATAGATAGATAGATAGATAGATAGATAGATAGATAGATAGATAGATAGATAG
>JBCNYG010000001.1:37526630-37540592 GCA_039654305.1 Porochilus rendahli
GGTGTACCCCGCCCTCGCCCAGAGTCGGCTTAGATGGGCGCCAGCCTCCCCGCGACCCTAATTAGGAATAAGCGGTTTAGAAAATGAATGAATGAATGAATAATTAGTTCTTTTTGCTTATGTTCCCTTGTAGTATTTCCTAAAAGAGGCGTGGTGAATTCGGTGTTCCATCTTGGGGACTATCACCGCACCTTGGACCCTTCTACTCATATCTGCGCTGGTTAATAGCAATAACAAAAAAAAAAAAACACTTAACTTCCATTCCTGATTTGTTGATAAGTGACTTTTAGGTTTTAAGAACTTAATAAGACTTTTTTAATAAGACAATTTCTGATAGAGCGGTGGCCCGGTGGTAGGGTGCTGGTAGGTGTTTCTGCCCTGCGATGGCCTGTGTGCTCTTGGCCGCCCAGAGAAGGCTGAGATGAGTGTCAGCCCCCCCCCCCCGCGACCCTAATAAGGATTAAGCAGTGCAATCACCGGTGTTTGTTTGTCTGTGAACAAAATCCTGACCCCACCCATGCTGGGATTTTTGGCACACTTGGTGGGGACACCACCCTACCCTGGTTCCTGGGTGCCAGAAATGATTTGATTTTGGAATGTCTGGGTTGAAGGTCATGGTCGGAGCAAGGTCACAAGCATTTGGAGCCTAGTGGGTTTATAATATTGAAACAAAGCCGACAGACATGCTGTTACTATGGAACACTCGAGCTGAATATTTCCTTCATGATCTGGTGTCCAGTTTGTTTTTGTGGAAACCAGTAAACCAGTAAGAATGCTGACAAGGTAGTGATGGTGAGAAAACAAGCTGGGAATGTATGATGGACAAACATTAGTCATGTCAGGGTTTATTTTTCCATTTACTGTGTCAGGATGAATGAAATAAAAAAATAACAATATGGCTTACTCTGAGCACAGCTCCGCGTGATACATTTGACTTTTTTTTGTTATTGTTTTTGTTTTTGTTTTATGATGGAGGAGATGAAGACGAGCAACAGAACAGCTCTATTTGTTTGCACTGTCTGGCAAATAACGAATCAAAATGGAAACGGAAAATTCTGAAAAATCCAGAAAAACAGGAAAATCCAGAGCTCACACACACACAAAAAAAAGATTTTTATTAGTTTATTGACACAAATGAATAAAATTAAAAAATCGGAATAGATCTTATATTTTTTTAAATACAGAAATTATTATCTGTAAGAAAAGCCAGCACGTTTTCAAAATAAAAAGCACTGCGGTGAAATTTATTATTATTTTTTCATTATAAAGATTAAGAAGTGGGAATTAGGGATAAAGTCTGAGTCACTAACAAGGTAATCAGATCTGGCATCTGACAGCATGCACCGCAACCAGACCATCAGCGGAACTGGTCCAGGGGGCATCGACTGGCGCTATCTCTACTCATTACGCTAATTGCGGCAATCTGCAGCTCCAACCAATACAACCCCCACCTTTCTTCATCCCAAACCCCCCCCCCCCCTCTTCTCCCTCCGTCATTTCAGCCACATTGTTAGCGAGTGAAGCTGTGGCACTGACGGGTCAATTGTTCGGTTATGTAGTTCACTAGTTCATGACTGATCACTCGTCTGATGGAAAAAAGAGGATGTTCTTGCCTTTGGTGTGTCGTCATAGAGACAAGTCTTTTTGTCTGAACAAAAATTAAAGCCTTTTAACCTCGTCTTCACTAAGAAACGGGCAAGCGGAAGCTGTACATATTATATATCAGCCGAAAGTGGAATAGGATCTGATGGGAAAGTTTTAAAATTCGGGCTTCCAGATAAGAAACACATGAGAACTGATGAATAACGGACGTGTAGCCGGGGGGGGGGGGGGTTGGGGGGGGGGACCTTTTTCTCCTATTAGGGTCCTGGGTGGCTAAAGTCAGGGTGACTTGACAGTTCATCACCGGTCAACACACACAAAGATTCACTTTCACACTCAAAACCTCGGGGTGATTGAAGACAGCCTAATTTGCATGTCTTTGGACTGTAGGAGGAAACCAAAATACCCAGAGGAAACACATACCCACACAAGCACGGGGAGAACATGCAAATGCGACGCTATGTCACAGTGCCACCCTATACTACAGATACAAAGCCTTGTTTTGTAAACGTTGATCGGAAACTTGAAATGCGGTGAATTCTTCCTAAAAAGCGATTTTAACACTCACTGAGTTTGATGATGCATGTAAAGTTAATGTGATAAAATGGGCTCAGTGACCCAATGACTGTTTAGCAAACGGATGCAAAGGTGCAAACAAGCATTAGCAATGTTGCCTTCAAAGAGCTAGCTCGGGAAGGACAACGTTGCAAATGACAGCTAACTGCGTCACATAAATCACCAAAAAAAAGGCCTGAGAGATGAGCGAGAGAAAGAGAGAGATAGAGAAAGAGACATCATACGCACGTGTGCGTTCATTTATCAGGACAGAGACAGTAAACGACTCCCCCAGTGCCAACCATTCAGAGTGGAAAGAAAAGTTAATTGGCTTCCTGCTGGTCGGTTGGGATTCATTTCAATTACCATGCAAAGCAGCAGTTCATTTTGTGACAAAGGCGTTTGATGTCTAATTTTGTGTGGCGTGGGTCAGGACGCCGTAGCGTCTCCCATTTAATACGGGAACATGCACAAATCCAAAGTTAAGTGTACGTTCCCTTTCTCTTTCCATGTCTTCCCCTGAGAGGCTCGCAGACGAGGTTGGCTCGAGTTACACGCCCGGCATCGGGAATTAAGCTCTGTCTCGCTGATTCCAAATTGACTGTTGACTGAACGGAAAGATCAATGGCTAAAAACTATTTTGCAATGCATATGCTGGACTTTTAAAAGCGCTCGTTTGTTTTCCTTAGCGCGCGACATGAGCAGGCGTGCAAGGCAAGCTGACGAAGGAATAAAGTAAACGTCTTCAGCATGGGAATACAATCCCTGATCATTAATAAGAAGCATTCTCAAGAAGTAAAGAGCCCTCTGTCATCTGAAGTGAGGGACAACCCCTCCGTGTGGTGCTGTTGTCGTTAAATTATCACCGACTGTAAGTGTTGGCACCCTGATGGTGATTGCTGTCCTGTAACGGCACTTCCCCGGCTGTTCTATTGCGCTTAAGCCGCTTTTACAGACTACGCCCAGAGCTCTTTCCTGTGTGTTTACATGGCCGCGCTCAAATCATTGACGGAAACTAGCGAGACGACCCAATAACTCTGATGGACGCTCTTACGCATAAACCCTCCTACATAACACCTGGAACAAAATGTCATTCATTCATTTTTAAGCCTCTTGATCCAGTATAGTGTCGCAGGGGAGGCTGGCGCCCATTTCAGCCGACTCTGGGCAAAGGCAGGGTACACCCTGAACAGTTCAGACCATTGCAGTGCCAGCACACATACAGCTATTCACACTCACACCTAGGGGCAATTTGGAACAGCCAATCAGCCTACTATGCATGTTTCTGAACTGTGAGAGGAAACCAGATTTCCCGAAGAAAATTGGTCCAGGAATCAAACCCAGGCCTTGTTGCTGTGAGGCAGACGTGCCATGTAATATATGGACTATATTTGTGTAATTCTTCACATCGTGGAGATATTTCCCAGTGTACAGTGGAACTCAAAAGACTAAAACTACACTGAAATTACATTGTTGTTATTGTTAAAGTTGCTGTGGAAATATTAACAACAATGAAAATTAACTGTTCAACATCTTAAACCGTCAGATTCTGTGCAATTTGTTGGTCACGATTAAAATTAAAGTACATTTGTGACATGGGGACACACTTTAAAAATGCTTGCTTCAATATAATCCTTTCAAGCTCTATCAGGGAAATCAGATTAATTTACTGGAAACAAAGAAAAATTTAGTTCTATACTTCTTTTCCCCGAACTATTGTGTAATTACTTTTCCCTTTCAATGAACTTGTTCAGACGAGACTCCAACAGATCTGTTCGAACATGAATCATAGGATTAAGACCAACATCTCAGTGCAGTTAAAGCAAAAAGAAAGACGGACCAATTATAAAGATATATGAAGTTGTGCAACCTTTGTATATAATTTAAGCTAATTTGTAATTAAACTGATGGTATTCCATTTCAAAACAAATATTATAAATATAAGAAATATTTCCTTCAGAGTCATCAGACTTTTAGGAAAAAATAACTTTAAAAAAAAAGACTCAGATATGTTCCTCTTTTGCACTGTTTCTCACTTTTTGAAGTAAAAATGGGGGAAACTGCATGTAAAAGTGTGTTTTTTTAATGCTATGCTGATGAAACTTTGACAGTCAGTATCTGATTATGAACTCAAATCGATTTGGCTTATGTTAGTTTCATCGTGTCACATAGATAGCCAAGAATTTAATCAAAGCTGGGCAGTGACTGTGCAGAAACCACACTCAGCTACCAAGGTTTAAATCCGTTTTTGGAAAGACTGACTGCTGCATTAAACTGGCTTCACGTGCGGCATTACTTTTGCAAAAAACCTGCTGAGATGGGGTTAAAAGGTAAATAATATACATTTTAAAGCACGGCCTAAAAGTGGAACGCCAAAAATGTTTGCATTTATTTTCAGTAAAGAAAGAGCCATAATATAACTTACTGTCTTTTCAATGGTATTTGAAAACCTATTTTTCCTCAAGAAGAAAAAACATTTACTAAACAAGAAAACTGTGCAAGAGAACTCAGTGTCGATGGCATTGACATGCACAAGAAATATATTTATATATATTTATTTTTTTAAATGACTGTGTGGGCATGATATTTTGCTAAAATGGATACTCTAATAACAACTTTTATTAATTACACATAAATCTGAAGTAAACAGAGTTAATAACCAGCAATTAGCTGGGCTAACACAACAGTTGAAGGGTGAGTTAAAAACCCATTATTCGGGACACCTACTTACAAAATGTAATATTACTGGTCGTGTATGTGTTGATTGATAGCCATTCAGCTTTTGGTCATATTTTAATAGATGGATGGCTGAATATCAATAATACTGAAATTAGTCTGTTTGGCAATTTTAAATTGCCCCCAGGGTGAATGTGAGTGTGTATGGATGATTGTCCTACAGAAAAGGTTCTGCAGCCCTATTGCAGCCCAATTAGGTAACAACAAATGGTGCAAAAGAAACAATGAAAGTGTACCAATGCATTATGTGTGTGGAAGAGGATATTAATTGTAATAATAATAATAATAATAAATTTGCATCTAAATATATTGTGTAACAATCTACTTTGATTCCTTGAATTGCTTAAAACATGGCACAGTCCTACTAATAGGGTTAAAACAGTACATTTTCAAGATCAGTGACAGTACTAGTTAAGCCGCATTCACACAGGAAGTGACAGTCGGATCATGAAATCGGCTATTTTACACGGTCTATGGAAGCAAATAGGTTTTGGGGAATTCAGTGTTTGTTGGCATCTGTTAATCAATTTGATTGGTTATCGCTCGAATTGCTTGTGTAAAAATTTAGCTTGTTCAGCTTAGTGTCGCTTAAGAAAATTTCACCTCTCGTCTCTCATTTCGATGACGATTATTGACGTTGCATGGTTGCTTGTCACTCGACACTTCCAGCGTGAACACATTTTTGCCATTAGAGTATAATGAGTATGTAGTTACTGTCAAATTCAGGTACAAATTACTACCGAAGTTAGGTTAACAGAGGCAAGAAAGGTGGCTTACGATTCTGTACACAAGAGCAGTACAGGAATATAAGCCACATTTATGATTCATGACACAATACTGAAGGAGACATGTGTATTTGTACAACATCCATCTGTAACAGTAAAGATATTCTCAGTAGCTACATTATAAAAGCATGAATAGTGTCACTAGGGGTGAAATCACAATACAGTGATTTTAGATCATGAACAATTAAAATGTCTCTTTTTTATAAACGGATCAGGTTTACCGTAATACGAAACACCTTTCTGAGTCGTGCACTCAGATGTGGCTCTCTGGCATATTTGGGGATGCAGACTTTACTCTATTTGCTATCAGCCTGTGCAATAATAATTTTTCATTTTTCAATCATTTATTTATTTATTTTTATTTTTTAATTTTTGGTGGTTTAAAGCATGAGAAAACAAGTATTTGCTAGGAACTTATCACAGATGCTATGACATTTTACCTAGTCATGCATATAATTGCTCTTGGAATGTTCCAAGGCAAGGGCATTGAGTGACTTCAAAAATTAGCTGAACATCCTTTATTGTGTTGAGTCGCAAATACTATCACCATATTCCATAACTGTTGAAAGAATACCAAGAGACGTACAAAAAAACACCACAAAACTATGGAATATGTCTCTCTTATTTAATAGAAGAGCTCGGACGAGTTCCATACTTATACATATGAGCTCGCTTTTGTTGTTTGTTGCAACCCCGTGTCAATACTGAGGGTACTTATATTTCTTGTTTAGTCGATGTTTTTTCTTCTAGAGGAGAAATAAGTTTTCAAGTAGCATTGAAAACACAGTAAGTCATATTATGGTTCTTTCTTTACTGAAAATAAATGCATTTTCAGGGCTCTGATTATTGGCAGTGCCTAAATATTTATATTATTCCATATTTCAATTTATGCATCAGCTATTTAAACACATTAAATGTTTTAGTTGTGTGGTTTTTAAAAGTATGTCTTTATATTGCCTACAGGGGTCCAGATGTTTACACCAAACAAACTATTTCATAATATGCTAACATTTCTTTAAAAATCACTAAGCTGACAGTTGTGTCCTTGAAACAATCCTGAAATCCTGAGGAGAACCCATTCACCACATGTGAAGATTCTGTATCATTTCCTTCCAAAATTATTGCATTAACAAGCCTTGTCAAGACGAATACAGAAAAAGTAATCTTGAAACAAGGTCAACAGGGCGCCATCTACAATCTCAACTGAGAGCTTCCTTAAGAGAAACTCTTTTACCAAATTTTGTGATCATGTGTCATTTCCTTTCAAGGTTATTATACAAACAAGCCTTGACTAGCCATAAAAGCCAAAAAGTGACAAGGTCAAGATGGCCCATATAAAATCCCTCCATATTTGCCGAAGGAAGAGCCATACACTGTATTTGGTGATCCTACGTCAATTCCTTTCAAAGTTACTTGACTAACAAGTCGTAACGGACAGGCAAACTGGCTATTCCAAAATTACCCCTAGTTATGAGACTATGTTCCGTCTTAAAGAACAGGTGTTATGGGTAAAAATACATTTCAACAGAAGCCAGGAAAATGGCCCAGTGAACTGTGGGAAATTATGGGAGGCGAGTAGGAATACACTGAGCAAAAAAGACACAAACTAAATATTAAACCTGATAAACAAACAAATAAAACCTCTGATGTCTTTAAACCTAAAATTGTCAACAATCACATCTTAAAATAAAAAAATGGATAAACAAAATTATACTAATATAATTATTCTAATGGGATTTATCTGAATTAAAATTAACAAAACTTATAAATAAAAATAAAGCTTTTATTAATTGCACCCTAACTTTTATTTCAGAAAACTATGTTTATACATTAAGATTCTATGCAGAAAGTTTTTAAAATGTTATATTTTCCTAAAAACACTCCTAAATTGAATGTCCAGCAGAATGCACACTATGTCTAAAATGGTTCAATAAAGACTTGCTTGCTTGTATATCACATGTGCATTACTCTTCCTTTAAACACTGTAATATTTCCTAATAATATAAATATATTAATGAACTTTACATTTAACTTTATATTTAAAAAAAATTAAACACAATCTATAGATTGACACAATCTATCCCTTTTCATTTTTGAAAGAATTGTTGGCACGCACTTTGTCAAAGTCTGTGCCATGGTCTCTGATATACTTTGAGGTTCTGTTTCCTTGCAGAGCTTACAATAAATAAAACTGTGATCATAATGTGGGAATGTAATCAGGACAAAAATCAGGATCTGATACTTTTTATGTGTTAGTAATTACACAAGTGCTTTACACGCACACACCCACCCCCATCCACCCACACACACACATATACAGTCAAGGTCCAAAATTAGCACCCACCCCTCAGCAAATGCAAGTAAAATAAATGAGGTCACTCGCCACTGGTGGGTCACTGAAATAGGCCAACTTCATCAAAACTTTACATAAGTCCTAAAGGTGTGACCCTCGGTGTCCACTGTCCACCGCTAGCAGTACTAAGACCTAGCTGTTAGTGCTAACTGCTATGAAAGACATATATGTCATATATCGAGGCACGCTACCAGAGTTAAACAACAAAAAATTCAAAACAAAGACCATGCTGGAGGACTTAATGTCTTAAAGATGTGATAGATTCACTCTTATGTGTGGCATTCCACACTTAAGAGGGTAAGGGCAGACTGGCTTTTTAAATTATTATAGTTGTCTTTAAAATGGTCAATTTATGGGTAACTAATAATTTATTAGCAATTTAAAAGTACCTAGAAAACAGACATTATACATTGCCTGGTCAAAGAAAAGTCATGCTGTCACTGTAATTATTCTGTTGGAGCATTATCTCCACAAACTTAAGCAGTCAAATCACTCCACTTTCACTAGGGTTAAGGTAAATATTTGGATGCTGAATACTGTATAAAACAGTGGGACCAGGTATGCTCTTATCCTGGATCAGTACACATTATGTATC
Source organism: Porochilus rendahli (assembly GCA_039654305.1). NCBI lineage: Eukaryota > Metazoa > Chordata > Actinopteri > Siluriformes > Plotosidae > Porochilus > Porochilus rendahli. The sequence continues at coordinate 37,535,257 of JBCNYG010000001.1, forward strand.
AACTTTTTAACACGTAGTGTTAACACTCTAGCTAAGTACAACAAACTTTGTGTTGGTTTTTGTTTGGCTGAGTGTTCATTGCACAGCACCATTGGTGTGTCTGTCAGTAGTTCATCAGACTGCAGGTCAGTTTTCGTGCAGCGGCTCCGCTGAGTGGAAAGTCTAGCCAGGTGTTAAACCACTGTCCCACCGACTGATTATTATAAGCAAAGACTCTCAGGTCCTTTTGAGGATGCGGCCATATCACCAATAGGAAAGTGAGGGGGTTGTTAAAGAGAACTGATGAGAACCACAGACTGGGGGATTTAGCTTTGCAATGTTAAACTGCCACCTTAGAGAAAGGCTTCTACTCCCATTTGTTTTCTAGCTCAGGTGATAACTAACTGGAAAACAATCTACAGGGGATCCCCCAGAGCACCCCAACACACACACACACACATACACACCAGACACTTAAAATAATATGTGTGACGGGCCATTCTGCCAAATTTCTGTGCAATGCCTTTGTGACTCAGCCGACTGATTCATGGCTTGTGCTCACATGCTGATATATCCGGACGGGCACACAAATGCTTCGCATTTGCCCACACCCCCAGCTTACAATACAACCCTGACCAAGTTTCCTCTGAGCTTATTTTGGAGGCGGTGACTAACATCTTCACTTCCTTATTTCGAAAACAGATGTTCAGGGTCTCTTATGGGTGTGAGATCAAGCTGTCAGGGGCGGAGGCCAGGCAAGGTCTCACAAGCTTTGTGTTCACGTATAGGACCGCACGACGGGGTACGCCGCTGCGATTCGACTCTATCAACAGGACAGGGCTGGCTTGTGATGTTAAGACTGGCTATGATTTTTCAATATGCTAAACTCAAAGAGTTAAAAACTATGTTATAGAGAAGTGCAGCCAGAGACTGAGTTGATGTGCACATGTCTGAACAGAGTGTTTACAGTATCTGGAGTTTATATGAGGGCATGTAAGGATACGTTTTATCCATTTCGATCTCTTTATGTTTGCAAAGCAAGTCACACTCATAGTTTGGATCCTGTTTCACTATAGTTTCCTTTCAGTCTCCTTCCCCCAGGACTGCGACCGAAACTGTTTCGCACTCGTGGTGGAGAGCAATGTCGAGAGGAAGTGCTCACCACGTGTTCTAGCCACCCTGTCTGATTTTAGCACAACCACCAACCAACAGAGCGTCTCCAGCCAATGGGCTGCAGCCTTGCTCCTCCAGCCTGCCGGTACATAAGAACTGCGGTGAGCTGTTTTGTGTGAAACTGAAACATAATGTGAAGCAGTGCAGCGGCCTCCCCCGACCAAGCCCTTACTACTGCTAGAATTTCACATCATGCGAGCTGGAGACGTTGAGAAGCTTTTTGGCTGCCTTGGTGAAAGTGCAGATCTGAGATAAGGGGCTAGAAAATGGCACTAATACAAGCTATAAACTCCACTGTGAAGTTAGATCAGTTGTTTCTCCCATGTACCAAAATTCATAGTAGAAGGAAGGAGGTGTGATTTCAAGGTTCAGCTCTCCTGAATTGTACTAAAAGTTTTAAAATCCATTTGCGCTAAATGTTTATAGAAACAGCCTTTGGAAAGGTGAAGATAAAGGACCTAGCTGCCGTGTGAATGCGGTGAAAATCACACGCGGTAAAGTGAATAATTAGTCGACGTGTGGGCGCATTCAATCTCTGTTTTAATGATACTGTGAATGCCTTGAATGGACTGCGTTCATGTACACATAATGGGAAGAGAATGCATTTGTGATAAATTACTTCTTGGGTTTTCTGGTCACTTCAAGCAAAACCTAATTATGAACACCTTATTCTGCATCTGCACATTGGATTCAGCGCGCACTTTCTTTCAAGCTGGATACATGTTTTTAGTTGATATTACAAACATGTATACGGCATCATTTATGTAGCTGTATGTAATTATTTCCATTTGGAATGCGTAACATATTTAGGAGCCATTACCAGTACCATGTATAAAGCAATGACTGTTCACTTTGTTAAATCTGAAAGCTATTATTAATATTTTTTTAATCGTCATAATTTTTATAATTATCATTGTTGTTGTTGTTGTTTAGGTGAAACTCTGCAGTATCTAGAACCATAAGAGATCTGTTTTGCTCCCTTGCCTATATGGTATAGATCTGCTCCAAAGCAGGACTTTTCCAAGGCAAATCCCTCCTGATCAAATATATCCTTGCTCATAATAACAACATTCTCAAAAGATGAATTGGATGTGCTGAGAAAGTCTTTGGCATTCTAAGTGCAATGTTCAGAATAAGCAGAAGCTCATGCTCGCAAGAAAGTAAAGGACAGGAACCAGAAAAATAAAGTAGGTTAATACAGTCAAAAGATTTAAGATCAAATTAAGTAACAGTGTACGTTCAAACATGTCTAAATGTTAAAATGCCGTCGTTCCCCAAATATACTCAAATTTTTAAATCTGATTGACCACAAAGTGTTACTCCATTTTCTACATTAAGAGGACACAAACAGTGCTGTATACAGCAGTTATACACTGCTTGGCCAAAAAACAAGCCCTGCACTGTAATATTTTGTTTTACCACATTTAGCAATAATTACAGTTGATATTCACCATGGCATTGTTTTAAGCAGCATTACAACATTTATTTCCATCCAGATTTAGGCTCATTTTTCACTGACATCTTAAATTGAAAATTTGGAAAAAATCTAACTGCTCCATAAAGCCTTTTCCAGCACATCCCAAAGACTTTCAAGGGGGTTAAGGTCAGAACTCTGTGGTGCTAGGTCAGGTGTGAAAATGATTCTTCATGCCCCCTGAACCACTCTTTCACTATTTGAACCCCAGTTTTATAATTGTGCTATCAGGGAAGAAAAAGTCTATTAAGGGGATAACCTGCTCATTCAGCACACTCATTCTGGTCGTCGACTAACTTCATTTTATTGCCACATAATGTTGCTGAGCTGTCCAGGGTGTACTCTACGCAGTGTTGGCTGAGATGGGTGCCAGACTCCCTATAACCCTAATTACGATTAAGCGGTTCAGAAAATGAATGAATGTATGAATGATAATGTTGCTGAGCCTTGACTTGACCAACTGAAGCAACAATATCATGGTGATTACACACTGTAATCAAGGCTAAATGTGCTTCAACAAAATATTTGAGTGTGCGACTTTTTTTTTGGTCCAACAATGTATAATTATGCTTCACATCAAAACATATATGGAAAAGAAAATGATTAATTGTTGACATGGTGAAGTTCTTATTTTTGGATGGAGTATCTAGTATCATTGCTTTGTTACATGCAGTGTGGTTTTTTTTCTGGCTTTTTTTCTGCAAGAGGGACAATTTTGTGTTCAAGACAAAAAATAAAGAGAAGAGCTCAAATATTTAAAGCTGCTCTTATAATACACTGATGACAGAAAGTTTTGCTTTATTAAATATGAATTATACGTAAACCATAACTACAACTAGATTAAAATGTAATTTTAATATAAATATAAATACGGTTTATGTTGGCAGGTTGTTATGGAATCAGAGGTCTTTGCAAACATCACACAAAGACCCATTATTATCTTTTTTTTCATAACTAAACTATGCAGAGCCTGTCAAGCAAGTGAAAATAATCATCCCACAAAATCTACATTATAGAGTTTATATACACTATAAAGAACAGTATTTTATATCTATAGATTGTAAATGTGGTAACAGTTCTGAATCAATATTTAGTAATAGATTTGAAAAGATCTCATTAAAATTTTACGAGACAAATGAGACCAGTGAATAAAGTAAATTCTAGAGAAGATACTATCCAACAACAAATGCATATAAAGAGATTCACCTTTGATAAAGAGATTTTGAACCACACTGAGTGACATAAAATATGGCGAGGGGGCTGAATATAAATGCATGCCACACTTTTCAGATTTTTATATGTAACATTTTTTTTTCCCAAAACCTCTTCCTTTCACTTCACAAATATGTGTCACTTTTTGTTTGTCCATCACATAAAATCCCTACAAAATACTTTCACATTTGTGGTTATAATGTGATAAAACGTGGAAAAGTTCAAAAGGTATGAATATTTTTTCAAGCCTCGAGTTGGACGTTTTGCTAGTAAACAGGGACACATATTTTGCACTGTACTACATCAGAAAAAAACTTAACTTTTAGTGTATGAGCCTAAGAACTCTGTTATGTAACACTTACCATGCCACCCAGGTGAATACTACCCTATCATTGCTTCCTTTTTCTTTTTTTGTTAAAGCACTCTCCCAAGTCCCCAAGACACTGAGCAAACCTTCAATTGAGTGACATCCACTGACCCTGCGGTGAATGCTTATTTTTATATTTTATTTTTATATTTTTTCACCACAACAGATGCAGGTGGTGTTTTTAAAGTCCTTCGGTTTATTATATACTACACAGAAAAATACGAAAAACAAGAGATTTATGGTTGACTTTTCTATTTTTAACATGTGACATTGAAGACATCATCTATTCCAAGTGACAGTGACGTACCCTGATCCACTTGGGATAATGTTCATTTACAGTCTAATTTAATGTCTAACCCCTAGCATATATTAAGGTCAATTATCCCAATATAGCAAACCAATCAATTTCGCTGTTCCTATGTAGTATATTGTAATAGTGAATATCCATTGTTGAACAAGCACTCTTCCTGGAATTTATTAATAATTATAAATATGTCTATATGTTTATTTAATGTGCCCTGATGTAATTTCCATAAATTTGGATAGCACATGTTCATAAGTCTTGTTAAAAGGTGCCAATTATTTTAACACCACATGGCCCAATGGGTGTTTGAAAGAAAGGTTCAGTGTAAAATGAACCCTGGGAAAAAAAAAAGCCAAATGTCTGGGCGGCCCGTGAAGCTGATATTTTGAAGTCCATCCAAAACCGGGTGCATAATAAGTTCCCTGCTAGAACAGTGACTTTAAACGTCAGTGGAGAAGGTGATGAAGGTAATGGGGCCAGCGGGATGAGGTCAACTTATAAAGGACAGGTTTCAAATTGAATTTTTTTTTTTTTTTGCTTGTCTAGAGCTTGTCCTTGATTTTGTGAGGGGTGCATGACATGCTGCTCAATTTGTTAAGCAAAGTTGAGGTTTATAAAGCATACTGAATTAGGCAACTGTTCGGCATTCACAGAGGATCCTTGTCTGTCACACCACCGGCTATTCAAATGACATTTCTGTTAACCCTTTGTGCTCGCAAATGCTGAGAGTCTGGACCAAATGCAATCTAGAGTGTGTGTATATGTGTGTGTGTGTGTGTGTGTGTGTGTGTGTGTGTGTGTGTGTGTGTGTGTGTGTGTGTGTGTGT
>JBCNYG010000001.1:37542326-37558470 GCA_039654305.1 Porochilus rendahli
ACCGGGGTAGTAGTTCCCCTTTTAAAGAAAGGAGAATGGATGGTGTGTTCCAAGTATCGTGGAATCACACTCCTCAGCCTACCCGGAAAAGTGTAATAAGGAGTACTGGAGAGGAGGATCCAGCCGATAGTTGAACCTCGGATTCAGGGGAAACAATGTGGTTTTCGTCCTGGCCACAGCACTCTTGACCAGCTCTACACACTCTGCAGGATCCTGGAGGGGGCATAAGAGTTTTCCCAACCAGTCCACATGTGCTTTGGAGAAGGCTTTCGACCATGTCCTTCGGGCTATCTTGTGGGGTGTGCTCCGGGAATATGGAATACCGGGCCCGTTGCTACGTATCTGTATTGCCGGAGCCAGAGCATGGTCCGCGTTGGTAACATCTCAAATTCGTTTTCAGTGGGGATTGAACTCTGCCAAGGCTGCCCTTTGTCAACGGTTCTGTTCATAATTTTTATGGATAGAATTTCTAGGCGCAGTCAAGTTGTTGAGGGGTTCTGGTTTGGTGGCTATAGGATCTCGTCTCTGCTTTTTGCAGATGATGTTGTCCTTTTGGCTTCATTGAACCACAGCGATGCAGCCTCTGCTGTAAAGCAGAGCTTGTACCGGTTCATCATGGTGAAGAGGGAGCTGAGCCAGAAGGCAACGCTCTCAATTTACCAGTCAATTTACGTGTTTTCCCTCACCTATGGTCACGAGCTTTGGGTAGTGACCGAAAAAACAAGACAATATAAAAGCAGCTGAAATTCATTAATTCGTAAACAAACCTTCACTTCATTCAGCTTAAAAGACTATTTCACACAACAGAAATATAATATATTTAAATAAATTACTAAATTAAAAAGGTACTTTTATGAGGGAGAATGCAAGGAAATGACCCATAATAAAAAGATTAATATCAAACACTTCATTTCAGAAATGTTTCTTGTCATCCTGGATTTTGTTAGGTAGCCATCTCTGGTAAAAGGTTCTTTCTGCTCAGGGTTGCAGTGGATGTGAAGAAAATCTTAGGGACCGCAGGTCCACTACAAGGAATTGTGCACACAAACACATTCATAATTTCTTCTGCTGATTTTTTAAATCAGAGTTATAAAGGTTAGAAAGTACATTTCTCCTGTTAAACCCATGTTTATAGAACCTACAACTACACTGACTGTTCCACTGCGACTCAATTCAACATGAAATCTGTTACACTTCTGAAAAACATATTACAAAATAATGAAAGAGTCTTCAAGTAATAAGATTCACAGAAAGACGCATCATTTTATTACAAGAAAGTCAATGACTCAAAGAAATATTTTCTTGTTTTTAATGTAGCCTACTATTTTTAATCCTTTCTAATGTTTGATCATTACATGAGTTTATGAACACTCAATTCATATTTTTTTTGTTATTCTTATTCTTATTATTTTTAAAAAGTATACTTAACTGGTATGTTTTCTCTAATAGGTGTGTGTATTTTTAGCTTTATGATAGCTAATGAACTCTAACATCACTTACTTAGCAAGCAAGCAGTTTTTATGAGTTAGTTCACATATCAAAAGTTTTCTCCATGTTGATCTGTGATATCATATTAAGCCTTTAAAGAGTGAATTCCTTTCAGTGATTTGCCGAATGCGTTCTGTTCAGCTCTTATTACCACAGTGGTAAAGGTCTTATTAGCATAACTTTGTGTTTCACTGATTCCACATTTGCTGAAGCAAGACCTTTTCAGACATTCACAACCCGATTCTGATTACAACAGTATCGTGGAAATAACTAACTGAATTTTTAGTAGTCCACAATGAAAAGCCTTGCAGCAGTTTTGCAATCACACTGTTGTTTACTTCTTAATGTAATGAAAAAGTTTGGTTGAGACTGGTGAAGTGGTTACCATGTCCGCCTCACAACAAGAAGGTCATGGGTTCGATTCAAGGGCTTGGGCATTTCTGTGTGGAGTTTGCATGTTCTCCATGTGTTATTCCTTGGACCCCCTTTGTTGTGTACCTACCTCTGCATTACAACAACATCCCACAAGATGTGCTGTTTTGGAGATTAATATACCCAGTCATTATCATCACAATTTCTTATCAAAGATCCATACGCTTGCTAATTTTTCCTGGATTCAACACATCAACTTTGACAACTACCTGTTCACTTTCAGGCTAATACATCCGACTCCTTGGCAGATGCTCTTGACAGATTACTATAATCACATCCCCTGTTAGTGCTCATAATGTTTTTAATCTTATGGCTGATTAGAGTATACTTAGTACATGGGAATGGCACAATTTGATAGGCTCGCCATCACAGGTTGATAAACAATTTCCAATAACGAGGTGGATGTCACAGAATAACCCTCAAGATGAAACATACAGGGGGGTTTTCTATTTTACAACATCTACCTAGCCTAAGGTGCATAAGCGTTTAGGTAAAATGAGCTTTGTATGGTTTATTAATTTTTTTATAATAAGGGTGCAGTTGCCCCTGTGTGCGCATCTGAGCAGGTGTCATGTTCCTCCTTATAGATGTCATAGAAAATAAATACTTAAGGTCTAGAATATATGTTAAATTAATAATAAAACAGAATTACATCATTCGGATTTTTGTATGATATTAAGAATTTTTCAGATCTTGGAGGGTAATTCAGGCTCAGCTGATAAAACCCCCTTGACCTAAATAATTCTCCAGGTCCTACTTTTCCTCATTAAATAATTCCTCATCATCCACCTTGCAAACTCAGAGGAATGTTTAAATGAATTAAAATATAAAAATAAACCATAAACATCTTGTGTTCATGTGTAGCATCTATTAAAACTAACAGTTATTCATCTCAAGCTCATTAGTAAAGTTAGTAAAGTCCTTTAGGCTTTTACAACCATGATTTGTAATAATACATAAATGCAATTCATTCATTCGTTCATTTGCAGAACCAATTAATCCTGCTAGGGTCGCATGGAAGCCAGAGTCCATCATGCCTCACTCTGGGCAGAGGCAGGGTACACCCTGAACAGCTCCCCAATCCATTCATATTAACACTCACATCTAGGGCCAATTGGAGCGGCCAAGTGCGTGGCTTTGGGGTAGCAGTAATGTGCATGTGGGAAGAGTACCCATAGGGAAACCTTGCAAGCATAGGGAGAACATGCAAACTCCACATAGAAACGTCCACACCGAGTCCAGGATTTGGCCAGGTTGAGTCCAGAACCTTCTTGCTGTGAGGTGAACATGATACCCACTACGCCACCATGCCACCCCAATACAAAAATTTGCATTCCATAAATGCTGAAAGATTTCATACACACATTACAAATACAAGTGACATGTAGATACAATAAATCTTGAGAGATTGACAAGAAATAAACAGTCTACCTTCCTATCATAAAATCCACGCTTTTCCATATATAGAGTATCAAATGGTTGTGACAGGTTTCTGCTACCCAGACTTGCTTACAGGAATGTGTCTTCCATACCATTTCTCACAGTTTGTGTGTGAAAGTCTTCTGGATTTATTTTCATAACATGGTTTGAAGGTTCAATCCAGACATTTGACTCATATTTGATTTCTAAGTGGTAGATTGAGGTGTGCATCACGACTGGGACGCCAATAAAAAAGTAATGTTAATTATTTGCTGTTTTTTTACCTTGAGTGGGCACAAGTTCATTCATTTTCACTATCTGCTGTGTGTTTTTCAGGGTCACTGTGGTTTAAATGAAAATACTGTGGAAACCAGAATAATGCTTGTAGTAGGCAGGACTACTGAAAATGTTTGCAGGAGCATGAAGGAATGAAAGACTAAACTAATAACCCACCAGTATCTCTGTTTATCTTTTAACCTTCAGAAAATAAGCATACTCAAAAGTCTGCTTTTCACTGAGCACTTGATTATCAGATCATAAGATTCTGAATACAACTGAAGAACATTATTAAAAAGTTATATTTCATTAATTCATTCATTAATTCATTTATCCTAATTAGAGTCAAGGGCAGGGTACACCCTGGACAGCTCGCCACGCCATCACAGATTTCTAAATATGTTCTGTGATATTAAGTACAAGGGCCATTTGAGTACTCGATTCTGATTGGTCAGTCATGGCATTGAGTGTTTTTTTACTTATTAGAATGTCATTGTTAGGTATAACAGACCACTGCTATGAAGTGTGTCCTTAATGAAAGCCAAAAATCTTTTTTTAGTAAGAATCCATGTGGAATAATGTACACTAAAGCAATCATTATAACAAAGGACAAAACCTTCAGAGTGGAATAGAATAAGAATAAAGAAAATAAATAAAAGATTTAATATTAGTCAATAAATGTGAAATAAATTATTTTACATGTATGTCCAGAAGTATTAATCAAGCAAACCTTGTCGGGCTGAGGACAGTTTATTGATTTCTTAGTTGAAAGACCCATGATTCAGGATTCCAGTAAATTATCAGCTTTATAAAGCGATGTTGTGACTCCCACTTCCAGGGAACAGATGAGCATTTAGAGTAATATTTAAATATTTATTTCAATTTACTCATTTGGCAGATGGTTTCGACAAAAGCTACTTAAAATGGGGCACACAGTTCAAGTACACAGATATTAAGTGCCAACTTCCATGCAAATGCTTACATAGTAAATAAGCTTCCATTTCAAGCATAGTGCAAGAAGAGAAGAAAGAGAATTTCTTATACAGTGCCAAGAGCTACGTGATACCATAAACACAAACAATAAGTCATACAATAAGATGATCCAAGTAACACTGTCATTCAGTAAGACATGAAGTGAAAGAAAGAGTTATAATGAGATAAACATGTCTGGAAATTTATCTTGAAGGTTGCAAGAGATTCTGCAAGATAATGAAAGGAAGGTAGCGCTGACCTCTGCTGAGGAACCACAAATGTAGTTAATGAAGAGTGCTTCAGATGACACTCATTTGCACACATTTAACCTCAGTGGACAGGATTTACCATAGCATTCACTGAGTGACTCAGAGTAGGTAGGTGCTGTGCCAGGGACAACCCTGAACGTGGGACATTGGACTCTGATATTAAAGGGCAAGCCAGAAGACGACCCAGTCCACAACTGCTTTAAGCTGGGAAATTACAGTCCTTTGGTCACTGGACATTCCTGCATACTCCAACAGGTACATTGCCAGGAGGCTGCTATAATATCAGCCATGAATGCAATCTTATATTCAAATAATATTCTGTAGATGATGTTGATGAGAATGATTGGACACTCTGATACTGATGTGATGTTGAGATGGATTGATGAATTATCTGTGACGACAATGGGTTCTTTAGTACATAGGCTAAGTAGCGAAGAATTATGTAGCCAAAGTATCACTGAGGTAGTGGATAGCAACAAAAAGAAATTAATTAATTAATTAATTAATTAATTAATTAAAAGAAAACCTTTAAATATAAATTTGTACTTTAAACTTCCATCTTGGCTCGTAGTCCAAACATCTGGGTCAAGCCTATACAATCTACTCACTATTAGGCTACATATCTTTAATAATAACATGACCAACACAAATTCTTATACAAAGAATTAAAGGTGTATTCTTTCTAAACTTGCTTTCCAGCTTCCTAGCATACCAGCTTTCATATCAGAGCATAATTTCAATAATGATAAACAACATTGGCAATGGCTGTATGTGGTTTTGGATGTAGCCGTATTTTTCAGCAGGAAGTAAGTTCAAAAAGCCTGCCATCCAGTGGTGGAATATAAAAAAGGGTACAAAGTTTCTCTCATCAAAGTTAAACTTTATAAAAAATATTTTGCATGGATGACTGGAAGAATTAATTACTAATGTTCTAGTATCTCTGTTTTTCTTATAACCTCCAGAAAGCAACTGAAGAGTCTGTTTTTTCCTGAGCACTTGATTATCAGATCATAACATTCTGAATATGACTGAAAAACAATATTACAAAGTTGTATTCCAAAATATGTACTGTGACATTAAATACAGGCTCATTTGAGTACTCGATTCTGATTGGTCAGTCATGGAATTCAGAGGTCTTTTACTTTTCAGAACGCCATTATTAGGTATAACAGACCACTGCTATGAAGTGTGTCCTTAATGGAAGCTACAAAATCTTTTTAGTAAGAATCCATGTGGAATAATGTACAATAAAGCAATCATCATCACAAAGAAAGAAAAACCTATTCATTAACTGAATATGATAGTGTTATATTACTTATGTAGATATGAGAGGTGCAACGCTTTTATTCCATGTCTATCTGGATGGATGGATAGATGGATAGATGGATGAATGGATGGATGGATGGATGGATGGATGGACACACAGAAAGACAGATAGATAGATAGATAGATAGATAGATAGATAGATAGATAGATAGATAGATAGATAGATAGATAGATAGATAGATAGATTTTTCTAGATTCTACAAATAAAGATAAAAATTATACATTTATATTTATTTTTTTATTTTATTGTCATTTTAAAATCAATATATATTCAATCAATATATATATATTTATATATATATAAATCTGTCAACACAGATCTCATCAAGGTACATCAAGGTAGCTTACTGCACAGTCTCGCACTGATCACCCTTGTGTTTTAATCATGAACATGTCAAATCTAATTGTAATTTGTTAGAAGATCGAAGTGTCTTGCCTGAAGTATAATCATAGTCTAATCATAATCCCTGTGGAGCCAGAACATGTAGTGCTTTCAAAAAGAAGGGTAACATGTTAAAATAATTCCAATATTGGAATAAAAGCCAGTGTAGAGATGTCAGGTCTGTTACATTACTGTCTCACATTGTTGTATCAAGAAGAAGACAATCACCACAATGGTCACTTTGTAGGTATACAGTTACTGAATGCAGCACAACTGTTTTAATTGTTATTTACCCTGACCATCACAGAGCAGACATTATTAGGGAATTGGATTCTCTATACAGCAGTGACACATGGTAACTAAAGCCCTCAGTGTACTGCTGGGTTGAAAGCAATCAACCAAAGAAAAATCTCTATTCATGGATTTATGAACTGAGGAGGCCTCTTGTTATCTCAGTCAATTCTGCGGCCCATTACAACATCATGATCAATAATAGTTCTTAATTAATATCGGGTACAAAGTGTACCAGGAGCCTCAGGGTATTGCGTAATGCCCAGATTGACTTTCATGAACTACACTCTTGTTATCTCCAGCACTTGTACCTGTTGGACATATTTGAGCTAACTCTAGTCCTTCAGGGGAAACCTGTTTTCCTCAGCACCAAAGGGAAAATAACACACTATGGACAGTGGGAAAATAAGATTTTGTTTTAAAGTTGGTCTTGTAAAGTATTGAATAAATGTATATAGTGCTTGAAAAGAAAACCACTGTGCCTGATACACAGGATTACAAGCCCATCAATCTTATGTTTGTTAGAGGTCCACCAAGCCCTAACAGGGCTGAGAACCCTACTGTTTTCCTTCAGACTATATTTTTCCTTACATACCTTAAAGTGATAGTACTTCCTAGACCAGGATCTTAGACCATAAAAGTTGGGTGGAAACCCTTTGGAGAGCTGGTATAGAATGGTCCCCAGATCTCAAACAACAGAAATGACCAACAAGTGATGCTATAACAAGCTCAGACCTATAAAACTGTGTAAGACAAGTAAAAATAAATAAATTCTTTCCAAGATATATTTACCTACCGATTTTATAATAAAAGTCTGATTCATGCCAAATATGGCACACGCCATCACCTGAGGATATTGAAAGAATGTTATTAAAATAATTTTGTTCTCACCAACCAATTTTGTTCTAACCAATCAAAATTTGAGGAATGGTCCATTATAACTCTCCAATCAATATCTTACTTTCTGATTGTCCAAACTTCAGGAAACTTACAACAATACATTTTCAAATTTTGACCATTAAGGGATCTACAATGAACATATTTAAATATCTCATATGCTGCTTGAGCTAAAAATCTGAAATATGACATACAATTGGCCTAATTTACTGAAATAAATGCCAGTTGGGTAGCTCGTCTCATCTCAAAATGGCTGCCAAACAGCAACTTTCAGCTGCCAATATTAGCCAATAGGAATTAGTGATCTTGCAGAAGCTTTAAAATGGCAAATAAACTCTACTTACCAAATAAGAAACAAAATGTTTACAGGAACGCTGTAATAAACACATTTACATGTCAAAATTGTGGGGACACAATTGTACTACACTAAACTACTGAAGTTTTACTATGTTTGACTCTTCAGATATCTTACAACCTGAGCAACCTGCTGCTTTAATTTGTGTTCCAATGTGCACCCAGGTTACACACAGCATGGTGGGCTTAGAACCCTTTGATACCTTCTTCATTCAGACATTTTCTAAGCTGTTTAATCTTTATTAGAGTCACGGGGAAGCTGGAGCCCATCTCAGTCAACTCTGGGCGAAGGCGGGGTACACCCTGAATAGCTCACCAGACCTTTGCAGGACAACACACATACAACCATTCACACTCACACTCACACTCACACCTAAGGGCAGCATAGAACAGTCAATTAACCTATTGTGGGATGAAACCATAGTACCTAAAGGAAACCACACAAGCACGTGGAGAACATACAGAATTCCACACAAACAAAGAAACGTCTAAGCCTTTTTGCTTTAACCATTTTAAAAAGCTTTTTTTTAAAAAAGGTTGTGGGGCAGCAGCCTAATCAGTGAGGTCCAGACATCCCTGGCTGAGCTTCTCACCCTATCTCTAAGGGAGAGCCCCGACACCATGTGAAGGAAGCTTATTTCAGGCACCTGTATTCGCGATCTTGTTCTTTTAGTCACTACCCAAAACTTGTGATCATAGCTGAGGGCAGGAACGTAAATCAACTGTTATATTGAGAGCTTTGCGTTTTGACTCTGCTCCCTCTTCACCACGACCAGTGCTAGCTCAGCTTTGCAGCAGAGGCTGCACCAATCCACTGTCAATCTCCTGTTACATTCGTCCCTCACTTGTAAACAAGACCCTGATACTTATACTCCTCCACTTGGGGCAAGACTTCATTTTTCAGATCTGAAGGGCGCATTCCACCCTTTTCCAGCTGAGAACCATGGCCTCAGACTTGGAGGTGCTGATTCTCATCCCAGCCACTTCGCACTCGGCAGCAAATTGTTCAAATGAAAGCTGGAAGTCCCGGCTTGATGAAGCCAAAAGGACATCATCTGCAAAAAGCAGAAATGAGATCCTGTGTACAGTGGCCTATGTACAGTGGCCGGGAAGTGCAAAACAGAAATACATTTTAAGAAAACAAAAATACATTTTCAGAAAACAAAAATACATTTTAGGAAAACAAAAATACATTCTCAGAAAACAAATTTACAAACGACTGCCTTCTTACGGAAAGGGAATGTACCAAATGCCAGAAGTGATGACATGAGTCACTCAGCCTGTTCTGGCTGGAAGTGTACAAATGTAGTTATTAAACTGTTTTAGGAAATGAATGACTGGTTTTCAAGCTGATATATTTACGTAAGACGATGAGGCTGATTTAACATTAGGAATATTTTTCTCACCAATTAGCAATATTCATAGAGAGGATAAATGGAGTGATTTATTAATGGAGAAGTGGGCAGGTGGATAAACACCTGGACGATCCGGTAGTAGTCATTTTTAACGCCGGGTGCCTGGGTTTTGTGAAGACTCCTCTCGTTCAGAGTGACATCTGCTCTCCACTTTGCTCGTTCAATGAAGTGAAACATATCGTGTTTCAAAAATACCAATAAAATGAGTAAAAGAGCAAAAATAAATAAATAAAATGAATAAACTAGCAAGTAATTACAATGAGCACAACAAGATTCGAACCTGGGCCCCCCGTGTTAAAAATGACCAGTAAAGGATCTTTAAGGTATTTAGACACCTGTGCCACCTCTCCGCTGAAAAAGATACCCCATTTATCCTCTTTATCAAGGCTTCCTGTTTGCCTCTTTTATTTAATATTTTGATGGGATTTTTTGCAGGTGCATTTGTTATTGTAACCTTTGATTGCAGCAGTAAATCAATGTTAAAGTACTAATCACACATGTTGATATCGAATGTTTGGGTTGGAGGCTGTGGATCTTTAACAAGGATAAATTCTTCACTTTCGAGTTGTGAGGCTGCATTATTTCACATGAAATATTGTCCGTTTGGTGAGAAAAATATTCCTAATAGCGATACACAGCCTCATCGTCTTACGTAAATATATCAGATAGAAAACAAGTAATTTATTTCTTAACACTTTTAATAACTACATTTTTGCTCTCATGTCATCACTTCCGGCATTTGGTACATTCCCTTTCCGTTAGAACGCAGTCGTCAGTAAATTTTTTTCAGGACTTTTATTTTTGTTTTCATAAAATGTATATTTGTTTTCTTAAAGTATTTTTTTTTCATAAAATATATATTTGTTTTGTTAAAATGTAATTTTGCTAAAATGTAAATTTGTTAAAATGTAATTTTGTTAAAATAACATTTATTAAAATAATAAATTTTGTTTTCTTACGATGTATTTTTGTACTGTACTTCCCGGCCACCGTAGAATACCCTTAAAGAAATTCACATATTCAGTTATAAACTTTTTCCGATAAAGCATTAATGCTGTCCAGAACATTTCCTGCAGTGACAGGAAATGTGGCAGGTTCTCCTAAATGCTTGGAACAACCTGCTGGCTGATTTTATTGTAACACTTTTTGACAGTGTACCTGAGAGAAGTGATGCATTTCAACAGCAGAGTTTGGTCACTAAGAATTTGAATTTGATTAGGTTTACTGCTCTTTATGTTAAATCAAATAAACCCTTTTGCTCAAGATTAAATTATACTGCATGGCTTTTTTCAGTTTATATTGGTCTGGGCATTAAAAAAATCACATATCATAAAAAAGGGTTTGTGCTGTTGGGTTTAAAGAAAACTGACAGCAGTAGCCTGAGAATTTTCCAAAATTTTGGATTGCATTCTAAGTGTGTGATTGCTGATGTGATGATCTACTAAAAGGCCAGAACATTACAGCTACAAATATAGACGTAGTATCCTTGAAAAATAAACAAAACGTGCGAATGGCAAAGAAAAAAATAACTTCCTTATTACTGCAAGATTACTCTGAAGAGTGTTTCCGTTCAAGCAGCTCCCTTTTTTTCCACAAGCTTGATGAGAATGAATTACATACACAAACATATAAATGTTTTTCAATTACAGGTTTACTATTACTGTTCACAGCTTTTCTCTTCTGAGCTTCATCATATATCTGTATGTAGAACACAGTGTGTTATCACAGGATCTTTTATAAAAATTGGCTGAGGTTTTATCAGAATCATCTTGTAAGCCATGGCAAGTAGTTTGAGATGCTTTTCCGTGAAAAAATGGGTGTGTGATTGCTTCATGGTGCAGAAAAATATTTAAATAAATAAATAAATAAATAAATAAAATACTGCAGCTCATGATAGATGGATGTGTGTATTGGGCGACTTGGTGGCTCTCTGATGAAGCGTAACCGAGCAGGAAGACTGATTCCATAATTCCATGTATTTCTATTGCAGGCAAAAATGCACTGCTGCCAGAAACATAAAAATGGATGAATGAGAAGCAAGGAAAAAAAGCGAGTGCCCCTTACTTATACTCAATTTCATGTATGTGTTGAGTGAGTTGTCCTAAGTTGTTGTATTAAGTTTGTTGGCTCTCTGAGCAGGAATTGCATTGGGGAAAATTAACAATGAAAAGCAAGAGAATGAGTGCATCTTTCCAAAAGCTGTAGATAAACACACTACTTGGGTATAGGGCGAATGAGTTAAAGTTGGCATGGGGTCGATATCTTGAAAACTGTAAGAGAAGTGAGACATAGGGGTCTGATGAAAAATAATTAGTTGGTAGCTATAGACCTCACTACTGATTACAGCTAAGACTTTAATGTTTTCTACTGCTGTTTTACTAAAGATTCATGACACAAAGCACCAGATGTAGTAATCAAAAACAAATACCATGTGACTTGCCAGGTTGTAAAAGCTCAAGAAATTTTGAAAATATGTCATGAAAATGGTTTACTTACCTGTCATTGCTGTCAGACGTTGAGAGAGTTGTATCACGGCATGCTTGTGTGCAGTGATCACCTTGTAAATGGATGAGTACACAAAAGTTCTGCGTTGATTAGTGTTTATTTGCATCTTATGTAATCTTTCAGTGTGGTAGTGTTTAGTTTCAGTTTTTTTTTTTTTTTTTTTTGTTGACATACCAACAATTAGCTTATGAACTCGCATATAGCAAAAAGGTCCTAGGGTTAAGCCCCATGTCCTTTCCTTGTGTAGTTCTCCCCACGCTGGTGTTGGATTCCTCTGGGTGTCCTGTTTTTCCCCACAGTCTAAAGCCATGTACATTAGGCTAATCGGATATTCCTGATTACTCCTAGGTGTGAATGTGAATATAAATGGTTGCGTGTCAGTGTTGGCTCTGTGATGGCCTGGTGGGCTGTTTAGGGTGTTCCTCACCTTTGCCTGGGATAGCTGAGGCCTGTCCTCAACCCTAATAAAGTATAAAGTGGTTTGAAAAATAAAATTAAATAATTTGTTTTATGAAAGCAGTATCAGCTGGTCTAATTTAAAGCTTTTTGTATTTTTTTTAGCATAACAACAATCCAAGCAAGTAGTGGATAGCTCACATGCCCTTTTAAATATGAGGTGATTTTTGTCTTTAAGCCTCTTGACTCCGAGCTCATTAACCCATCCACAGACAAAAAAAAATTGTAAACTTCAAGGCTGTTGTTTGCTCACTAATGCAGAGTGATGTATGGACCATTAATTTTCTGAACCACTTAATCCTAATTAGGGTCACAGGGGAGGCTGGTGACCATCTCAGTGACTCTGGATTAGTCACCAGGCCATTGCAGGGCAACAACATGCTGTCGGCAATGCAGCCTACTCTTTACGAAAACCAGCAATGGTTCTTTTACATACCACTCACCATAGACAGTGAGAGACATGGCCAGCCTTTGATAACTCAGTTAGCTGCACTGGGGGAAACAACAGTGACATCCCGTTGATAGTAGGGCTTGACCCCCCGACCTTGGGATCAGTACTCCAGCACCCTACCACCAAGCCATCACTCGACAAGTGTTGTCACTCAACAAAGTGTCTGTCTTCAAACAACACATGTCAATTCCACCACACAAGGCAATTTTATATCTTTGTTCTCCTTTGACTTTCAGACTATAGAAATACTGTAAAATGTCTTTAATGTCTGTAAATGTCTGTAAATGTCTTTAAATCAGCACTTTCTGTAGACAAACACTGGGAGTGAACAATTACTTATTTGATAATCACACCAGTAATCTTAAAATACTCTTGAAATTGCCTGAAATGGAAATACGCCGAATGTCACTGTAAATATCAGACTGTGATACGCAGATCTTTTTAAAACAGTCAATTTAAACTTGTTTTTGTTTGTTTTTGAGATTTTGTGTTGATGAAGCAGACCTTTTGTTACGATACAGCTATATGTGTCTAAGTGAAGACAAAGAGAATGTGTATGTGTCTATACAGCATTAGCTACAGTTAGTTCAGTACATAACTAATGCTATACTTACAGGCGTATATTTTACTGATATATGGTGAAGCTACTCCTGGCATTAATAAGTGCCTACCGCACAACGAACGTTTATGTTCTCTTGCTATATGTCTATTCTTTATTCTTGCTTGAGTTTTAGAGATCCAGACAGATGTGGCATCCAGCGTGAGCTAATAACTAATGGTTGGTGTGTTGTGCAGCCTGACGCCCATGCTGAGTAATGGCGTGAGGCTAAAGAGCCGGTAAGCGATAGGCAAGAGAGCAGCCGCGGAGTGTGAATCATACCTCATTAGTCAAAGCCCCAAAAGCCTGTAGAGTTGCAGACCGCATCGCCACTAATCTCTCGGTTTTTAATCATTCTAACTTGACGTAGAATATGGGAATAGAGCAGAGGAAAAAGCATTATGGGAAGATGGGACTTATAAAGGTTTTTACTCCTGTTGTGTTCCCTTTTTTTTCTTATCCATATACACTTGTTTCACCTCAGATTCTTTCCTGTTTTTTTTTGCCTATGTAAGTTACCATGGATACTGACATCTTAATTGGCTTGGTAGAGTGTCATGTGGCTTATTGCAGTTAGTGCTGTCCATCTCCTGAACCTAACTAAAGCGGGAGAGGGTGTCCATGAATAAGATCTTAATCGGAAAATAGAGAAAAATAATTAGAATTCTCTGTGTGTGTGTGTGTGTGTGTGTGTGTGTGAGAGAGAGAGAGGGAGAGAGAGAGATAAATACATCAAAACATAGATTGGCTTATGTATGCAGACACAATAGAGATTGAGCTCATATTGGTGGAGTTTGTTCTGGCGATCAGGAGTCCATCTGCTTTCTTGTTTCATGCTATATTATAAATGAGCCGCTTCCTGAGGTGATAGAAAGTCATATGCAACTGTGAGTTGTAGCAGTATTCACCTCAGCCCCATACTAATTATGTTCAGGCCTTCAGGCTAAGGCTGAATTGGTTCTCCTGCTATCTTTTCAGCAGTACAACATCACCAAGGTTCCCCACGGTGTGTGGCATAATTACAATATTATTTCAATTCTTTCAGACAGCTAAAGTGCTGAAGGAATGGTATCGGGTTTACACAAGACATTTTTCAACCTAGTATCTACCTACTTCATCTGAGGCACGTATTATTGCTCCAAGCAGAAATGACAAACTTTCACTTTGTATTGCTCTTCAATTTGTGCTGCTTCTGTTATCTCTGTTTCTGTGATTTTTTTTTAAAGTGATGGCCTAGCAAGATGCACATAATCAACTACCACACATGTAATGTAATTACCAAGCACCCTCACCACACTGATGATAGCAAACACTGTATCTGGCCATTTTAAATCATCATTTGATCAGATTGCTCACATTGTATGATATCCATTTTTTTTCCTGACAATGCAAAAACTCTATAGAATACTTTTATCAGGCATTACTCTTCACTGTTCACATTTACCAATGAATTCACATTCGCTCTGATTAAAAAAAAAATCTATTGGTGAGAGTGGGCATACATGGTAAAATAGAATTATCCTGGTTTAAGTTTGGGTTTCCACCAATATATTTATATATGCATATTAGGTCACCTGGCTACCCTGAGCTGGCTGGAGGTGTGAATGTGAATGGTTATTTGTATCTCATTTGGCTCTGAAATGAATTAGTGACCTCTTAAAGGTATGCCGTCTTGTATGAAGTCAGCTGGGATTGGTTCCAGCTTCCCACATAACCCTGTGGGATAATCAGTATAGATAATGGATAGGTGGATGTTTAAGAGTATTGCGGGCTCAGTGGTTAATAGACTGGTTTATTAAACGGGCCTTCTATTCACCCTGTAAAAGCCCGATCATGTCTGATCTTGGAAGCTGAGCAGGACCGGGTCTGGTTAGTACCTGGATGGGAGACCTCCTAGGTGCTGTCCTTACCTGTCTCTTTGTCACAATGTTCTGCCAGTGTCTCACATGACCTACACACTTTGAGGTGATGTCTCAAAGAGGCGCGCCTACACCCTTGAATATGCTATTTCAGAATTTATGCACTGCTTCTAGTTGATTGCTTTATTTTTGGCAAACCCCACACTGTGCACGACTGTCTAAGTAACTTTGCAGTTATGTTATGAGGTCTTTTAGTGATTTGCACAATGTCAGTATCTACTTTTTACTGCACATGTTTGTCTCAGTGAATGAACATAAGGCATTCCATCTTCTTTTAAAGCATAAAAGAATCACTACACAATACCTTGATGTTTGGATCTGTCTATATCCTTTCTGTTTAGCTCTTTTTATTTTTTTCCTCCATCTGTCTCAAAGGAATTGCATGCTGGTCTATGGTCAGACTGTTGGAATGCTGCTCTATAAATGCCCAGTTTTCTTTTTTTAATCGTTATCAGCCTCATGAGTGCTGTTATATAAACAAATCGTTAAATATCAGTGCAAGTGCGTAAATGCTCCTAATGAGGCCTTGGGGAGGCATTGTTTGCAGACAGCTCCACAATAGAATAGCAGCGGTGAGAATTTAGGTCTGTGTGTGTGTGTGGGTGTGTGTGCGTGTGCGTGTGTGTGTGCGTGTGTGTGTGCGTGTGTGTGTGTGTGTGTGTGTGTGTGTGTGTGTATGTGTGCTCATGCTTCT
>JBCNYG010000001.1:37567901-37583108 GCA_039654305.1 Porochilus rendahli
GAGTACCCGGAGGAAACCCACGCAAGCACGGGGAGAACATGCAAACTCCACACAGAAACGCCCCGAGCCCGGGAATCAAACCCAGGACCTTCTTGCTGTGAGGCGGACGTGCTAACCACTACGCCACCGTGCCGCCTGTTAATGTTGTAATCTTGCTAATTTAAACAATGAATTCTCAAACAAAGTTTGTCTCCATTCAACTAATTGTGACTTCTTTTGTCAGCTGGTTTAGAGGTTTCAAATCAATACAGTGTATAAATATGCAACAATATCCATCCAACTATCCATCCATTATCCTGTCCTTTCACACTTTCATCCTACCATCCATCCAC
Organism: Porochilus rendahli; assembly: GCA_039654305.1. NCBI lineage: Eukaryota > Metazoa > Chordata > Actinopteri > Siluriformes > Plotosidae > Porochilus > Porochilus rendahli. The sequence goes on from JBCNYG010000001.1 coordinate 37,568,234, forward strand.
TCACCCATCTATCCCTCCACCAACCCATCCATCTATCAAGGGTTAGCCAAGGAATCTGTATGCAGTCCCACCTGAACAGACAGGTTGCCAATCTATCTCTACATATTTTGCAAATTATTTTAATCCCCCTATTCAGTATAATGAGATGTTCTGTATAGAGTCATGACGATATGAGTTCTAGGCTGACACTACAACATGTATAAACATTTGAAAGTGGTGAGTACTTATGGAATAACATATTTTAGCTTGTCACTATTTCAATTCCTCCTTTCAATATTTTGGGACGATAAGTGTAGAGTCCATCTGAGGGCTGGGGAGGGGTAAATACATATACATAGGAGTCATTGTAATTAATTTATTCATTCATTTTCTAAGCTAGGTAAGGCTTATTAGGATCGCGGGCAGGCTGGTGCCCATCTCAGGTGACTCTGGCCGAAGGAGTCCCTAAACAACTAGTCAGACTATTGAAGGGCTAACACACATACAACCATTCACACTCACTCTCATACTTAGGGGCAATTTGGAGCAGCCAGTTAGCCTACTGTGCATGTCTTTGGACTGTGGGAGGAAACCGGAGTACCCAGAAAAAGGTACCTGACTAGTAGAATAACAGGCTTGAAAAAAACTGCACCAGATGAAATACTCACATAGGTTAGTCCTGTGCTTTTAGGCCCACACCAAAAAAACTCTCAAACCTGGTTGTATCACTGGCAAACAAGTCAGGTTATATATGCAGCAAAAACTAGAACAAGGGCCTTTATGTTTCTGATTTATCAAGGAACACACACACACACACACACATACACACACACACATACACACATATACAAAACATAGATTCAAAGGCGGTCAATGAGCATTATCCACCAGGCAGCGAAATAATAGTCATGATCCCTGGAACTTTACCTCTGTGGAATTATCTAGTAATAACTTTAATTGGATGAATGGCAGTGGATCGCTTTACAGTGCCTGAGTAAGAATGCAGGTCACATGAATTGTTCAAGCATTCACATCTCTACACAATGATAACAATGAAATTGGAAATGAATATACTTTTGGCCATATCAGTATTCAACAGCAATAATAATGTACAGAGTCTGGAGGGGGAAAAAACCTAATTATAAACCCGAGCTGTATACATATTACAATACTCCAGTAAACATTTCAATCCTGCATTTTTCAATATACTGCATTTCCTTTTGGTACTGGAGGTGCCTGTGTAAGCATTTCACATCCACCTGGCTCCTGACCATAAACTATCAAGGTTATCTAATTCCTTAAAGGAGAACCTGGAGCTGTTGATTATGAAAGCTGTTCTCTTTTAGTCTCTGTTGTTATTCTGCTCATCTTAAGGTCAAGAGACTCTTTTGTAGAGTTGCTCCAGTTTTACATTTGCTCCTTTTTGCTTTCTTATACAATGTGCTGCTGCTTGAGATCCTTCAGCATTTATTTAATGCTGCTAAGCTTTAGTGCCTTATAGTTCTTGCTCTGCCTTTATGTGTATCTCTCTTTTCTCTTCTTCACATGACCAAGCTTCCTTTTCTTTTGACCTTATCAATGCAATAGTATGCGCACATATTTACACTAAATGTGCTGGATATAGAGAATTTATATCAATATCAAATTACTAAATGCTCACTGCAAAATTACAATCTGGAATAAAAAAAAAATTATCCATCAGAGTTACGAGGGAAGCTGAAAACACCATCCATCCATCCATCCATCCATTTGCTGAATTGTTTATTCCCACAGTATTCATGTGGAGGCTGGAGCTTAGCTCAGCCAGAGCTTAGCTCAGCGCTCTGGGTGAAGCTGGGGTACACCCTAAACAGCATGCTAACCCATTTTAAGGCCTACACACACCACTATGCACATACACACTCATCTAGGGGCAATTTGAAATAGCCAATTTACAATTTACCTACTGTGAATGCCTATTGACTGTGGGAGGAAACCAGGGGCCCGGAGGAAACCCATGCAAACACAGGGAGAAGACATAGAAATACCATCACCAAGCCTGGGACTCAAACTAAGGATCTTCTTGTTGTGAGGCAGACATGTTAACCACAACATCACCATGCCACCTTGAAGCTGGAAATACCTATGATCAAATTAGCCATTAACTTAGTGTGCATGTCCTTGGATTGTGGGAGAAAACTGGATAATCCAGAGACAACGCACACAAGCACAGGGAGAACATTTACATTTACATTTATGGTATTTGGCACGACTTGTGTTTATCATTTTGATGCATCTGAGCAGTTGAGGGTTAAGAGCCTTGCTCAAGGTCCCAACAGTGGAAGCTAGGTGGTACAAAGGCTTGAGACCCTGAGCTTCAAATCAGTAACCCTGAGGCCTAACCACCATGCCACCACTGCCCCTGTGCAAACATGCAGAGTCCTCACTGAAATGTTCTTGGTCGGAATGCAAACCCAGAAGGAGGATAGAGTATATGGCTTTAAAATTTGTCACCAATTGGTGAGAAACTCATGGAAACATGACCACTTGTTGAGTGCAGCTGAAGATAGCTTCCTGGTGAATTAACTAGTCATCAACAAATACGCACAAAAAATTCTGTGTTTGCAGCACAAAACAGTGATCACAGAGCCATGTCTAGACCTTTAATTTCACCTTGGGAAGTGATACCTCTACCGTAACAAAGCTATCAGCAGCACACGCTGAACTCTGTAGGGTTCCTGCGCTTCATTTCTTCCCATTTCAGGAAGCATCCTGACCTGCATCAACAATGCACTAGCACCACACGGTGAGCTCATGCTTGTTTTCCCACTGCATGGAGCTGAACCGAACAGAAGGAGTGCTTTCAGTATATCACAGGGAGGAAGGAGGACCTCAGGGATTAACTGAAGCATACTTTCTGACATGAGGAACTGGGTTGAAGTGCCTGAAATTCTTCTAATGTCATTATGGACCATATGCAGTTACATGTTTTGAGACGAAGTTACATTGCTGCTTGTTTGCTTATAATGTAACCTTTTTTGTGCTTTATTGATCTTGCAATGTAAACAGAGATTGAGTTCAGGCTTGTGCTTGTCATACAGATAATTATCCTTAAGTATTTGAAATCCTTGAATGCATTCTGCCTTGCAATGCCTTCTGCCCCTGGGTGATGTTTAATGACATTCATATTAGCTCAGCGCCTGTTAATTAATACCAGGTAAACAGTCTAAGAGGCTTTGCTCAATAGAAAATGATGTATGTATCTTACACAGGAAAACCGCTGGTGATGAATTAACAGGTACTGTATAGAATTATTGCTTGACATTGTCAGCTTACAGGACTCACATATATGCTGTTAGTTTTAATACAGCTATTTCATTTTATGTGGTATTTTCCTGTGTGCAGGTGGCACAGTGGCATTGTGGTTAGCTTTTCCACCTCACAGCATTAAGGTCCTGGGTTTGAGTCCCAAGTGAATGGGAGGAAATCTTATGGGGGTTTCTATGTGGAGTATTCGTATTTTCCCTTTGCTTCCATGGGTTTTCTCTGGGTACTCCAGTTTCCTCCTATAGTTCAAAGACATGCTGGTCCAAATTGTCCCTAAGTGTGACTGTAATAGTATGAATCAGTTTGGCTAATGAATGAACAAGAATTAATTTTCCTGTATGCTGAAATCTTCTATATCTCTGAGAGCCTATATACAGTATACGTGGATGTGCAGGTTTTTTCATCTTTACTCTCCGTAACACAACGAGAATGGATTTAAGGAGCCTGCTATACATTTTTGTGGGGAAAGTGACAGATGTCAGCTGAGCATCCACCTGCCAGATGTGCCTTGTCTTATTTATCTTCGTTATTATACCATTAGTGACCACAATAACCCCTTTTCATGTGGCCCAAACAACAGCACAAGCATCTTCCAGACATTTTATTCTATCCAAGCCTGATTCCTAATTTGAAATCCAGTCTCCAACCCTCTTTGATTTCTGCAGTGATTCACTTTGTAAACACACACCCACAGGGAGCGGACCTCTGTTATGAATCCATGGTGAATTTAATTCCAAGGCATTCTCCTTCTGACTTAATTATACTTTCCAGCGCTCTGTCTGATAAGTCTCTAATTCCTGGGATGACCGACCGAATTGTGTGGCTGATAAATGTTTATCAGACGTAAACGAGAAGGTCAGGGTGACTTTTTGCTTGTACCTTCTGCTCGTTCTGTTAGTAATGAGCAGATCACACATGCTGCTACAGATTGTCTTAAAAGTGGTCAAAAGTATTCTTTCTTTGCCTTGCTAATGATCCTTGTTTTTAACTGGGATTTTTATTTTATTATTTTTTCTATGGAATTATTGGTGAAAGAGAAAGCTTTTGTTTTAGATTTTTGATCATAATCTGATTAAAAATCCAGCTGGTTTAGTCTTTTCTCTTTTCCTTGAGGGGTGTACTAGTGTGGATCAGCGATAAAATAAAAATATATAAATGTGAACTCACCTACACCTGCTAACTTCATTATTAGCCACTTTACCACTATCATGCGAAACTGAGCGTGCTAGCGAGAGCCAAGGATATTGTCTTTTCTTTTGGCATTTCCACTGCTTAATTGTGGTTCCTCGGGGCTGCTTTGAGGCTAAAAGCCTGAGGATTTTGACCGGATGGTTACCCATGGTCCAGAATAGGGGTGTAAGTTGTATTAAGGTGAAAGGCTTGGTTTAGATTATTTCAGTCCATTTGATATGCTGATGTGAACATGTTATCCTTGAAAATCAACAATGGTTCTTTTACATGCCTCTCAATATAGAAAGTGAGAGACATGGCCGGCATTTGATAACCCAGTTAGCTGCACTGGGGGGACAGCAGTGACATCCTCTTGATAGTGGAGCTTGAACCCCCGACCTTGGGATCAGTAAACCAGTACCCCACCACCAGGCCAGTTGTGAAAGAAACTAATTGTTTTCCATTGGTAGTGTAAAGAAAGACACATGTAGTGGTGCAAAATAATTTTGGTTGAATATTATTTAGTTATCTGCTAGCTCAGCTAAATTATGAAAAGATCAAGTAAAAAACATTCCTTTGCCTCCACTGGCACTATTGATGGGTGGTGTTTGCAGCAAGGCAGTGTGTTATGGGCATGTAAACTACTGGGCTGTACGCACAATAACAGAAATACAAATAGATTTATTTGGCTTGAGGCGTAAAAAAAACAGACTACAAGCCAGGGTTAGCCACGGCTTGCTCTGGCATGAGAGTGGGACAGTGATTATTGCATGTAAAACTTCATAAGTGTATTGTATTCCTTGTCAGCAAAAGTAAAAAGGATTTGTGTCATGTTATACATATACGAAATAACTTATTGTAATAGCAAAAGGTTTCTCATGTTTTACCAAGAATTTACATTATTAGGACATATAAACTTTTCACTTATCTTGTTATAAGAATATAGTATTTTTCTTGTTTTCATGTGATAAAGTATTGTTAAAAAATATCATGGTATAATGCAATAAATTATCTTGTTATAGTATGAAACACTTGTGTGACTAAGGAGATGGTGTGCTGAGAATGGATAAACAGAAGAATATGGATCATTTACAAAATTAGATTTAAGTTTTACTTCATGTTTTATATGAGTCATGATATAAGCTTTACATGTTATAATGTGATACAGATCTTTTTCTTGTGTTTGTTTTCTTGCATGGCAGTATTATTCTTCTGTAATTCTAGATTGTTATTGAGTACATTACATTACAGTACGCTTTCCTGTTACACTAAGAATTTGTATTTTGTAAACCTCTCATATAACCTTCAATCCTCAAGATTGTTCTTTTAGCATACCAGTCATCAGGTGTTTCTGGATTTGTAAATCGTTTTGAATGTAAGATTAAAGTTTTATATATGAGACCAAGTTCATGACAGCAATCATAGTGCTGGCAGAGAGTTTTAAAAAGAGACAGATCTCATCAGTGTGTTTGACAAGTGAAAGGGGTTTTGTGTGTCATGTCATGCATCAAGTCAGCTAGAACCAGACCCCGCTGCTTAGTATCAGACCATATTAAAAAAGCCTATTACAATACTTGTCACTAGACTGGTAATATTGCTAAACATGTTACTAATGTCAAAACAATCTTTGTATGTTACTGCAGACCTAAAAAATAAATTCAAAATTGTTTTTAAAGCAACTGCTAGCTGGTCTGACCAATGGGGATCTTTCAGTAGAGTAGAAATGATACTTCAGAGTGCAAACTAAGGATTCATAGAAGGAGCTGACTATAGAAGTTTATTCTAAGAATATGTAGCAAGATTGTACACGTCCAATGTAAAACCAATGCTTTTCTACAACCATACAATCTTATTGTCTGCCATGAAATCACATGCAAATCTGTATTATTATCACATCAATATCTGGCATACTCTACTCTGATTGAATGCAGCTGTGTATCTTTTTGTAACTTTTGGACATACTACCTTTACTAAACACAGTATCTTTAGAGGTTTTAAATATGGATATTGACAGACAGTGGCACTAAAAACGCACTTATGCTGTAATTATCCTCACCAATTAGATAATGTTTCGGCTGTTTGTGTCTTTCACTGTTTGCAGGACTGTGAAATAGGTTATGTGTTATTTTTTCCAGAGGTGGAGCTTCAGACAAGGAAAACTCAATTAGAATTTGGAGATGATGCTGGATGTAGGATTATTATTGTTTTTTAAATAATTTACAGTGCATTGTGAACATTCTGGGATAGGATGATTTTTTTACATACTGGTTCATATCTGAGATTACTTGGCTTGTCAGAGGTTGTTCCTATTTCCTTTTTTGTTCTTGCTTTGTGAAGCGTCCACGAAAAATATCTCATCAAAGAATCAAATAATCCATTTTCATCTGCCTTATCTCTGCGTAACAATTCTGGACTTACTGGGTTTTCTCTAAACAGATGCTGTACAGTCACTCATCCTTCACTGATTTGCTGAACTGATTAATCCAACTAGGGTTGCCGGGAGGCTGGAGCCTATCTCAGCCCACACTGGGCGAAGGTGGGATACACCCTGAACAGCTTGCCAGACCATCAGAGGGCCAACACACACACAACCATTTACACTCATGCTCACACCTAGGGTGAATTTGGAATGGCCAATTAGCCTAATGTGCCTGTCTTGGGACTGTGGGAGCAAATCAGGGTACACAGAGGACATTCACACAGAAATGCCTGAGCCTGGGAATCGAATCCAGGACCTTCATGCTGTGAGGCGGATGTATTAACCACTACGCCACCATTCTGAATTATACCTAATTGTTTGTTTGTTTGTTTGTTTGTTTGTTTGTTTCTATTCTGGCGAATGAAAAGCAGCCAGGTATTAATGCTAACAATTTAATCAATACTATGGTTTCAGACACACAATCCTGGAGGAATGTTTTGCAGAGGGCTCGGCCAGTCTAGATTTTACAAATTTTCATGGCTATCGTAGCTGAATTTGCTGTTGTTGTTGTTGTTTTGTAGAATATCTAGATTTATCTTTACAGGCTTTTGTCCAGCCAGCAATGCAACCCAATATCCCTGTTTTATTGTGCAAAAGAGTACTTAGTGAAAAGTGTATCTGAAACTGCAGCATTCACTAAATAGTTGTGTGGATGCTTACCATGCAAGGTCAAAGTAAAAAAAAAAGTGTATGAACACTATTCAATCCCACAGGTACAGAAGTACAAATGGAAATGGATATTGGAGCAGTCAAGTTTAGATGGTGTGTGTGCTGAAATGGTTTATCATTGGTCAATCATTATTACTAAAATATGTACTGTACAACACTTGGTCCTGTTGAGTAATTTGATTAAAGTATTGTTTTTTTTAGTGTAACCATGCTGGAATGTTTCAGTTTTGTTACTCACTTAACAGTGTGAGCAGTGAAACCTTTACTACAGGCGTGTTAGTGACATTATCAGCTGGCATGATAAATGATATGGTAATTTTTTATTAGTATCATTTCTGAGTTTACAGAGGAAAGGCCGTCAGATTAATAGGAAAAGCAAGAAGGGTAGGAGATTTCACCAGCTGTCCCTAACTAACTGACAATCGGGAAGATTGGATTTTACAGGATTTTCTTCCATTCAAAAATAAGCAAATTATTTGGCCAAAAATTTCATTCAGGTTATTTTTTATTTTTATTTTGTAAAACTGATGGATAAAAGTACTGTCGTTCTGAATATATCCATGGCTGTAATTCGTCTGCATGAACAAGTGTGGCATGTAGTCATATTCATTACATTGAGTATAAACATATATTTGCGTACATTTATCTTTTGATAACAGCTGAATTTGTCTAATTCAGTGTCTACAGATAGAGTATGTAGTGGTGTACTAAATACTTTGACTGTCAAACCCATTTGTCAATATCTGTAAACATTGTGATTTGGTTGGTCTAAACACGTAAACCCTAACCTTCTGAAGCACCATGAATCAAAAAACAATGTGTACACTATCAAAGTCCAGTACAGGCCCCCAAGATTATGTGTTCTTCAAGCTGGTTTCAGAATCAAGTGTCATGATATACCTTGTTTGGAGAACAGAAGTCTCATTGTGGTAACATTTTTCTTTCTGTACAGGGGAACGAAGGGTGGGTGTAGTTTCTGTAATGTGCCAAAGAGGGCACTGTAGGGCTATGCTTCAAGACAAGACACTGTGTACCCAGAAACAGTAGAGCAATATATTTGATTTGTAGAGAAAAAAAGGGGATCACATATGATAACATGACTTTGTGTAAACAGTAACTAGTGAAGCACTTGACTAAAATAATGAATGCTGCATTATTAATGATGTACAAGTGTTAACAGACCCACGTTTTTTGAAGCTTAGATGCATGTTAGATGTCAGTTTTGTACATTTTTGTTAAATATGGAAAGCTTTCACCAAGGCATGGGTCTCAGATCCCACCACACGTTTACATGGCTGAAATCCACTAATTAAAATACAATGCACACATGCCTGCACTGCAGGTTCGGTTTTATTGACTCCAGATCAGTGTGTCGCTCTCAGCAATAAGTTACAGCTTCCGACTTGGATGACAGATCCTCTGCTTCTGCTTTTTTTTCTGTAATCTTTCTACGAACTGCACACTGTGCTGGCAAGAAGACAAGCAGTCACATCCTCTAATGAGTAATAAGGGCCCCAGGAACATAAATGAAACACACATCTTGCCACCACACATCTGTTCTCAGGAAACCACCGCCATTACATCTGACATACTATGACACTTTCTAGTAGGGAATGATGACATCAGATGGTTGAATTTAAAAAAGAAAAAAGAAAAAGAAAAGAAACAGAATTTCCAGTTCAAGACCATGTTGCGTGGTGCTTGCTCAGAAAAGGAAGAAAACTGGTTGTGAAATCAACTTTCCCTCATTTCTCCCTTGAGGCAGTCCAAGCAAATGCATTTTTGTTTGAAGAAAATGAAGATAAACATTGCTCAATCCCTGTGTGTTTGCTCTCCATCCTGATCAAGCTGATTAACATTCAACATTTGGCACTCTTAAGTACAGCAGTACTTTCTTTCACTTGAATTGTCTTTCTTCCAGGCTATTAACAAACCACAATAAATCATCTGTCATGCCACAAGAAGGCCATGGGTACTTCCTTGGGGTCTCTATCTGAAACTGGTTTAGAGCAGGGGCGTGAATCCTGATTCTGAGTGGCGTTATCTCATTTCCCTGATATTCTTCCAACACAGTGACAACAAAGCTCTACATGATCGATGTCGCCTTTTCATCTGATTGTGCTCCTGTCGCCATGTCATCGGCACTCATATTTAGATAAGGGGGGAAGGGATGATTTATTGGCCCCTGTCAGAGAGGAAGCTTCTCTTCTAGACATACACACAGGACTCTTAGAGATATATCAGTGAATGCAGTCAGAACAGACATCCAGTGACAGGCTTAAGGGTTTTGGAAATTGGAAATGGTCACAGGAAGACTTTGCATGTTAATGCAAAGATACCTGGAATCCCTGCAACTGTGGCGTTTTTAAGAGAATTAAATAGTCTGCCGGAAATGGTCTCCTTTGCATCTCTATTCCTGACAAAATGAAGTCGCGCTTCTGTAGATGAGCCTGCTGGTGGAATAAACAGGCTATTATAAGTCTGTCAACTTTAGCCACCACACAGAAACAGACATCATTTGAAATCGGCAGATGAGAACAGGATGGCGGAAAGCAGGCATGCATTATCATTCACCAAGGAAAGTAAACGCAGGAGAGCGTAAGCTAACACGTCTGCAGCTTAGGTGCCACTGTTTAACATACCGTAAAGCCATCTGCTGTCCATAATCCATCATGAGTGCCGTTGATCACGCAGGATATCCGAGTCTGATGAATCAGGCAACCCTGAAACGTGGCCTGATGAATTACCCAAACACCACGCAAGTAGTCAGATCAAATAGATCTTCATGTCATTTCTCAATAGATATTGCAGACTCAGGAGCAGCAGCTGGAGCTTTGTTTAGTCTAATGGGTTTCGTCAGCATAAACTGTCAAAGCACGAATATTTATGCAAGAAGAAACTTCTTGCATGTTGAAGATTTCTGTTCAACAGTGTTTTGTTTGAGTGTAAACTTTGCATCACAGAGGTTTGTTAGCTCAGAGATACTGTACACGAGTCAGAAACCAAAACCTCATGCCTGAGTAAAGTGATTTCACAAGAATTCCAAAGAATACCAAAAATGTAAATATATACATAAATACTGTATGTGTTCATAGAAATAACTTCATTATGTCTTCATCTTCAGTCTGTTCTAAATTGTGAAGGAAAATGTCATGAATACGGCAATTTGTCAGCCCATAAAAAACAACAACAATGAAACCGCCCCTAAACCCTGAGAACAGTAATTACCAGCAGGCTGTATGGCGCCAAACAGATTACTAAATTTCCATTGTGGACCTGTATGTGATGGTGTAACTGACTGCAGTCAAAACACATGTCCCTATTTAAGACATGAGCAACAAAAAATATTTGGCAAACTCACATGATGTACACTTCCAATCTACGGCCAAAGGTATGTATACACCTGACCTTTATTTCCATACTGTACATGGAAACTCTTACCACTAAGTTTGATGCAAACAACTGCACACTATAAAATATCTTTCTGCTAATGATTTAGCATTACAGTTTTACAGTTTTAGCGTTACAGTTTCCTTTCACTGGAATTACCAAGCCATGCCCTGTATTCAAAGTGAGATCCATGAGGTCATGGTTTGCAGTGGAGTGGAAGCTCAAGTTTCCTGCACCTCAGTGCCAATGAAGACCTTTGGGATGAACTTAAACACCAACTACACCCCTCACTAACTCACTAACTCTCACTAACACTCTTGTGGCTGAATAAACACAAATCCCTACTCTCCAAAACTGAGCGAAAAGCCTTCGCAGCAGAGTGGAGCTTATTATAGCAGCAATGGGGGAACAACTGCACATTAATACTCAAAGCTTTAGAAAATGATGTTCAACAAGCAGATCTGATTGGTCAGGGGTCTAAATACTAAGTGTAAGTTAAATAGTGTGTGCAAATAGCTTTGTTACAGGGGCTAGTAATGTGCATGTCTCATTTTATATTTTATGTAAATTTATTGCAAACTGACATAAAATATTACACAAAACAATCCATTCAATCAAAAACATGTATTTATTATTAAAGGTATAAGTATCATAGAGAAAAAATAGGGGATGTTCCTAGATGCCAAGTTTCAAATATATAAACAAAGCACTGTAGCCTTTCAGATAGAAAGTTTTGGGTATGAATCCTGTCGACTAGCACCTTTCTTTGTGGTGTTTTTATGGTCTCCCCAGGCTTGTGTGTATTACCTCTGGGTACTCTGATTTCCTCCTACAGTCCAAAACCATGAACGTTAGGTCATCTGTCTACTCTTAAATGCCCGGTTATGTGATTTTGAGTTTGAAGTTTGTGTTTGTTTTTCCTGCGCCTGTCCTAAAATTTGAAAAAAAAAACTATCAATATCAAGAAGAGGAAGAACAATAACTATAACTATTTGAAGGAGTTTATAGTTAAAGGTCAATATAAATATAAAAAATGTAAAATATAAAATAAAATATAGAATACAAAAATATATTAAATTAAATATAAATGCAGTGGCGATTATACAAGTAATACTATATATAAAGTGTCAATTGTCTGTAAAGTGTTGGTGCAGTGTACACACAAGATGTCCAGTGAATGTGGTTGTTGCGTGTGCACAGAGTAGTGCAGGGTGTACAGAGTGCAAATTGTGTGTGCAACTATCAGCTGAGGTAGGATATATTGTTCATGTAATGTTCATGTGTAGTCAGTCAAGTCAGCTGGGATTGGCTTCAGCTTGTCCCTTGACCATCAGTGCAACACTCTGTGTAACCTCTTTCTATGCATACCATAACACTACAGCCGAACACCTAGAAATGAAACTTATGCGTAAATATGAACATCACGTTTGTAACAGCCATGTATTGTACACTATAGTGAATGTTAAAGGAAAACCCCCATACTGAAACACATTAAATATGTTTATACTGAACTGCATTAGTTGTGATGTGCTCAGTGACTTTTGTGCCAATTTGCAGGTCAGTGCTGTATTTTTATTTTTCCTGTGAGAAGTTCTTGTATATTGCACTTTTGTCGCAGGAAAACATTGCTAGCACAGCTATAGAAGAGTTTAAAGCTCTATTCAGACTGGATTTATTACTTAGCAGTACATTTTTTTCATGTGTCTTCATATATAAAACCCTCTCATCCAAACAACAATAAAATTACCACAAGGGAAACAAGTTTTTAACAGGTTAGACTGGGTGTTAGACACGTGGTCATATGATCACTTTGTATTCTCCACCATGCTCAAAGGGTCACTGGACTAAACAAAAGCCATTAGGTCTTATTTCAGTTTGGAGCCTACAATAGAAGGAGGTTATGTTTTCACCAGTGTTCATTTGTTTGTTTGTTTGTCTGTCTGTCTGTTAGCAACATTACTCAAAAACTTATGAATGGATTTAGATGAAATTTTCAGGATGAGTAAGAAATGATACAAGAAACAATTGATTACATTTTGGCAGTAATCCAGGTTATTGTCTGGATGCAGGGAATTTTTTTATATTTTTTAGCACAGATTGTGTAGTCATCCAAGTAAGTGTGTCCAGACCATACCGGTGCGTAACTTACAAGCTAGCATTCGATGGTATGATCTCGTTCCTTTACCTTTCTCTACAACTTTTATGCCACTTATCACAGAATAATCCAATTATTAATACTAATCACACAAGCGCAAGCCTTCTTATTCAAGGCAGGCCCTATACACAATGCAATCATATAAATGACTGCACGTTTGCATTGTAGGGCTCAAATAATAAACAAATGAGGCATTTATAAAAATGCATTTCTTACAATATCATATGCTTTATTACTAAATATACTAAATTAATTTTTATAAAATGTCAGATCAATTTACAGAAAGTTATCAGTTACACAAAGGATGTTGACTCAGTAATTGACATTGACATTGTTTGGCAGACCTTTTTTTTTCATTGAGGGTTAAGGTCCTCACTGTGGCAGCAGCTTGGAGATACTGGGGCTTGAACCTTCCACCTTCTGATCAGTAATGCGGAAACGTAAACACTCAGCCACTACTTTTAACTGCAAAGTAACAGCTGTTCAGGGTGTACCCCGACTTCGCCCAGTGTTGGCTGAGGTAGGCTCCAGCCTCTCTGTGACATTAGTGGGATTAAATGGTTCAACGAATGACTGAGTGTGTAAGTGAATGAGTGAGTGATTAAATAAATAAAAATGCTGTATTACTTACAACCCAGTGGATATGGATAATAATTAAACAGTGCATTCACTCAATTTCATTGTACATGGCTGAATCTTAACGTCTTTCAGGTCATGTGTGGCTCCATTTTATGGATTCATGGACAGGGAAGTGTTAATTCAATGGTTTACTTTTTATTAATTCAGTACATGTAACCTCCTAATGATCATGATGGTTCAGTGACTATTCAAAGGATGATTTCCATGACATCTCCTGGCAAGTTTTAGTGATTTTTTAAAAGCATGTATTAGCTTCAAATTCATAACACTGGGTTCTTCTTCATATGTGTTTGCTGCTTTTGAAATATTGCAAAACATTGGAATAGTGACAAAACATAAAGCTCCAGTTTTCTCCCTGTGATGGTGAAAGATGATGGATCATCCTGATTTGCATGTGTGTTTTTTCACACGATTGTCAGCCGAATGTATTGAGTTGTTGCAAAACATTTTTCTGAATAAAATGCAGTACTAGTAAGAGAAATTGTATCCCGTGAAATGAATAGTATAGAAGCTAAAAAAACACTAGAGGCTATTTAACTGCATGGGTGAGTATTGTGCATTTGTTGGAGGGGGAGGAGCAGTTTACAATGGGCTGGGTAGTTAAACAGGGGGGTAGTTTAGAGTGAATTGGGCTCTAAAGAGAGGCCAGTTTATCCCAGGCAGAAACTGTTAAGCAGGGGGGCAGTAGAGAGTGCTGGGTACTTCACAGACTGCAGAGAGGTAATGTGCAGGGCATTTCTGAGCAGAGGCCAGTTTAAAGAGAGCAAGGAGATTAAAGAAGGGCGTGCATTTAGCCTAGGCAAGGGGTGTTGAGTATAGAAGAGTGCAGTTTAGAGTGCTGGGTAATTTCAAGAGTGGAGGGAGATAAAGAGCAAAGGGCAGTTTAAAGAGGGTAGAAGGTATAGAGCAGATCAGTTTATATCTGGAAGTTGGACATAGAAGGGATGGGCATTTAAGAATTCTATTCTCTCACTGTTAAATGCTTGTGTACATATGAAAGACGTATACAATTTATTATTATTATTATTATTATTATTATTATTATTATTATTATTATTATTATTATTATTATTATTATTAATATTATT
>JBCNYG010000001.1:37590932-37604348 GCA_039654305.1 Porochilus rendahli
ACACACACACACATACACACACACACACACACACACACACACACACACACACACACACACACACACACACACACATACTGCTGTAAACATGAGTATTGTACTTAAAGAGTAATATTGCACTGTCCAGGAAGACGGTCTGATTGATGGTTATTCAGTCAGTGTATGTGATGGTGGTGGTAGTGGTCGGTTACCTATTTAAAAGCTTCTGGGTAAAATATGTTCTTGAGTCTGTTATTTTTTGTTTTTAGTATCCTGTACCTTTTTTCTGGAGGGGAGAAAAGGGGGTGTGCTGGGTATGTGGGGTCAGATTGAATTGCCCTTGCAAAATCTTTGCCAATTTGTTGTGCAAATTTAATTCATGTCAAATAATTTTATTATTTGTAAACCAAATTTCCTATACCCCCATTGCAGCTAACTGGGTTATCAAAGGCTGGCCATGTCTCTCACTGTCTATGGTGAGAGGCATGCAAAAAAACATTGCTGATTTTCGTTGAGAGGAGGCTGCATAGCCATCAGCATGTTTTTCACTGCAATGGCCTGGTGAGCTGTCCAGGGTGTACTCTGCCCTCGCCAAGAGTCGGCTAGGATGGTTTCACACTTCTCCGTGACCCTAATTAGAATCAAGCGGTTCAGAAAATGAATGAATGAATGAATTTCCTATATAAATCTATATAAATTATTATAACTTCTTTGATAACCCCATTGATGTTATTTAAGCTATTTTCCCCAAATCATAAGTAATGCACCTTTTAAATAAAAAAAAAAAAAGTTTTTGATAATTTTTTTTCTCGTATTACACTTCTGATAGTAGCTGGCCAAAATTTCAAATTGTATTTTTATATTATCATGTTATTGTGTCTTAAGTTTCTAAGGTAATTCTTCAACCCACACAGGGACTTGCGTAGTGATTACTGCACATAATCTAGCAAAAAACATGCGTGTAATTGTTTTCTGTGAAGAAGGCGAGAAAACCAAACTTTCCGGTTTCTGGGTGACATGACAGTGCTGCATTTTTTGTCTTTTTTACTTGAGGGAGGATCTGTTTATAACTGCAATAATGCAAGTGATAACATGTGTTTGTCAGACAGTTAAAAGTAGTACATGGCTTTTTTTTTTTTTTTTACTAAATTTGTAGTAATTGCTGTAAATTGTAATTTGTTCTCAGGGTGCATGAGTGTATGGAATAAATTTGATTTGTTATTTGTTTGCTTTTGAGCCATTCAGCACTCCAAAGTCTACAGTCATAGAGATCAGCGATGATTACTGATTAACTCGGAACATTGGGAACAGTGCTCGAGAGCTCTCTGGAGCTCATTCATACAGATCATTGCAGTTGGCATAATTTAACAGCCATAACAGGTTCACAGCATAGTACAATTTTTATATAGTGATATGGATGCTATTTAGGACTTGGTATTTCACTATATCACTTAAATAATTTATTTCTATACTTTTTATAGGTTGAGTGAGGTCAGCATGCAAGCAGTGTCAGCCAATTCCCAACTCCTGTGTCAAGGGCCTTTGATATCTGGAGAGCTCCCTGCGTCGTTCTGGGAATATAGCTGCTATCGATCTGATTTCAGAAGCCAGGAGCGTTATCAGCTCACGTATGGGGATTCGATTGATAGTTTAACCTTTTCTTTTTATTTAACGTGGGAATAAAAATGTATCACATACAGCATCATCCAACTCATGAGTTAAAGCTGTGATGTCTTGCAAGTAGTATGCCAGAAATAGCATGGCCATAAATTAGTGCCAGAACATTTAGAGAAAGAATTTCAAGCTGTCAGCTTTATCACAGGTTGATTGGAATAGGTCAGAGTTGTTTAATCTGTACAAATCATAGCCATACTTCCTGGCTAGCAATGTCTGTCCCTATAATAATAATGACTCATAATGTTTGTGCCTGTTGCACAGCTAAATGCAGGATTTCTTCATGTTATGTTGGTTCATTATGCTACTGCTTGTACATCACGGGCTCCCTGTGCCAGCAGACAAAGCCACGCTACTCATTCCTCGGTGTAAACCTTTGCATTTCATTGCCACACCATCTGTGCAATCAGTTGACTGCAGACGCTTCTCATTCCTTCCCCCCACGACCACATTTTAGTTTTCTGTTATTCTTTTTAGTAGAAACAGTTGCCTGCATTAGAGAAGTTATATATTTGAGTCTTTACCATTATACTATGGAAGACCAGGAAAATTCACTAGTAGCGCCATGTGTCATTTCTTGATTGCTATTTTCTTTGGTCATTGATTTGTTGATGAGTCTTTAAGCAGGTCACTTTGTAACCATAACTAATTGATTGGCATGGATGTAGAATGCGACTGAAACCATTGATTTCATAGGCGCCATGTCGCAGTCCGGTCGAAGTCAGTAATTCATGCTGAGCTAATTTCCTATACGTGGAATGGAAATGAGTACAAGTCTTCCGAATATGAAGGAATGCCTGAGCCATCTTTTCCCATGTTTTTTTAATGATGTCTTGTCATAGAAGGTTAATGAAATTGTTGTCCCTAGGGTAAGGACAGCAAGCGAGCGGTTATTTCAATTTCTTAATTTTCTTTCACCAAACTTTGATTGCATTTGCAGTTAATTGTGGGCCAGTGTAATTGCCGTGACCGGGGATTACACTTTACATTTGCCTCAGAGTACTGTTTTAATCATATACAGTATCTAGATAAATACAGAGGAAAAAACATTGAAACAGCTATAGCAAGTAATTAGATCAAGGAGTGAAAAAAGAAGATTCTGTTAGCGCAAAGCATTTGATAATAACCTTAGAGCACTTGCAAGATAATGCAAACCTATTACATCTTGAAAGCTTCAGTTCCTCTTTATAGATTGGTAGATAATAGGTTCAGCCCTTAACTGTCATCTCATCTGTCATCGGACGTGGAGAAAATGTGAGACGTTTTATACCGTAATGAAAACTGGTACTTATTGTTGCCAAATAAAGAGCAAGCCGCATTGTCATGAACAGGATATGTAAATTGTCACATCTTTATGTCATATTGAATGACTGGGAATGAACCTGTCAATGTAAAACATGAAAAACAGAATAATTTCATCAAGCTTTGAGGGTGAAGTCAGATGCCCTTTCAGTTATTCTGCTTTAATAAATGACTCTATAAGTCATATCATGTTTGCTCCTGTGGCTCATTTTAGAATACTGCGTTATGATGCCTGTATAAATACATCACCACATCACTGGTCATTATGACTGAAGTGTTGAGTAACATATGCAGATCCTGTGGTTCTAACAAGACTATATTTTTCAATATTTTTATTTACTGTACTTCAATTTACGGACAAATGATACTCTGCATATTCCATGCTATAGCCCCTGCCACATATGATGCACAACAGGTATACAACAGGTCCTCAATAGAAAATGAAGCAAATTCCTGGGACAGCTTTTGGTGTGTCAGGTGTGGAGAATTTCAGGGAGTGTGATGAGCCACCCTGTGACACTAATAAAGATTAAAGCGTTTCGGAAAAAGAAATGAAGTAGTTACATGCGTAATGTTAGCCAGGTACATTGCTTTAACGCATCCTAACTGTTCATAATTCCATCAAATAGTGTTTAGCAGATGAACTGTGCCTATCTCATTCTATCCTCAAGCACTAAGTTGCCGTACATCAGCTGGAACTAGGATTTTGGGTCATACGTAAATGATCCTCTCAGTCTATAATGTGGTGATGTGGGATTCATGCTTCAGGCTGAGAATTTTGTCACCACTGAACTTCATGATAAAAATAGCCAGACGCGAGACATGTTTTGCCTGGTGCTTTGGTTTCATTTGCAGTTTTGTCACGAAGCTATGATATTTCAGCATCCAATGAAGCTGGGCTCTCCTGCTGATTTTAGGTTACATCCGTCCATGCTGGTGCACCTCCAGAAATACTTCATCAAAACAGACCACTATTTTAATGCCAAGTTATTTCAGCATAGCTTTTTCTATTTTTTTAGATCAAGAACATTAGTAACCCTGGGTTTAGACTGGGGCACGATGTCGGCAATCTCGACGATTTGAGAGAATCGTGATGAACGTGGGGGGTTGTGGGATCAAAGTGTGATAATCTTGAGGGAACTTGGTGAATTCGTGATGATCGTGTTGATCAAGTTTTATTTGCCTGGATGCATCCTGTCTCCTTTTTATACCCCAAGCATGCTCATAAATCATGAAGCTCCACACGTTTTTAATTGCGGATATCGTGGACATTGTGCCCCAGTGTACACCCAGGGTAACAGCCCAAGTGATGTGCTTTGATGTGTGTTACAGGAGGAAAAATAAAACATGAACTTTTAAGTACAAGACTTGAGGTCTAGGGCTAGGGTAATGATAAAGACATTGGTACACAAATACTTGTTCGTTTCTTAGGTTCATTAATTAAGCCTCGACTCATTCAGATTCATTTGACAGGAAATTGTGTAATTTTTGCTCACTATGTAGAGATTTCTATACTGAAAGTGAAATACAAGCACATAAATCACAGCAGCAATTTTCCGCCAGCATTTCCAGAAAGCATAGTTGCCCACAGGTATTGATCTCAAATGGCAGATCTCCCAAATTTTCATCATCGAGTCTTTCTTCTTCCATTAGCGAGTATTCCACGGACATGTTGCATGAGTGCAGAATATTATTATGCACACATAATTAATCACCCATGATGATACGAGAGGTGGTTTCATTTCTTGTTTTTTTCTTTAACCTCATCCTTAGTGTGGTGTCACTACTATCAGAGCAAATAAAATACCCAAAATGCAGTGTGGATACATGTGAAGCTCAGCAAGAGAAGCGGGTTTGGTTTTACACAAACATGCTTGTTATCTGTTCAAGTTTCAGTGTTGACTATCAGGCCTGGAGGTCAGTGTGGAATCTCGTGGAGACAGGAAACACCTGTTGAAGCTCACTCCTGCTGCTCAGAAATGAGAAGAAACAAAACATTGCTATTTCTTTACTCCGTTATTTATTTATTTTGCAGGGGGAATTACATCAGAAGCTTATTGACTTGCATGAACGATGAAACAGGGACGATTTATGAGCTCAAAATCCTATACAAGGGTGGGCTGAAAAGAAGGAGTTATGCCAGAGTGTGGATATTTGAGAGCTTATATACCAAAGGGATCTAAGTGCTGCAACAAAGATGGAAGAAGGGTGTAGATCGCAGGGGAGACTGTGATGAAAAATGACCACATTTGGTCAAATTCGACCATTGCATCATGGTCAGCTTAATAACTTTTCAGCCCACCCTCAAGAAAATGGCCGTAAATACTCTGCTCCAACCTGTTTTGGTATGGGTTTGGAATTTTTATTTCTTACACATTCAGCATATTCGTCCGCTCTTGGATCAGAAACCCAGTCATCTTTCCTACTGTTGTTAAAATTGAACCCTGGGATGCTGGAAGCAATCTCTCAATGAAGTGACGATGTCATTTACATCTCCGCATTCTCTCTTTGCAAACACACGCTGTGCTTAGAATCCCGACACGCATAGATTTGCACAAATGATCTATGCCGGCACGCATTTTAAATGTGGAACCCACGCAAGCCCCCAGTGAGACAGCCGTCTGAGTGACAAGACATGTTATGTTATGATTGTGGGAAGAGGAACAAGGTCGTCTAAAAATTAATGGCTAGCTTTGCTTTTGCTTAATGCATGTTTCTCTACAGCTCTCCTGAGAAATTAGTAATCTGAATGAGTGCTTACTCTTTATCCTTTGCACTAAGTGGCTTTCTCCATGGAGGGGGTGCCTCTGCGATAACAAAGCTGTTCGATTTTTTTTAGCCCACAAATAAAACTTTTCCTCTTTCCTTTCTACGTTTTATCTTTCACAGTTTGCTGTAATTTATAACTGTGTGGTTTGTTGTAAAGGTTGAGAGAATGAGCCATGAACAAGCATATGAGATAAATATGGGGCTAATGGATCACCTGTAATGTTATAAATGTACAATGAAGAGAACCGCTTTTGTGAGACTAATAAATACTTTAAAAACTTTCTGCCATTGAAGGTCATTGTGTTTTTGCTATTTAGACACCGGACCATTTCTTTCCAAACTAAGGGCATTATCATGGAGTTGGCCCCATAACAATATTTCTTTTTCTGGGAAGGCTTTCCACTAGCGTTTGGAGAGTAGTTGTGGAAATGTGTGTTCATTCAGCCACTAGCGTCCATGAGGTTGGGCACTGATGCTGATCGAGGAGGCCTGGTGTCAAGTTGCTGTTTGGTTCATCCCAAAGGTATTCAGTGAGGTTGAGATCAGGGGGCACTATGGAGTTCTTTCACTCCAGCCTTGGTAAGTTGTGCACAGGGGTTTTAAGACTGTATGATATATAGAAAAAACGTTGTATCACAAAATATCTGTTTTATATTGCCAACCAAGAGGAACGAGGTCAAAAATGGGTTGGGGAAATGGCTTTATTAATCCAAAAATAAAATATGATATAATATAGCTATATCACCCAGCCCTATGGGGCCTAAACATGCTGGAATGTGTTTGGGTCTCCTAGTTACCGCAGAGAAATAATAGTACATTTTTGTTTGTGATACCAGTTTGGAAAAGAACACGCAATATAGCAGTGATGATCAGGTGACCAAAATCTTTTGGCCATATTGTATATTCTGTACAGGAAAAACATTCATATGCTAGAAAAATGAGTCAGACAGGGCAGAAACAAACATGGTAGGAATTAAACTTAAATTTTATTAAAGTTTTAAGAATTAAAGAAAATACACACTGACAAAATCCACATTGTTATCCAGCCAGCAGAGAAGTTTGTGTTAATCATCCATTTCGTAGAGACTGTACATTTCAGTCTTTCGCCTGGCCTGTGAGATAGAAACAAATAATTTGTTAAAATGTGTGAAATTCCACAGCTTTACTCATTTCACTTGTGTACACGAGCAGTGACTTCAATAATGTCAGTAAATGTCCGCCTGCAGCAAGCCACTGCCTGCTGGTGCTGTATAAAAATGAGCCTGATAATGTGGCATGGTGTTGGGTTGGTGAGTGCGTGGCATGGGGGTTGTTCAGCTCCCCAGCAGCTGTTGTAGGTACTGGAATGCTCTGCAGCAGGTGCTTAATTTGTGACATCATGCAAGATCTACTAACCCTGACTGAACCTCCTGACATTGGGAGCATTGGATTTACCTGGGTTGAGCAGTTCTTAATATTTTTTTTTCTATCAGCGGGGAAAAAACTGTTTGATTGTAGCACAGATTCATTTCATGGATTTATTAGAATTAGGAACATTACACAAAGAAGTACATTATTTACTGAAGCCACTGGAGTGTTTCAGTCTAAAATGTAGACTCAAATCTGTGTAATACACTATATAGAGTGGTAGCAAGTGAGTTTTGTCAATTGATACTGTAAATAACATCTGAAAACTTAATGTGATGTAGTCATAAAATTCCACAATGCACTGCAAAATAGTGTGGTCTAGGGGGATGTAAACGACCCATTATGCAGTTTGAATTTGAGATACAGAAATGAAAATTCAAAACTCTTTGAATTTGCAAATTCAAAACATTTAGTATAGTATTAAAAGTCATATAAAGAATTGAAATAACCAGTCACTTAGGTTTATACAGTAGATGTTGTATAATTGCTTAAAAAATTCTAGATACTTAATGACCAAATAGCTCAATAGAAGAGGCCCGATCCTGATCGATGTACTGTATATTGAGCATCATCTATGTAAGGGGTTCCCAACCCTGGTCTTGAAGACCACCTACCCGGAACATTTTTGTCTATTCCTTGTTCTAATTGATTAAATAACAGCTCCTCGTGATGTGATGTGGGTTTGACAGAGCAGGGAAAGAACTATAATGTGCAGCATGGGGTCCTCCAGGACCAGGAACCTCTGTCTATGTTATGTTTCATCAAAAATATAAATGCTGCTAAAATCCATAAAATCCTAATGTAACATTCTGAAAAATGCCAGGTTTGTGGACATACTCTAAAGGAGTAAGCATGGAAAGTTCATTGAGGATAGGCAAATTCCTTCTTGAGATATTGCCTGCAAATTGTTGGGTGGAAGAAAAAATACAGAGCAAAGGGGGAAAAAGGTGAAATGGAGAAACACATAAGGCCTTCCTGCCTATTGCCTGGCATGCCTAATTAGAGACCCTATGTCTGTACTCCATGGACTCCTGGGGACAAGCATGTGCTAAGAAGGTGTGTCAACATTGTGATATTTTTGTAACATTGGAGTGTGAAACTCTGCACACTCATATCACTTTTATTCAAGTAATGCTGACAAGCTCCTGGTTAAATCTTGTTTATTTATATATACATATTTAGCATGCTGAATGCATTTTAAATGGTGGCCATAATCTGTTCTTTTTTACAGGACATCCCCAAACCTGTTTTTTTTTTAATTACTGCTTGAGGGTGATTTATATTTTTCTGAGAAGGATTTTTTTTCCTACTGTGGCGCTTTGAGTTAAATAGTAGATAATAGCAAGGCAGTGAGCTGTTTCCAAGGCTCGTCTATACATTAGGGTTTATTGGCAGCCTCATGATGATCAACTTAATCATGTCTATTGGAGAATGTGGATGCATTCTCCTAATGTGTGAGGAATAGCTGGGGTTTTCTTCTTGTTAGGCCTCACTCGCTGGCTAAATGAGGGCTTTTTTTGGAACTGGAGAGAAATTCTGTATGTCACTACAAATATCCCATGAATATATTTTTATTATAAGGTATTTTGACGCTTAACAATGTATTTTTGAACCTTAATACATAATAGAAGACATGGAAGTGTGGTCTTTGTACCGTTCTCATGTGCTACATAGAGATTAAAAACAAATATCTGTGTTTAGTTAGTGGAGGCACAGCTGGTCATGTGTTATAGCCACCAAGCATTGTGTTGTACTGAATGAGCCTTCTGGATGATAAGCTTTCCGCAGGAACATGATTGAGCTGATAACTGTTATTCCGAGCAATTCAAACACAGTGTATGTGCACAACATGTGGTTTGGTATGCATTCTGAAGCATTCATTTGGGAGGCATTATCAAATGATTTAAATGAGCTGCGGCACTCGATTTCCCATCCCAGAGGCAAATTTGAACAGCCATGTTTCTTTTTTTTATCAGTGAGGAAGTAGTACTTTTCTCTGTGTGAGCCATGTTGGCTATAGAATTGTCAGCACAAAGAAAGGCAGCAGGACAAGATTGAACCTGAACAAAGGGAAGACTCTCAACAGCAATGTTATTAACAATAACATGAGCAACAAACATACTGAACATTAGAATTGTTCGGTTCTGTTTAGGGGACTTCAGGTGAGAGACATGGTCCAGCTTGAACAGGTCACCAGGCTATTGCAAGACTAACACAAACACAAACAACCATTCATACATTCACACCTATGGACAATTACGAGTATCGAGCTGACCTAATGTGCATGTCTTTGGACTGTTAGGGGAAACTGAAGAAATCCACATAAACACAAGGAGAACATGCAGACTGAATGAACCTGCAATAGACTGGCGACCTGCGCAGGATGTATACCGCCTCACATCCAAAGTCAGCTGGGATCTGTTCCAGCTTCCCTCGTGACCCTGACAAATAAGCAGTAGAGATAATATTACTTATCAGTCAACTTTATTTGCATGTTCTCCCCATGCTTGCGCTGATTTCCTCTGGGTACTCCAGTTTCCTCCCACAGTCCAAAGATATGTACATTAGGCCAATTGGCTATTTGAAGTTGCCCCGAGGTGTGGAGGAAAGTGTGAATGGATGTGTGTTTCTTGCCCTGCAATGCAAAGGTCTGGTGAGCTGTTTACGGTCTACCCTGCCTTCTAATAGTGTTGGCTGAGATAAACTTAGCCTTCCTTATACCTCTAGTAGTAAATTAAGAGTTTCACCAAATGATGAGATGTAAAATTTATTCAAATAGAAATATTATAAATATTTTTTACATTGGATTTATTAATAATAATATTCTATTTCTCAACACTTTTAAAATCAATGAAAATGCTAATACTTTCATAAATAATCACACCAGCTATTTCCAGTTTTTAGTTATAAAAAAGATATCATGATACCGTGACATAATGTCCCAGGATAACATTACAGTAATATTATATAACAGTGGTCCCGAACCCTGTTCTCTGAGATCTACCTTGCTACAGTTTTCATCTTCAACCAAACTCACACACACATCATTTAGCTGATCAGGAACTTTTTAAGCCAGTGATTAGATGATTAGATCGGCACGAATATGGAGCTAAAGTCTCCAAGAATCAAAATATTTATTCCTCTCATGAGTAATTCTAAAACTGCAATGATAAATGTATAGAAAATATATATATAATAAAATTTATTTTTAAATATATTATTATTAGATTATAAATAATAAAAAAAAATAATATTTTTTTCTAATTTATAAAAATAAATAAAAAAATTATATAATAAAAAAATTGGGTGGCAAATTAGATCTCCAGTAACAGGTTTGGTCACCACTGTTCTATACTAATTAAAAAAGCCTGAAAAGTGGCTCAGCCTGTTTTACAATTTATTTTTACTAACCTGTTTAAAAGCACTAGACAGTTGTTATGCAGTCAGCAAAAATGGAAATTCCTGTAATGACAGCAAGCTAATATGCAGCAGAGGAAGAAATATATCACTGCTAATATGGCTCCCTCACATTTGTATTAAGGTAAACGGCTGGCGTTTGCGTAAAATTACAAGGTCAATTAAACTCCATGGGCAAACTGATTATGGCTAAGTAATGTAATTAATGACAAATGGGAGGGATAGCTTCATGGACTGAGCAGAGAGAGAAGCAGGTGCTGGGGTAAAGCAGAACTGGAGCTCTAACTTCACAACCATGAACGAGGGCAAAGAAAGAGCTCTTTCCTCGTATTATGCAGCCTTAATGGCGTTGTTTTTTGTCAGAAGCAATACATCTTAATGCGATGAGACTGTTGGCACACTTTTTCAGGTGGTTGGCTTCCACCATTGTTTTGATGCCAGTATCTTTCACAAGTATGTTTGCCTTATGCTCTTTTTTGTCTCATACTCTCTCCCCCCCTCCTGTGTATGTGTATTGAATCGACCCGTGGTTCAAATGATGAAGCTGGTATGGAAGTGTGAAAGACTTCAAGCAGGATTCTTTATGTTGCTCTGGGAGGTGACCTTGGGCTCCATCCATACATAGCACAATAGGAAATCATGAAATGTGTAATTAGAGAGTATGCTGTACAACAAGCTGCAACAAAAAGCTCTTCAAAGGGCTATGGCCTCCGTCTCAAATGAGTCGGCCTTTTATTGCCTGCATCCAAAGCGGAGGTCGGCTTCTGGTTTTGATAGGAGATGAAGGAGTTTATCGTTGACAGGCAGCCCATACGTCGATGTTTAATTGAAGAGCATCATGGCTCCAGAGCCACTGTGGTTGCCGGAGGTGTGAGTGATAAGCAGACACACACACACACACATATACAGACTAATACGAATAGCTTTAGTCTGACTGCGCTGCACTAAAATTGAGCAGTTTCATCATGGATGTATTAGAAGTGGTCACAGTAATCAGGTTTCTCAGGTTGTTCCATGTCATGACCCTGAAACCGGAATACAGCTCTACCTGCATTTTTCACAAATGCTTTTCTGAATAAAATGCTCGTCCTTGATGACGCTTCACGCTAAGCCCCTCAAAGTTGAACTGTTGGTGTGAATGTATCTTTTCTGAATTGCTTGTATTGCTTTTTCTCATCTCAGTGTTAATCCCAACCTGTAATGGCTGTATTTTGTTGAGTAGCAGTAAGAATAACAGTCTTTGTCTAAAAATGACAGTATGATTTGAGTTTTGCGAAAAGTCTAAGTAAAGAGGGTGAGGGGGGATTTGTGTTCCGTTGGGTCTCAGAGTTTATCTGATGGAAGTGGAGCAGACATTGTGTTATGGCCTAGGAGAACTGAGTGATGAAAAGGAGAGAACGTGTAGAATGTGAGAGGTGACATGTTTGATAACCTATAAATAATGTGGCTAAGAGTGGGAGGCGAGAGAACGGGGGGTGAGAGGTAGAGAGAAAGATGGAGGAGGAAGACTAAGGCAGAGGTTCCAGAATACTGAGAAACTCCAGGGCCACATTTATCTCAGTTTGCACCCCTTCTCCAAAAACCCACTAGGTTTGTCTCTTGGAGGGAACCAACCACTGACTGATCTTCTCCAGCTGTTGCACAGAGGATCTAAAGCAAACTCAGGGAGACACATGGTGTCATTTACTTTACTGACACTTGCTTTTATATTTAGCTCTGGAAAACCTGACGTAATTCGGAGAACCTGGCCTTCACGCCAGCAGTAGCCAGCTATTCGACTGAGGAAGAGATTTGGATTGGCACTACTTTACTAAAAGTAATCATATCCAGGGCTAAAGGTTTGTGTAGTTTGAGCATGTGGCTTATTATAGGGTTTTGCCCTGTGGACATGATGTGTGTGCACTGCTTGGCGCAAAAAGAAATTACACGTCTGAATGAAATGGCAACATCAACACATTACAGAAGGGAACTGTTGTAATTAGTGTGTGGGATTCTGGGAGGGGGAGGGTGTTTATATGTGGGGTGTGGGGTTTGAGGAAAAGGAAAAAGCAGGACAGACGCGTACGTAAACACTTTCGGCCAATGAAATGCAAGCTGTGGGGAAACTGAGAGGAGAATCTGATGGATTCCTGGACAAATAGTTTATACTCCACTGAAATAGCTCTTTTATGGATTAACAAATTGCTGTTTTATGGCCTACTAACCCTCCAGCTATTTTTATTTTTTAGCTTATGCGAGCAGACGTAAGCTCTCAAGCCGAACATTTAGGTACTCAGCTCGATCCATCTATCTAGCTGGTTACTGTAATTAGGTTCTGTGTTTTATTATGGTAGGGTTCTCATTAGTGAAATCAGGTTGCATCATACACATCACCAACAAATTGCTGGGTGCACTTCAGTCCACTAAAGGCCAAGCACTGCGTCACTTGTTTATTCAGAAATGTACTTTATGTCCAACTCAGGGGCCGACCCTGAACACACTGGAGGGACTACATCTCTCAGCTGGTCTGAGAACGCCTTGGCACCCCCCCAGAAGAACTGGAGGAACTTGCTGGGGAGAGGGACACCTGGCGAGCTGTCTAGGGTGTACACCGGCCTCGCCCAGAGTCGGCTGAGATGGGCGCCACCCTCCCCACGACCCTAAATAAGAATAAGCGATTCAGAAAATGAATGAATGAAAAAGGAAAACTGTAGGACTGTTTGTATGCGCTGCCTACTTAACAATTTCATGTTTTAACAGCGTTACACAGTACACACAGTCCTTGTCCCAAGCTAGTTGGCGGAAGTGGATGTGTGTGGCATTTTTATTTTATATATATCTATATATATATATATATATATATATATAGAGAGAGAGAGAGAGAGAGAG
>JBCNYG010000001.1:37604448-37625027 GCA_039654305.1 Porochilus rendahli
ACTCAAGCCTATAAAACTGTTAAATATATATATATATATATATATATATATTTATTTATTTATTTAACAGTTTTATAAGCTTGAGTATGTTTTTAAAAATCTATATTTACAAAATCTCGCATGTAAATTAAATCTGGTTTAATATGAAGCCAATGGCATTAGATAATTTATTTAATCTGGTCAGTAAATGCATCTATATGAGGCAATATGTAGAAAAAGATGAAGATCCTAAACCCTTAGCCACAGCCACGTTTTGATCCCGTGGTGGAAAGGGCTTGTGCTGAAACTTCTTTAAATCAGCAATTTATTTTGTTATCCTGTCAATATATGAATAGATAACAACCTTAATTTAAAATTCTTGTTGGTCTACATTTTCAGAGGGACTCCTAGAACTTCATTTCTTAACTTTAGCTTGCTTTGGCCAAAAAAAGAAATCTTTGTCAAATGTTGCATGAACAATAAAAATCAGTTTTGAATCCATTTTAGCTTCCCACAGTCTAAAAAATACGCTTGCCAGAGGCTTTTTGGTGCCAAAATGGTAAGGTAAATATACCTAGTATCAGCTTTCTGGGCTATTCCGTTATGGAATTATATGTTTCCCCAGAAGTTGGAAAAAATGCTATTTGTCACGACCAAATTTCAAAGGCTTATGTTTTCTAAACTCTAAATATTGGGTACAGACATTTCGAGACATAGATGGCTACATTTAAGAATTTTCAGCAAGATCTGAGGAGGTCACCTGGGAAGTTTCGTGAAAATTTGTTGACACAATGACCCAAAAAATGTAACTGAAGGCTGTAAAGGAAAGAATGAATTTAGAGCTGGATTTTAAGCTTCATCAAATCAGACTGAAATCTTGAACAGAACCTTCTGGTGATTATACCAATATTTATTAATTAGGAGTGAGATCATTAAAACTAATAATAAATAAAAAGGTGTGTGTGTGTGAGAGGGAGAGAGATGAATTAACTCACAGCTACACAGCCTGATTAGAATAATTTAATGAAATCATTTTACACCAGTTTATTAAGCAGGTAAACAGTTAGCGTAGCTGCCGTTCACTACGTCACTGCAAATCTTCTTTTGGCACAAAAACGAGTTTCCTGAAGGATCCAGGGGCGAGAGTACACCCCGACGGAGGGGAGTGAAGGGGAGGGGCAGGGAGCTGAGATGAGACAACAGCAGAACAAACATTACTAATGGGATGGAAGAGTAAGGGGCGGGATTTCTGAATCTTACAACAGGTTAATTGTTGTAAGTCAATCATACCAGAGTCACCGGCAGATTCGTGTTGTTTTTTTTGTTTTGTTTTGTTTTTTGGGTAAAGTAAAGACTGCAGTGTGGGTTTATTTTAGCGTGAGAACTCGTAGCAGTGTACTTCAGAGTTAAATACATAACAGTGGGTGGGTCTGAGGTTAGGGGGCGGGGTTAAAGAGAAATGGGAGTCGAGACGAGACGCAGTGACCTCACACAAGAAATCTATTTACACTCTGCTACGATCCCATCACGTCTCACTCCGGTGTGTAAAATAAACAAATCAAAGTGTCTCAGTAACATTACATCATCTGTGTGTGTGTGTGTGTGTGTGTGTGTGTGTGTGTGCATGTGTGCTTTTTTTAATAAACATTTTAAAGTCAGATTTACAAACCCGTAATAGCCTTAACATCATCACCCGGATCACCCCAACGCACGCACACCCGATCCCAGGGTCGTCCGTTCCTGTCTGTAATAACAGTGTATTAAAGCTACAGTTTGGCCAATAATGAAACATCCCTCCGTTATAAACACAGTCGATCAGTGGAGACGGGTCTGGTGTCTGTACCACAGTTGATGCTACGCTGCTAATGTAGTCTGTCATTCTGTCACTTTTATGGAATTGTTCAGCAGTGACAGACTTTTTTCCCGATACGATCATCTTTATACGTCAGAGGTGCCAATATTTACA
Source organism: Porochilus rendahli (assembly GCA_039654305.1). NCBI lineage: Eukaryota > Metazoa > Chordata > Actinopteri > Siluriformes > Plotosidae > Porochilus > Porochilus rendahli. Next base: position 37,606,394 of record JBCNYG010000001.1, read on the forward strand.
ACACCGAACGCAGTTCCAGCCGTCGGAGAGAAGAAGAACCTTTACATGAAAGTATCTAGGTGTCTATAATCACAACGTAAAGAATAAACAGCATCTTATGTCCCGCGCTGGACAAACTGTCCATTGCCACACCCACAGCCCTGCCGCGTCATGGAATGTAACCACACCTTTTCCAAAATCCTTACCACATTATTTGGCCATTTGCAAACCATGTGAAAAATCTGAGATGGGCGTGTCTTCACCACATACTCTAAAAACTCCATATGTACCAACACCTCATTTAATATAACACACACTCTTTATCATATCATATAAGGGCTTGTTTAAGGTGGCGTGACCATGAGATTACGAGTAGGTCACATGATTACGACATGGCTTTATGTAATGTGTAGGGACTTAAATGTCAATCCTCTAATGACAATTTGGAAAGAACTGTGACATCATCGTCACAGCGCTGGTCGATTTAAGGTCGGAATAAGTGCTGTCGGAAGCTCAGGTGCGTTTAAACATCAAGGTTTCTTCCATATCGGCTTAGCAACAGGTGAATAAATGTAAATGCTACAACTAACCTGTAAATTTTTGGCACCTCTGAAGCAAGGATGAAAGCTAAAGCTGCAGGATCCCGCCAACACCTGCAGGTCATCATCCGCCTCATTCAGTTATTAAAGAACAGGGAATAAAATCACACATAAATACAGAGACACGACTGCACTCTGAACTGAATAACCTGAACACCAAAGTCACTGACCACACACACACACACACACACACACACACGCGGACAGACGGCTAAGGGTCCTCCCCCTCCCCTCCCCTTTCCTGCTTCACCTCCCTCAAGGTGTTGTCGGGAAGGCTGCACACAGAGTCGCCTGCAGTGATGACGGTCTCGATGGGCGTGAGCGTGATCTCCACCTCGCCCTTGTCCTTGTGTACGGTGGGAGGCGGAAGATGTGCAGCGCCGCTCTGAGTCACCTGCACCAGGTTAACAGGACGGTTTTCCCGTGACACGGGGGCACGCTGGATCACCATGGCCCGACCCGGTTCCTGTAGGAGCACCACGGGCCGTGACTCGGGTTCCTCAGCTTTACGCTGCTGCACCGTCTCCGTCACCTTCGAGGACGAGGATGAGGACGACAGCGCTTTCTGGATCACCCCCCTGCTCAGCACCACCGGACTCAGGTTCAGATTCTGATTCGGGTTTATGTTGAGAGTCTGATTCGGACCTTGGCTCTGAGTCGTCGTCGCCGCCGTTTCCTCCGGTCTCTGCTTCCTGGGTCGACCGCGTTTGCGTTTTAGAGGCGGACCCGTGACCACGGCGGACGACTCGGACGCACGTTTAGATGTCGTCGTGACCGGAGTTGCCGTGGAAACGGTCACTGGAGGGGGCAGGATCATGAGAGGGAGAGCGGAGCCTCGTTGCTGGGGTGAGAGCGTTGCCACGGTGATGGGCAGTGTCACTTGGACGCCGCTGGAATCGTTCGACATAAACGCCGCAGGAGCAGGGGCGTGAACCGAGAGGAGGGGTTTCTCTGGGACTGAGCCACGGGGGCGGAGCTGAGGAAGTTTCTTGACCAGAGCTTCCACCTGCATCTCACGATCTCCATAACGTAAAACTTCAGGAGCTTTCGCCGATTTGTCATTAGGGAGATGTTTCACAGACGCGGCCTGCTCACTTTCATCTTTCTGCAAGATAAATACGATGATTACAATAAATAATAACCCGGCGGGTGACAGTTCAATCATTTCATCCTTCACCATGAAATACATATATATATATATACTGTATATGGATATTTATTACCCTCGTGTCTTGGGCAGCGCTTTCTTCCTCTACGGTACTCCCTCGGGACGCTGTCGGGTTCTTCTTAATCACTTTGTGTGTTTTTGCAGGACCTCCTGATAAGACCATATACACACACACACAAACCCCAGACATGTACATCACTGTTTCTCTGTTACGTTTAAGTGAGAGAAGGAGATGATAAACCGGTTCTGACCGGCGAGCGAGGCAGAGGTGACGAGCTCGGCCTGGCTGCAGCGCGGGTTTACGATGTGCTCCTGCACTAAGAAGCGGGCGATTTCCACCACTGTATCGAACGAGCGCTTGAGGATCTTCTGAGCCCAGTCGCAGATCAGCTCGCACGCTGCCTCGGTCACTTCCTGTTTGTAGGTCTGCACCAGCTCGGTCAGCTCAGACTGCGGAGGAACAGAGTCACGTAAACGGAGCGGTTCTGAGTACACGGTGTTCGGGTGTGTGAGGATTGTGAGGAGTGTGCGTTTGGTACCGGATCGTTCTTCAGGTCCAGGTTGGGTAATAGCGGCATGTTTAACACCGTCTTCCTGCGGATCCCGCTGTAGCAGTACGTAACACCAGTGTAGTTAAGGAACAACGATAAAACAGTGTGAACATGTAATTAGACAGAGTGTCAGAGTGACATGTTGAAGGAAAGGATATTTGGACTGCCCCCTCCCTCCCAGTCTGCGAGCCTTGATGTTAGGGAAGATGTCTCTGATAATCTTGCCGAAGTTGGCCGCACTCAGCGGCCTCTGCTGCAGGTTTTCACAGTGCTTCCTGCAGAGCGGACATCCCAACATACCGTAAGCCTTGCACATAGTACAACCGTCACGAACGCTACTTTAAATGACTTTTATTGATGTTCTCACCGGTACGTCTCGTAAACATCTTGTTTAGGCAGGCAGGTGTCGGCGTGTTCCTCCAGGTGACTGCGAATCCAGTTGCAGGTGTGGAGCTGGTCGGCCGTGCTCACCGAATTCGAGTCACTGCTATCAAACGCACACACGCGGTTCATTCATTTCTCTTTACACTAACATACACACAGTGTGTCATTGCTTCATGAGTCTCGGTCGTACCTCTTCTCTCCTGCACTCGGACCTGAGGGAAGCTGTAAGTAAAGATAGAGTTTGTCGTTGTCTGTAAACTGCTGCACATCTCTCTGAGGATGGACAAAGTACAGAGGAGAGAGATGTTAGAGAAAACCAGAACAAAACAAGACTTTATGGATTTTTACTCAGTGATCGGATACTCACCAAAATTGTATCGACTTTACTCTGCACGTTCTTACTGTGGAAATAAAACAACACACGAACCAAGTGTCGGTTCAGTTTATCGATTATCAAAATAAATTTGATAAAACTCACTGATAAAACCTAATAAAGTGTCGATAAATGTAAAAGAAATCATGAGTACTATACTAAGATTGATGATGATAATGATTATTATCGTGGAGAGGCTGGAGCACATCTCAACCGACGCCTACCAGGCCATCACAGGGCCTGCAGTCACACAAGCATTCACACTCACAACAAAGAAAATTGGAACTGCTTACTAGCCAACTGTGGGAGGAAACCGGAGTACTCAGAGGAAACCCATGCAAGCACAGAGGGAACATGCAAACTCCACACAGAAACGCCCCGAGCCCGGGAATCAAACCCAGGACTTTCTTGCTGTGAGGGGGATGTGCTAACCACTATGCCACAGTGCCGCCCTATTATTATTATTATTATTATTATTATTATTATTATCAAATAAAAATAAGAAAGTCTGAAAATATTCCCAAAGTCTAATGCAAATTATTATTAATTGCCAATCTACTCCTTGTAACTTTTAGTTACCATAGCAACCACCTTACAGCCCCTAAGATCACTAATAAACATATTAATCCTGAAGGAGTGTGAAATATGTTCCATGGTTTGTTAAAGGATGACATTGAAACACGCCTCTGACTCATAGCTCCGCCCCTTCAGATTTCATTGTTCTCTTTATCACTTGTTTTAAAAGTACTTACAGCATTGGGTTCTCAAATCCTACAACACACTGCACATCCTGTGAGTGGCGAGGTGCGTGTGTGTGTGTGTATGTGAGAGTGTGTGTGTGTGTGTCTGTAAAGATTATTTTACGTTCTATAAATTGACCAGCAGAAAAAAACAGGTAATAGATATCGTGTCTGGTAAAGTATCTATTATATCCTGTGGGAAAAGGGTTTTTGTGCTTTTTCTTCAGTATAAAGACATACCATGACGTGCTCTTTTCTATCGTCTCCTGCCAAAACTAAAATGAAACCAAGCATTGGCCAGAGTTTTAAATGCAGAACAATAAAATATGGATGATGTTTAAAAGGACTTGTCAGAGAAGTAAAGCTTCTGCGGTTCTGTGGTCATTTCTAAAGCTCCTAGCACAGCTTACCAAGGCTACATGTTATGGATTATTACCTGCAAATCATTAATCCAGAAATTGCTCAAGTCTCTGTCTCAGGTACTTGGAATCACTTTGGCGTACATGACAATTGGTGAGTTTTTTGCCTTCAGGGAGTGGGCCTACTTTATCCAGTAACTGTTCCATGCACTTTTATCAGAATGCTTGAGAGCTGGGGGGCTACCTTTTAGCATGGGAGGGTGTGGCTTCCATTCATGCAAAGTTTGGTCATGTTGAAAATTACTACCAAGCACTGGCTCAATTCAATCTTTGCATCCGGGAAGGGATCTCTGAGGCATACATGGCCTTCTGGATGCTACTATAGATATCTGTGGTGGTAAATATATACATGGAACATTGACTACCCTATGCATCATTGTTACTGCTGGTAGACATGACAAAAGACATGTTTAAATTTTTCAGACAAGTGCATATTTCCTCTGCTCATATTCTTGAAATTGGGCGCTCAAAAATGTGTCCAAATGGTCACAGAATGGCCTTGAAATCCCACTCATGGTTCTCTGATGTTAACCAGCTATGTGAGACCTTATCATTATTCTGTGCAAACGAATAAAGACATCTGTTAACATTACAACAGACATACACTATCTGGCTAAATGTATGTGGACACCTGACCATCACATCACCCATATGTAGTTCTTCTACAAACTATTGGCAGTATTTAGGATACTGCAATGCATGGATTAATTTCACTAGAACTAATAAGCCCAAAGCCTGTTCCAGCATAGTTCTATGCACAAATCAAGCTCCAGGAAGACATGGTTTGTCAAGATTAGAGTGGAAGAACTTGGGTGTCTTGCACAGAGCCCTGAAGCATTAAGCGCAATTAACAGGGAAGAGGTGGCACAGTGATTAAGGCTCTAGGTTGCTAATCTGAAGGTTGGTGATTAAAGCAACAGTATCACCAAGCTGCCACTGTTGGGCCCATGAGCAAGGCCCTTAACCCTTTATTGCATTGTGTAAAAAAAAAAAAGCAAGTCACTCTGGATAAGGGTGTCTTCCAAATGCCAAATGTCATGAATTGGAGGCTGACTTCATGCCAGGACTCCTTGCCTGACATCAGTAGCTGATCTGACTAGTGCTCATGCAGTTAACACAAATCCTCACAGCCACTAACCAAACTCTAGCCTTCCCAGAGGAGTGGAAATTCATATAATAGGAAATAGGGGATAATCAAGAATATGGCATATGGGTGTAATCATCGGGTGTCCTCAAACATTTGGCTGTATGGTAGATTCCATCCAAATATTATTTTAGACCTGCTCAGGAGTAAAAGATGCTCTTAAAATATTGTTTTGTTTGAAAGCTTATTTCTCACAGCAGTAGCTCTGAGTGCTTCACTAAGCATGTACTTCTATTAACCACATTACACCATATGTGTGTGTTTACTCTAATTGTTGTGTCTTTGCTTTGGGTATTCTCTACAATCCTGGCCACACTCGAGCTGTTCCAGAGACATAGCAGCCTGTATAAACACCCATCTGTGGATTCCACATGTAGATGGCCATTGGATCATTGGCACTCATCTGAAACATTGATTTGTCTTTTCAGCCAACAAAGTCCAGGCAGCGTGAAATGCTTTTCAAAGATATGACGTGACATATTTCACTGAGGCTAATTTGTTTCCCTGATCATCGTTACCACTAGTCATAATTAACACAACAGCCCCAGGTTAAACATCTAAGCCCGGCAGTGCTGAGATATCAGCGATCTGTCTGCTTTCTAGTTGATTTCCCTGCCTCTGAATGCTGTGTGTTTACAGTATCTGTCAGCCTCAAATGTTTCTTGAGATTAATTTATCAACTACTTGGGTTCATGTACTTTTTGGGCTCATGGAGCCCGCAGTAACATTCCAACACTTTAGATTCTACCGCAGTGACATTGGTTGTTTGTCCCATGGGCATCGAGTCTAAAAGTAGACTGTAATTGAAAGGATGTCTACAACCTTGCCTTCGGCCAGCTCAAGTGCACTATGTCAAAGCCCAAGTGCCTTCTGAATGGTGTAATTAATCTGCCGCTACAGAAACCTGTTTATTACATTCCCCTCTCATCCTCATCTCTATAATGGAAGCGGGCGCATAAAGAGAAAAGAGCTACTTGAAGACTGGACTCTGGACTCAACACAAGTTTTAGTACTTTCATCATTCTACTACTGAATTAATTTAGTCAATAATTAATCAGTATAAAAAAAAAATCATAAAATATATCCATAGATCCATTCTTTATATTGCTCATGCTTTGCAGATACATAAATGCTTAATAGGGTCTGAATTATTAATAACTCATAATTGTCTTATTATTATTATTTTTCTGTTCTCGAGATAGGCTCAGGATTCACCTTGACCAGGATAACATTGTTAACAAGGGTGACAGAATGAATATATTTTAGTATCTGTCACACTGGTGTAATGAGAAGTAATGTCAGTAGGTTACTACTTTAAAGTTCAAGTAGCTTTAGAGCCAACAGCAGCGTGTGACTGTAGTTCTTGGTGTGGCAAGATTCCATCAATGATATACTCATATATGATAATGAAAATTAGGCTTGACTTATGCTAGACGCTACTATCAAGTGAAATTTTAGCTCAACTACATAATAAGCAGTCGAGCATCAGTAACCCACTGTACTGTCTCATAGGTTGTTTTGAGCAGTTTTAGATTTATCCTTGTTCAACGTTCTTTGATATAGCAGGTGTGATTTCCATTCCCATATGTGAAGGGCATACAGAAGAGCTAATTTTATTGGGTATTGGAAAAAAGGGACGCTTTATCTGATTCACTGCATGGCGAAACACTCTGTAATCTTCCTTTTCCTCTCCCAATCTTTGCAATATATCTTACAAGATAAATGGTTCTCTTCTATACATTATAGATATATTATCTGCACTTACAGCTTACAGAAATTTAGTCGATTTAAATCTGATTTTTGGTAAATAACATGAACTCGGTGTACTCAGAGTGTTATTAAACTAGCCACAATATATTATGTTGATGGTCTGGTGAGCCCACCTTCACCCAGAATTGGTTGAGATAGGTGTTTTGTTTTTTTTTCATCAAACCCTACTTTACTGACCTCCTTAATCAGCAGAAGTGGACGTGTGGCTCCCTTCATATATATAACAACCAAAACAGGATTTTAACGGATTAGTTTTCCATCATTTAATAATAATGGCACCATGCTCCAAGTGACCATGACAAGCGTGTGTCTACTGTTTTGATTCAAGCATTATCCACTCTGGATAAGTAAAAAAAAATACTGAATTGTGTAGTGTACCCTAATAAAATTGATAATTCATTAGTGCATATCGCAATTGCATATATTAGCTGAAAGCCTTCATTTGTCTCTGAATCATCATGTTTTGCTTTCAGAGCCTTGGTGTTAATCAAGAGAATAGATGCGTTAAAATATTTTAATACCCAATAGTTTAATAACCTTAGTTTATGGCCATTTAAAGACTGCTGATGTTCCCATGTTGGCAGATTTGATTTTGGCTCGCCTTTTTTAGTTTTATTACTTAAAATGAGGCCTGTCATGGCAAATGTACAGGAAAAAGGGATGGAGGTGTAATAAGGTTTATATACTTCTACTCATTGCAGAAACCTGACTAAAAAATATTGGCAATAGACAAGAAATAATTATTTAGTCATTAAGCACCACAGGGCTTCTTTCCATCTATTCGTGCTCATCTGCCGTGAGGCCATTGTCCTCCAGAGCGTCCAGGGCCTTGATGAGCATGCTGCAGATGTTTGCCTTTGCCTTCCCTGCGAGCCCGGTGGGGGGAGCTTGTCTGCTAATTTTCATATCAGAATATGCATATTCTGAGGGCATGACCTATTACACGACTAATATGTTGTGGCACAGCAGTTTTTCGGATTATCCACCATGAGAAAAATTGCACTCTGTGCTTACAGTGACCTCTGAGACGTTTGCTTTTTAGAAGTGCGGCTTCTTGAAACATGCAATCCAATCCACATCCTTTTTTTGTAATTGATGCCTTCAATTAGTCTGACTGATTGTCAGGCACTCAATATTATTCGAGATTGTAGCAACTAATTATGTTTGTGCATGTGTCTGCTTCATGAAAAAAGATGTCCGGTGGGCTTGCCGCAGATGCTGAGCAGCTGCGGGAGGAGTATTAAAATAAAATGAATCCCTTTGTGAATGTTTGTTAGCTGATTCCACCCAAGCATGCACAGCTTAAATGGAATCTCTAATGTCTTCCCTGCTATGGTTCATTTTTACACTGGGAGCCATTTTCAATATTTTATGTACTATCTTTCTCATTGAAAACTCAAAAGGCTTGCACAGGAATTAGATTACATTAAACTGCATAGAATGTATCTTCAATTTCCAAGCAATAACGCAGACAACGGCAGAATTATTGGCACCCTGAGTGAGAATGGGTAAAAATGAATCTACACAGTAAACATTATACTATTCAACTTTCATGCAATTTCACATTCCTTTTTTATGGTATATTCTTTTAAAAGTATGGTGGGAAATGATACCATAAAAAAATTAGGGATGTAATCAAATGTGTTGCTATGTTGTAACTCAAATTATGTTGTCTCAATTGAACAGATAATGTCTTATAAATAGATAATGCAATGATATGAATTATTTATTTATTCATTCATTCATTCATAACATATCATCTACTGGTTAACCATTTTGAGCCTTGTGTTTCTCCTTGCCTTTATATTCTCTGCGTGATGTGCCTGTTGTGTTCATCAATGAGAGGGACGTTTGCTCTGCTGCTTTAAGTCTGTGTTTGTTCTGTTTGGTGTCATCATTTTAAGAGGTCTCTGGCACTGCTTTCTAGGGCATAGTGGATTATATTCTGGTTTAGACCGCTCCCATTTTTGGAAGATACAGATACAGATTCCGTTTCCCTTCTCTGAATAAACTTATTTCCGCCTCCATAGTAATAAACTGTTTTGAATGGTTTGTATGAAAGAAGGAATGAAAACAAGCCAGAAAAGATTACAGTGAAAAGTGTCTATACCCAGATGGCTCAGTGGTGTAATGGTTAGCATTTCCCTCTCACTGATGTTCTGGGCTTGGGCCTCTCTGTGTTTAGTTTGCATGTTCTCTCTGTGCCGGTGTGGATCTCCTTCGGCAACTCATTCCTCCCGCAGTCCAAAGACATGCACACTGGGGTAATTGTCATGTCCAGATTGACCCTGGGTGTGGATGTGAATGTGAGTGGTTGTGTGTGGTGGCCTGCCATGGTTGTTGAGCTGTTCAGGGTGTGCCCTGCCTTTGCAAAGTGTTGGCTGAGATATGCTCCAGCCTCCCATCCTAATAGTAGGAATAAAGTAAGCTTCACACTATGACAAATTGACACAGCACATGCCAGCATATGTGCAATTTTTACCATTTGCTGTCATACACTGATGTTCACTTTAATTTTTTTTTAATGTCATTGTTATTCATTTTAATAAGTTCCTATATGTTGGTATTTGTGCCATTTGTTGAAAATTTTTGTGCATGCATAAAAGATTGTGACATATGCCAGTGAGCAACCTGTGTGCAGAATGAAAGCTCTGTATGCGTCTTGTTTGTCCGAAGTCTACCCCAAGTGTTGTAATTTCTATGCGGACTTCATGCTCACCATCCACACTGATCATCATTCACACTCCTGAGCTTGAATTCTTTTTCTTGCTTCTTGGGCTTCCCTGCTGGTACTGTTGAGGATGTGGAAGCAGTTGAGACATTGGATGAACTAAGAGAGACGTTTCTGTCAGAGGCTGGTGAAAAGTTAGGACTGGCAGACCTGGATCTTGAAGCTTCTTGGGATGCATCTGCTTCTTTAGATGTGGTGGAAATGGAGCTTTGCATTTTTGCCTGGGGAATGGCTGCATTTTCCGGGACATCTGCTCCAACCCAGAGCATTTGCTCATCTTCAGGACTCTCACAATTTGTTGAGTCAGTGAGCAAATGTTTTATATGTGCATACAAACATGATGTGAACAGTTTATATTTGTGGATCGTGCAGAGACCGTGTGCACAGCTTGTTATTCATCTAGTAATACATTAATTAATATTTGGTAATATTAATTTGTTAACTTATCAATCCATTTTGATTTTATTTAGATTTTGTTTTGATTTTCATTTCATTCATTGTTAGTTTGTTCTGTCCAGCCCTCGGGAATCAATTCGTTTGGAATTTTGGAAAAACAGACTTTTGCAATTTATTTTATTTCTTTTCTTCAATTCATCACAGAGTGAAGGCTGCGTAAGCAGTTTGCCATATACTTAAATGAGTGAGTGAGTGTCTGTACTAAGTGTGAAATATGGGGTTAGATCACTGATGCTTTTTTAAGGCTGGTCGGCTCATATTCGTGGAGATTTTATGAAGACTGATGCCATCATAAATGTTTCTGTAAGAAGGTAAAGACACAAACATTCACCTACATTTAGACAGAAAAATTGCTGAAACATATATCAGTAATAGTAAAGAGCAAAGCCTTTAGTTTTACTGATAAGGTAAAATTTAAATATATATGTTTGTTAAAATCTAAAATATATAATAATATATCTGTAACCTGACTTGGGAAAACCCAGACAAATGCAGCAATTTCACTTTTTAATTCTTTTACATTTTTGAGAGGCATGTAGATTGAGAAACGTCTGCGCCAAATTTCAGCTGATTGTCTCCTATATTTTCCAAGATTTTGTGAAGATTTTGTGTTTTCTGAAGGAAAAAGTAAACTCAGATTTTGGGATTTCTTGCTTCGGTAACCCCTTACACCCCTACACATCCCTTGTCTATGTTAGGTTTGACAGACATAAAAATATGCATTTTTAAACTTTATTTTTTTTTAAAACAAATTGATGCCTGACCTCAAAAACCTTGTATATAAACTCCAAATAATTGTTGCTTCTATATATCTTACACAGTTTTCTGACCTGTAATCCTTCCATAAAAGTCAATGATAACATTTCCACATGAGAATGATAGACATCCTAACGTATCACTTATTGATTTAAAGTAGTTTGAAATAAAATTTTCTGGCAATTAGGCCTTACTGAGTGAAAGTTTACAGCTTTTTCTAATATCTATTCATATATACTTTATACTGGAAAAACTGTTTTTGTCTTCCTGCTGTTACTCTTAACGCGTTTATGTTTCTAATATGGACATGTTTGGGGTGTTACAAAATCGGCCCTCAAAACAGGGTACTTCTTCAACTTCTATTTCACCTATAAAGAAAATGAATCAACAGATCTTATTGATACTGCCCATGCAGCCTCTTTATTCATTAACCAACATTTATTCAAAGGAATACATACAATTTCATGACTGTTGATGGAATACATGAAATTCTGGCAGTGCTTACACAAAATCAGTGTTTATCATATTGTGACTCATTTATTTTGTTTGTGCAGACCATCCACACCTTAAGGTGGCCACTTTAAACAATCCATGGCTTATTTAGTGATTTTCCAGATTTGGTTGGGTTTTCAAAGATTAGGTCTCATATGTTTAAACTGTCGGCATGCTGGTGTACATATTAGCACTGTTGCATCATGGCAAACAGGTGCTGGGTTTGAATTTTCTGGTTGATGGGGCCTTACTGTGTGAAGTTGTCCATGTATGTTTGTTCTAGGTGCTCCAGTTTTCTTCCACAGTCCAAAGACATGCAAATTAAGTCAACTGACTACTCTAAATTTGTTATAGGTATGGAGGTGGGTGTGAATGGCTGTCTGTATTTGTCCTGTGATTGGTGACCAGTTCAGGGTGTATCCTGCCTCTTGTCCGACCTCAGCTGGGATTGGTAAGGTTTACTTGTGACCAACAGTGGATAAGGGAATAGAAACTGGAGGATGCCTCCATTGTCATAAAGGATGGCAGTATTTCTTTTGGAGATGATTACATGTCAAGACACTGTATTTATCTGCACAGTTGCTATTCATCTTTTAATGTGTTTAGAGGTGTTTAAAAAAACTGTGTAACCTGCTTGTAGCGAGGTAAAAGACAATACAAATCTTTTATATTTCATTCAGAGTATATTATGAATACAATGCTTTTTTGGGGGCTCTGTGACTAGTTGTTAATACTGTTATTAATTGTGTGTGACCTCATGCCTTAAATGACTTAGGTCCCCTAGTGTTATCCATATTTAGCCACAATGAGCAATTTTACAGCTCATTACTTGCATTGCTTGTGTGTATTTTATCTAATAGTGCCATTCTGCATTGGACTGGTTTGAAAACAAAGGGACCTCTGGATCCTAGCCAAATGATTATGTGATTAGAAAAATGGATTTGTTTAAATACGCAAATAAAAGTTAGAACAGGTGCGTAATGTCTTTGTAGGGCTCCAGGTCACTGAAGTATTAATTAATTCATTAAAACGGCATTACCGGCTGTGGTTTTTACTGCAACTATGCACGGTTTTACTCAATTGTTGTAAGATTGCAAGGTAAAATCTTGACAAATCCATGGCTGAGTGTCCAAGAAAGCATATTTTTTCCTGATCTTTACGTTAAAAAGACAGCAGACCTCCCACTTCTCTCTGTTGTGACATCCTTGGCATCTGGGGACGTTTTTGTGCTCCTGTGCTCATGTTCAGTTGTCCAACTTAGGCTGGCACTTTAATTCGTTAACTCAGGTTATAAAATAATCTATAACAGGGGTGGACAAATTTAAAAAAAATTGTTAGCCCACCAGGCAAGTGTTCTAGCCAAGTCCCATGGTTCACGTGCCAAAAAAGGGCTATTATTTCACTTACCAAATCAGAATCAGGATGAAATGTTCCACTTTTAGCTTTTTTGCTATTTACTTTGGTTTGTGCTTGATTAAATAAACCAATATGCAAAAATATGTTGTCTGAAAAGTGAGATGAAAATCCATGCATAAATCTTCATTTATTGCTGAGAAATATAGGGACAGAAAAAGGTAAACAAATCTTTGAGATGCATCCAGCATAAAGAGCGTTGAGCAGCACTCAATAAATTATCTTTATTCTAAACCTATTTATGTAAAAAGTGTTTACTCTTTTGTATTTTGCTCATCAGTCCAGATATCCGAAATATTCAAAAAAGGATATTCCCACAGCTTTGTCCTTTAATCTAAACCTTTCACAAACAGCATGCGATTTTTTGTCCTTAGAATTTTGCAACACTATGACAGAAGGTACTGATGCAGGTCATCCACTGAGGGGGATTTAAGTTGTGCAGATATGTTTACATATACAATATATGTTGTATGTGTGTTGTGAGGGAAATAGATCAAGTCTGTTGCATGGTGTTTAGATGAAAGTGATACGATTGTTGTGTCTATTCAGCAACACCCTCCTCGCATTCTGAGAAAAATTGCTAATTAACAACCAAAGAAATACACACCTCCTTTAAGTGTTCCTTCAGAAGTTCCGCCTTTTCAAATTAATTGACTACACTAACACTGACAGTACTATTGTCCTTCAGCCAATCAGCAATAGAGTGTGTTTTTGTGGTGCTGTTGATTGGCCGGCATAGTTTGTGTGCTTCACAAAGCCAATTTGGTTATTTCCCATTTACAGGGCTAGGGCTGTGCATGTTAAACAGTCTTTTTTTCACTGCTTGCACGTAACAGACAACTAGCGGACCGTGAGAAAATAGTCACTGAATTTGACAAAAAGTGTATTGGATTGGAATTGATGACTGTCCCTTTAAATTTTTTTAGCAAAAGTAATGTAATAGATGTAGCTAATTAAGTTCTTAAATTAATACTGCCTCAGGGAAATTAATGTTTAAGAACTACCTGGGAGGGGATGACAACGCACCTGTTGACTTATTGTGTCTTCAAATATACCGCATCATGTTAGCAACCTCAACAAAAAGTCATTTTTCTCAAAGTATTTTCCTCTTAAGTGATTTATAACACATTGCTGTGGATCAAAAGATGCACTTTATACTCAGTTTGTTAAGAAGTCTGCTTTGTCTGATGCCCGTTTCCTGTCTTTGTAAAGCTTTAGAGTAAAGTTTATTGTGAAGCTGTAGTTGTAATTCGCTAGCATTTATTAGTGCCCACAAAGAAACCAGTATCCAGTTTTAGTTTCACTTTATTCATTCAATAATTTTCTGAGTCGAATAATCCTAATTATGGTCGCATGGAGGCTAGCGCCTATCTCAGCCGACTTTGGATAATGGCTGGGAACACACTGAATCATTCAACAGGGCCAAGACGCACACAACCATTCACTCACACTCTCACGATCGAGCCCGGGACTTTCTTGCAGGGAGAAAACCACTGTGTCTCCATGCCACCAGTTTAATTTCACATTTATTCTAATTTATTCTAATTACCTTCTATATGCTGTTCATATCCCACTTCAGTGGTTAGGCCAGAGCAGAATATAGAGACCTCCTATTTTCCTATGAATGTATAGAAGAAGAAAAACGAATATTTTGATCAGTACAGTATATGGCTGTTGAAGAGTATGCATGTGAATGTAATTTCTTCAAGGATAGAGTGATTGTGATAGTGTGTGAGAGTGATTTAGAATGCTTAAGTACAGACTCCCACTATATCTATCTTTAAATCATTTGAATTTTATGACCGTTTCAGGCATCAGGTGGTTTACGGAGGGATTCTGAACTAGTTGAATTAAAAGCTTCTGTTAAATTAAAAATAGAGCCAGGTGTTTGAATGGACAGGTCTCTATGGACACAAAATGTCAATACAAAAGATGTAATTTAGTGATCATGTGCAAACAGCCCATTAAGTCTCAGGCTAATAGCTAATTCTACATTTGGAGATTTACCAGGGGCATAATGTAGCAATCTTTGTAAATGCAACCGCAGTGTCAATAATACAGATTTGGCAGTCAATAACAGATGGCATGGAGAGATTATGACTTGTTCTAGATGCAAAAAATTACATTGAAAGCTGTGAACACTGCCACTTTGGTCTTTGACACTTAAGTGCTGAGGTTTTTTTTCTCTCCTGTGTGATTTAAACACTTAAAGATTATTTCTCCCTTTTTAAAAAAATAATGGAGCCGTTTTATCCAATCTATATTATAGGTTACTGCGGTAAGGGAAAGCAAATACTTCAAGCCTTTGAGTTTTCATGTTGAGGGGTGAAAATGATGAAAGACATACGCATCTATGTGTGTGCTGTTTTGTATGCAATGGGACTGGGCGATTTTGACCTAAAATGTATCTTGCAATTTTTGCTTTGCAACATTTTTATGATAGCGATATTCATCACAATTTTTTTCAAACCACTTTATCCTTTATTAGGGTTACAGGGAGACTGTAGCCCAACTCAGCCAATGTGACAGTAGGATTCACCCTAAACAGCTCACCAGACCATTGCAGGACCTTTAGACAGACAACCATTTCCAGTCACACTCACACATAGAAGCAATTAAAGAGCAAACCCAGGACATTCTTGATGTGAGGCAAACATGTTTACCAGTATATCAGTGTGCTGCCCTTATCAGACTATATTTCACAACAACACACCGTTTGACTCACTCCCTCGGAGCAGGCAGCGTAATCATTACCACGCTTTTAAATTGAAAAATAAGCCATAAAAATTTCCAAAACTTTAAATTAAAAGCACGTTGTTACACAGCACTTACACTCAGTGTGTGTGTGTGTGTGTGTGTGTGTGTGTGTGTGTGTGTGTGTGTGTGTGTGTGTGTGTGGGGAACTCATCTCTCTTTTCTATGATGGTTAAAATATGTAAAAATGTAGCATCTTAATTTTGTTTTCTTTTTTATATTTCATTTTAGTGCATTTATGGCATTTGGCAGACACTCTTATCCAGAATAACTAACATTTTTATCTCTTTTAATATAACTGAGTGTTAGGGTTTTAAGGGCCTTGCTGAAACGCCCAACAGTGGCAGCTTGGTGATACGGGGGTGTGAGCCACCAACCTTCTGACCAGCAACCCAGTGCCTTATCCCTTGTGCCACCACTGCTTGACTTTTACTAAAACTTTAAGTGTGGTTACCTTTAGGAACCTGAAACTACTTAAAGGTGCCTAAGGTACCCCTACCCTTACCTAACACACTTATGTTCTGCTTGCGGAGAGCACAGAGCTCACCAGCATCTTCATATTTAAAATGTCCTACTGTATGTAAAAATAAACTATAAAACTCTCCATGTAGAGAGATCACATGGTGGATGCTGCTGAATTCAGTCAAGGCCTATTTAGTGACACCCACCTTGCCTTCATCAAATAATTGTTAATTATGCTATGAAAACATAGACACAAAAGAACATGTTAGCACATGCTTATGAGATTTGTGTCATCTTTGCCTTGTACGTCGTATTTGCTGTGCTTTTGTTTTCAGTACTTTGATCTTGTTTTCCATGTTTTTTCTGCTTCATACTCTAGTTTTAGGACAACAAACCCTGTTATTCCCCCCCCGGCCTGGTGTCTTCACCTTCATCTCCTGTTGGTACAACAGTACCAGTCATCCTGTATTATAACAGGTCTAAAATGTATTAAGCTGGTTCTGTGTATCGTGCTCTGTTATGCAGCATTTTCATCAATGTTTTCATGAGGATGCAGCTCTGTTCATTTCATTTCTGCTAAATTATGATACTCACAATATTCTGATAGCTGATGATATGGATGTACATATTACGATATGGTAATTTAGGGCTATACCCAGTGCAAGAAGGTAAATAAAAGCATCATCAGTGAATATTATAAGATGTCAGTGCATTTATTTTTATGATTAGTTCATGTCAAATGACTGCTTACACATCACTGATGAAACTCTGTAGTAAATACTGTCTCGCCGTATCTCTGATGTTGATGCATTCGCCAGAAGGAAATTACTGGCTTGGATATAAAATGTTCCTCATCTTTGTCCAGAATAAATGATTCCATATCCGTGGCCTCACTTATCATGGAGAATCATGGCTACTGTTTCACAGATCAGAGTACCATTTGGAGGTTTAATGACCAGATTGTGCTCTAATCAGCACTGGTTCAGTTTATTTGGTATGGACGCGGAACTGATATTTGGTTTGTGGGTGGGCTGGTCCCAGCTGGTACCATGACTAACCACCTGTCTTATTAAAAGCCTTAATTTCATGAAAATGAAGACTAAAAGTAAAAGCTGTAATTTTAGCAATTTTAATCACAGCCTTAGAAGCAATAAGAAGCAGATCTGTATACATACATGTATATAACATTCCTGAGCCTGTCCACATAGCCTATAGAACATACCATGTATATGTATATTGCAGACATTCAACCAAGTAGGCATATTAGTCATGTTCTAAAAGTTGTTTTAATTGATATTTGGCTTTTATAGTATAATTTAAGCAACAGATTAGGATTAATCTGTGTGCAGAAGTCTGACCCCAGACTATACAGGCACTTAAATGGTGCCGTTTGAATGTTTGCTTTCTTCGTGTGTGGGCAAAGAGTGTGCTTAAAAGTCATGGTGACGGAAGCAGCGAAACACAGCTTTTATGAAAATGAAAACTCTTCCACTAGCATGGAAATGGTCTCTTTCATATCAGAACTAACATGAAGCTATTCTGACTAAGTAGGTGAATGACAGCCTATAATAAGACATGGTTTGCATCATAATTTAAGCTTCTTTGTGAAATTTTCTATAATGCAAATCATGGGCTTTACAATGTCACTATTACTAATGTCACTGAGCCAGAGAGGTATATTGGGTACTAGAATGATTGCTAGCTGAACACTCACATACTTTTCTCCAGCAGGATGATGACAGGTTGAACAGATTTATTGCATCAGTAGTCTGGCAGCTCAGAACCTTGGCCTGTCAATTTGATTCAGATTAAATTAGTAAACCCGGCATGATTTAAAAATTTTACAGCATATTAGAGTTTATAGCAATGTAAAGCATTATAGAGTCATTATGCAAGTAAATATACAGTAGTGTATATTGCAGAGGGCCTTCACAATGAACTCTTATGCCTTCAGTCATTCAGCTTGGACCTCTTTATGTAAATACTTCCATTTTGTTAGTTAAAGTATGGCTCACAGCCTCACTCCTATTCTGCCTGAGAGCTTCATCAGCGCTCTGCTGTCTGGCAGCATTTCTGCCAATCAGTGTAAAGCCAGATGGCATTAAAAACAACATTTCATTTCATTCGTTTGTCGACTTTCTGCTTGTCAGCGGAACCGGGAATGCCAGCCATCTAACCAGAGATTCGCCTTTTTTCTTGCCCCCTCTCCTGCCTTTCTTTTTTCCCCCTCTCTATCTACTCTGGGTCTCCACCCCTCAGTTCAGAGTCCAGCTTAATGCCAATGGCCTTTATGTTTAGGAATTTGGTGTGTGTGGAAACTTTTGAAAGGATCAGCGCTTTTGTCACTTTGTCCCATTGGAAATGTCCACACACACACACACACACACACACACACACACACACACACACACACACCCACACCCACACACACACACACACACAC
>JBCNYG010000001.1:37656928-37673534 GCA_039654305.1 Porochilus rendahli
ACAAGATTTTGTGTGTGTATGTGTGACTGTGTGTAAGTGTGAGCATGTGTGTGTGAGAGAGAGAGAGAGAGAGAGAGAGAGAAAGAGAAAGAGAAAGAGAAATACACTAATGTTGGGTGAAGTGTAATTTTGTACTTTGTTCAGGTCAACAACAGGAAATATCCCAAACTGAAGGAGGTGGATGATGTTCTTGGAGGTTCAGCTGCCTGGGAGAATGTGGATTCCACTGCAGGTGTGTTCAACATTTAAATAAGCTGTAAAGTTAAAACCACTGACAGAACACACAGTGCATTACAGATTACTGCATACGAGGATGCAAAGCTTCCTTGCGCAACATTGGAAGTACTAACAGTGAGCCTGTGAACATCAAAACTGGACCATGGAGCAATGGAAGATGGTGGAATGATCCGATGAATCACATTTTTTTTACGATCATGTGCTGAGCTTGGTGCACGTCCATCACTTTTGTGGGGAAGAGATGGTATAGGATGAATTATGTGAAGCAGGCAAACCACTGGAAGCGGTGTGACGTTCGGGGCAATGCTCAGCTGGAAATCCTTGAGTTCTAGATGTCACGTAGATGTTACTTTGACACACACTATCTATCTAAACATTGTTGTAAACCAAGTACTGCCCTTTATAGCAGCAGAGTTCTGTTACAGCAGTAGCCTCTTTTAGCCGGATAATGTGCCCTGCCATGCAGGAAGGGTTTGTGGAAAATTGGCCTCCAAGTTCCCCTTTGTTGGTTGTGATGAACAAACGGGTCCAAACCATGGAGACCGACCTTTAACTTACAGAAATTAAGGAATGTGCTGTAAACTGCTTGATGTAAGATACCACAGCACACCTTCGGAGTACTTGTGAAGTGAAGGCCTTGATGGGTTTGAGCCACAAAGTCATGTGTGTGAGACACAAATAGAACCTATAATAAGCTGGTGGTTTTAATGTTATGGCTGGTCTGTGTATACACTGTTTATACGGTATTTTAGGCCATTGATTTAGCTAATTGCAACTACCAGGTTTATAAATACACAAAGTGGTGAAGCATTGCCTTCCTGATCATCACACCCATATCAGGTTCTTCCCCAAGTTATTACTACAAAGTTGGAAACACAATATTGTATGGGCCATCTATGTTTGTGTTGTTTCACAATTTCCCTTCTGGTGCAAAATTGAGGGAAGCCTTCCCGGATGAGTAGAGATGATTATAAAGTTAAGGCTCATGGCTTGAGAATGACATTTTCAACTTTTTTCCTTTTAAGCAGCTCAATAACGTTTGTTGTCTTTTCACTTTAGAAACCTGTCCCAAGTGTGAGCACCCAAGAGCTTATTTCATGCAGATCCAGACCAGATCTGCTGATGAACCCATGACCACATTCTACAAGTGCTGCAACCTTCAGTGTGGACATCGCTGGAGAGACTGAGACAGAACCTGTGCCGTCTCAGTGGACCCCCGCTTCACAATACTGGTCCCGGACCACTTTTCTTCAGAAAAGTGTTTATCCCCCTCACAGAACTCCTGATTTCAACTAACCGAAGAGTTGTACACACGTGAAGGTGTGTTAGAGCAAGAAAAACACAAGAAAATCTGATATAAAGAACACTACTGTTTCCACACACACCTTTCTTTGCTCTAAAACCTTATTTTTTTTTATATATTTATATTGTACTGAGGTGAAAGCTGCTGTTCTGAAGAGGTGTCATCAGTAATCGGGCTTAACAAGGGTTGGGTGATGTTTCAATAAAGTATATTATCGCGATATGAACCTTCTTGTTGTCAGCCAGCTGAATATTGTAAATTAAGAGAAATAAACTTTTCCCAAAAATAGTGTTCATCTGCAGTGTTTTTCTTCCACAAATACATCAGTGAAGAGACTGCATAATTGTGATGTAGAACTAGCTTAATAATTATTAGACCTGTCTTACTGTTTGAGCAGATTTCCAAAACTGGAGAAAACATCAGAACTAAACATACAGCTGGAGCTTTTGTGCATAGCTAACGTTCAGGTGGTATTCAAGCCCAAGCTGTCCAGAGGTGTGTACGAGAGAGTGCAGGGCCACCCACTTTCTCCCTGGTGCCTGTATTTACAGTCTGCAGGTGCGGGCTTTCATTAGTATACAGTGTACTGCATTGGAATTGTATTGGGTCACTGTTAGGGGATTAAAAATCATTTTTCAGAGGGGATAATGTTTAAATGAAAATAAACAGTTTGTCAGGGTTACTTGGAGCAGCCAGTGTCATTATGGTGCTTTAAAAAAAATTCTTGTTTTAAGGTGTTTGTATGTTTCTATAACTGAATGAGAGAACTGTGAAAAGACGCCATTAGCTACACTCAGATTGGCTCGAAGTGCAGAGACCACCTGACCACCTTTTAAAAAAAACACACACATTCTATATATAAATATATAGGGCGGCACGGTGGCGTAGTGGTTAGCACGTCGCCTCACAGCAAGAAGTTCCTGGGTTCGATTACCGGGCTCGGGGCTTTTCTGTGTGGAGTTTGCATATCCTCCTTGTGCTTGCGTGGGTTTTCTCCAGGTACTCCGGTTTCCTCCCACAGTCCAAAAAACATGCACAGTAGGCTAATTGGCTGTTCCAAATCACTCCTAGGTGTGAGTGCGAATGGTTGTGTGACTGATGGCCCTGCGATGGCCTGGTGAGCTGTCCAGGGTGTACCCGCCCTCGCCCAGAGTCGGCTGAGATGGGCGTCAGCCTCCCCGCGACCCTAATTAGAAATAAGCGGTTCAAAAAAATTAATAAATGAATGAATGAATTACCAGCTTGTATTATGGCATGACCAGTATAGCTCTCTGACATTCCTTTCTTAAACCCACAAATATGTGCAAGCAGTCTCATTAAATAAAATATTATATTGAACCTTTAGGAGTACAACAGCTTAGTACAACACAAGTACAACAGAGTAGAGTGGGGCAGTACCCTCTAAGGTACTTATTTGTACCTATTATGTATTGGAAATTTCTGTCCATAAAACTGTGGATATATGTACCTCGAAGGCCAATAATTACTCCCAGTGTGTACATAAGTTTATACTCTATCTTGGGGGACATGCTTGAACTCTTTCTTTACCCCTAGTGAAGGGAACATAGTTTTACATTTACCAGTTAAAGTAGTGACAGTAGTGAGGTTACTAAGCATGATATGATATTATATTTCGACTGATTGTGGAGGTATATGGCTGGGTAGTCTACAAAATGCCAATAAGCAAAACCAGTCAAATCAAATAAGTTGTCTGGTTGGACGATTTCTTCAGTTTCAGGAAAGACACTTTGGGGAAATTGGTCGATAAAGTGTTTCTGCCTTTCTTCACAGACAAATCTGCTGTATTTAAATCAGATAGGGAATCAAATAAGTGCAGAACTCAGAATTACTTTGGTGTGGACGATTATTGCTTTTCTGTCTCATAAGACTCTGAGAAGAGTGCATGGAGCTGCTACATTAAGCCGCTTTTACATGGACAACATACACAAGTTTTCCCCCAGAGAAACTTGTGCCTGAAGTAAGTTGAGGCCACTTTCCTATGTGTTTACACAGTCCGTCTCAAATCATTGACTAGCCAAAATCTAGATGGGGAAAACACAAGCAATGCACAAATCACTGATCAGAAAACAAAATGTCAGGCGAGGACGTAAGATATGCTTTTGTATTCTTCACTGATTATTAGGCTCTAGTAAGATAAAGGCAGTGACAAAAATAAAAAATGGGGCAGTGGAGGCCCGGTAGTAGCGTGCTCCTAAGGACCGGTGGATTACTGATCCCAAGGATGGAGGTTCAAACCTCACTATCAACCGGTTGTCACTGCCATCCCCCCAGTACAGCTAACTGGGTTATCAAATGTCGGCCATTGCTGATTTTCGTCAAGAGTGGGCTGCATTGCCATCAGTGTGTTTCTGCCATGCGATGGCCTTGCAAGCTGTTGTCCAGTGTGTTCACTGCCCTTGCCCAGACTCAGCTGAGATGGGTGCTAGCCTCCCTATGATTAGGATTAAGCTATTCAGAAAATTAATGAATGAATGAAAAATTATAAATATAAATGCAAATGCACATCATCGTTTTAAAGGAGACAGTCACACTTATCTATGCACTTTTCGATTCGATGATAATGCAAACAACTTCTGCTAAAAATGTCTGCAAAATGACCTAACAACCCAAATGTACAATGTAAATCCTTTTACTCGACACTGATAGTGTTCAGATGGCAACTTGCACCCAGAACAAGATGTTGTGGAGTAACTTGAGAAGTGGTGCTAGTTGTGCCCACCAGTATAAAGTTGCTCTAATACAGTTTTTACACAGGCCGTTGTGCTGCTGGCCTGTCTCAAAAATAATAGCAAGTTTCTTTACATTTTACAGAACTACCAATAATGAAGAGAAATGCTCACAATGCAAATAATTAATTTCTTCAAACAACAAGGAACACATTGAAGATGAAATGTTGAAAAAATGAACTTTGTACAGTAAACGGTCCCAGAGATATTTTGTTGCAACAAATAGTCAGGAGTGTTATGGTTTTGGCATTTACAAATTTGAAGTATACATTATTCCAGATGAAATAAATGTAGTAAGAAAAAGCATGTTGAGTTATTTGTTGTAACCCTCAGCCCGTTATGTCTGGAGGTGTATTGTCTTTGGCTTGGTGGGAGGGCGGGGTGTCAGGTGAGCTTCATGACAATAACTTTGTCCCATCCATTGCTCGGCTCATGAACAGGCTAGCTTTCTGAAATTTTGCATATGCACTCTCTTTGACGTGAACCTGTGTGTTAGATAGCTAATTTACACCTTTGACCTTTGACCTTGTCACAGTGAGCTTAAACATATAAAGTTTGTTCGGGCCGTTGTTCGGCTCATGCACAAGCCAGTTTTCTGAGATTTTGCGTAGGCACTCCCTATGACCTAAAACTCTCTGTGGGGTAGCTCATTTCCATATGTGACCTTTAACATTGGCGCCGTCACCTTAAAAACATAAAGTTTGTCCAGGCCATTGCTTCGACCCATATGTATGATAGCTTTCTGAAGCTTTGCATAGGCACTCTCTATGACCTAAACCTGTGTGTAGGGGGGCTAATAAAATGTTGACTGTCCGAAACTGTTCATATGGGGGATGGCTTTTGTCCTCAGTGTGCTTGAGGTGTCTTGGCTGAGGGATTATGACGTTCTACAGCTGTTTTTCTACATGATACCGTGTCCCACATTCTGCACAAAACTGCATTACAACTCACACTGTAAGCATATTAAATCTTCTAAGTTATCTGTTTTCTCACACATTCGGTAAATCTTCCATTTTTCATTATTTACTCATTTCAAGGGCTACAGATAATTATTCTATACACATAGACCTTTCCTACTTGTCCATTTCCTCTGTCACACTTTCGTGCTATTATTTTTCAGACAGGCCTGGTTCAACTTGTTCCAGGTGCAGGTTGTTCCACTGCAAGTGCCTGTGTGTATGCAGCTTAAAAGAACCAAAAGATTTCTGACTTTGAACAAAAACACCAGCAGCTTAATTTCTGCCCAAGAACAACATGGGAACCAATTCCTGATTTGGCTAGATGAATTGTTCACTGCTGTAAGCAAGTTCCACAAGCACTCATATGTGATGTGCACGCACATTCCAGTAATTATCTATGCCACGCTTGAACACAATCTGTTTTCATTGTTACATTAAGTTTATAAATGTATTTAATTTGGCCACAAATGGAAGGTTTTAATTGTTACATGGTTTGTTTTGAAAGCTAATGGTTTTAACTGGGCTGTAACTTCAGCAGTCGTTTTGGCACACAAGAGGACACAGGCTTGTCAGACGTATTCAAACTAATTGCTATTATTGCCAAGTTAAACCCCATGATCATCCACTATCCAGGTATAATACACTGTGATTGATCAAGAGCAGCTTGGCTTTCATTCTGTGATTGAAGTCTCCAGCTGCTGTAGAACTCACAGCAGCTCTAGCTCTCTCTCTCTCTCTCTGTCATTCTCTCTCTTTCTCTCCTTCTCCTCCCACACTGCTTCTACAAGCGTTCATATCAAGCCAAAGCAGAATATGTTGTGACAGTGCCGAGCTGGACTAATTGTGTTATTCCTGCATAGTGTAGTTGGGTCCTCGAAGAGCTCATTCATGTGGTGCAACAAGCAATAAGCCCATAGTGAGCACTAACATTTTTCAGGCTGTAAAGATATTAAGATAGTTTGCCTGCTCGCTTAAATGTTTTTTTTTAATTCCCATCACATAATTGAACGAAGGGTCATTTAAAAAAAACCCAGCTGTTCTGTAAGATTAGCTTATGAAAATCAATTTGTCAATTGATATTGTCTCTGGATGCAACCTTCTGAGAATAGAACTTCCTTTACATCCGAATGATAATAGTATAAGAGCTACACCAGTCACTAAGACTATGGAATACTGTCATAAATATGTTGTTTTTGGGCTGAGTGATATGAATGAAATCTCATATCCTGATATAAGACATTTCATATACAGATGATGAAATGTGTCATGATATGAAATTCAAAGAGGATTTTACATTTTAAAAATCTATAGCCCAAGGAAGCAGCCGTAGTTTATATCCTGTAAGCATGCATATGTAAGAAAGAGTTTAGCAATGGCTAAGAGAAGATCAGGATCTACAATGAGTCAGATAA
Organism: Porochilus rendahli; assembly: GCA_039654305.1. Classification (NCBI taxonomy): domain Eukaryota; kingdom Metazoa; phylum Chordata; class Actinopteri; order Siluriformes; family Plotosidae; genus Porochilus; species Porochilus rendahli. The sequence goes on from JBCNYG010000001.1 coordinate 37,663,587, forward strand.
TATCTGGATTAACATGTAGTTGGACAATATCTGGACACTGCTTCGAAAATATTTAAATAACCCACAAGATCAGTGTAAACATACAGAAAACTAAAACATGGGCTTGAACTAGGATAGCAGCAAATTAAAAGGTTATATTGTATGTCGATAGCAATATACACAGTCTAATTGGTCACCTCGTGTGCAACAAATTGCATATGGACAGGCGCATATAGCACCCGGAATTAACCGTTAGCTAGCTGCACCGGGCACTATGATCTTTAGCAGTTTCCATGGAAAGGGAAACACGCCAAAATCTACCTGTCATTAATGCATGTGGAGACAGGATGCATACACTAGATGAGGAAATGAAACAAAGTCTTAAAGAAGAAAGCATAGCTTAAAGCTGTCTAACAAAGTACAAACTAAGCAAAACAAGCATGATGCAAAGAAAACACCAGGCTAGAACACAACAAAGAAATCCAAGGCTAATGCTGTAACGGCTGCTAAAGGTGTAATGCTCCACATGTCGGGGATGTAAGAAGAAAGCTTAAACCCAGTCCTGATTGCGCCTGCGAGGCCGCCCACTCTGGAAAACACAATTCGGTGGTGAATCAGAAGTAGCGTTGCAACATTTCCAAAGCCTTCACAGACACAGTTGAAGACTCTTTCTTCAGAGGTGGCAACACTGGAGGTGAATTAAAAATGGTCAGTTTTAAAATGCAATATATATATATATACATAACTGCTGAATCACTTTGCTTGATCTGTACAGAAAAATCTCAGCCCTGGTCTTATATATTCACGCTCTGTTATTAGGCTGTTTTTTTTTAAAATAAACATGGGCTATACCCAGAACATAGGCTAGAGTAGAAACCAAAGTTTTAGGAACATAAACCACATAACAATCAGAGTCCTTAAATACTCTTGCTGATCCTTACACTGGCAATGAGGAGCAGCTGTAAATAGAATGTTCATAAGATCATTTTAAATCAGCTTGTACTGGGAACTGAAATGTACCACAGACTTGTGACCCTGAGCAGGTTAGCAGTACCTATCAGCCTTGCAATGACTGTATCCCGCATCAATCATTCAAATGATATACAATATATTTGTAAAAATGTGTCATTTGTGACACATTGAAATAAACAATGAATAATACAAAGGAAAGGATAATGCAATTTTTTTCGACATTTTCTGTAATCACATAACATATAGTACTGTAATATTTTTGCATACCACTAGCCTGTTGTGGTGACTAAATGCCTAGTTTGTACTCATCACAGGCTCTGTGGGCCCAATAAGTCAGTTAAAGTATTGCATCTGTGAGACCATATGTAATGCTTAATAATGATACATACCAAATGTATCACTCATGCAGTTTCCTGTTATCACCCGTACTTGCTTGACTCATGCCCAGTCCTGGCAAACAGATGGGGTTCACAGATTAAGAAAAATATGCCAGGCATAGAAGGAAGAGAAAATAAATGCACTCACAGCACTTGAGCTGTAGGTGTGAGCAGAGTGACGAGGGCAAAACCTACCAATAGTAACCAAATTCTGTCTGATTGAAAAGTGGCACAAGCAATCAAGATGAAATAAATACCCGCACCCCCTGTATGCTCTGAGTGCAAAAATAAGCACTTGGAATTCAGTCAAATATATTCATGTATTCCTTGCTGCACCTGCTCTCGCTGTGATTTCTAATATTTAAGATCCACAACTGAGTGCTACATGAATGAGCCATCTTTTACTTAAAATATGGTTAATGCACATGGACCTATATATTCAGAAGGGACATCAAACTCTGATGGTCTCTAGATGTTCAGATATCAGAATGATCTATGTTAATGCTCATAAAGTATAAATCGAAATAGTACTTAAATGACCGTTTTTAAAAGACCTCTCAAGCCATCAGTATAATACAACCAAGACCAAGTTCATTTAATAGGAGTCCATTCTTAAGGCAGTTCACTCAAGGTGGTGGATCCAAGGCCATTAAAGCCCAGTTAATTTCTCATTACACAATTTCACAGGACTTCAGCAAGTCACAAGGAGACGACTCGATGAGCAGCTAAAGCAGATTTCTGCTCCGAACCTGGCACTGAGGTTAATTTGATTCCTTCACTTGTCAAGAGCTTTCAGAACTCTCTAAACTAGGTTTTCATCTTTTCCATCTGTAAAGTTACTTCCAATTTAAGATCCATCTGCACTGCTGGATTTCAATTTTTGACCCAGTGGAGCTGAAAGGCAGGTTAGAAAATCATAAATCTCAACCCCCACCCCAAACCCAAAACTTAATGTTAAAACTGGTTGAAAAGTAGGCAGCTTTCCTATTTAATGTCTTTTCAGTCTCATGTTCACCTCTACAGCTAATTTCATTAGTAACTATGGATATTAAGGGAAAATGATTTGGCTCAAGGCTGTGTGATGGGTAAAGGTGCACACAATGCTTAAATGTTTTGGATGTCGAAAGTTATTACGTCCCTTCTAGTCTCTTCTAGTTGTACTGAACTATCTAAATGTTAAAGGCCACTTTTATGGAAGGTGTAATTAGACTACCAGAAACAGCAAACTTTAATAAAATGCCATTAGTTGCTTGTGATGCTAACGACATGTTCTCAGAGCTCCAAAGCTTAGTGTAGATAGTAGGTAATAATACAATGATCTCATATAATTATTATCATATATTTAAATAGGTTTTAGGGTTATAGTTATGACACAGTGAGAACAGACAATTCACAGAAAGTTTACATTTTACATTACAATTAAATACAGAAATTATTATACATTTTTGGTCAAACTGTTTAATCCCACTAGGGTCACAAGGAGGCTAAAGACTTTGTACATCCTGAACAGCTTGCCAGGCTATCACAGGAACAGATATTTAGCCTAATGTGCATGTCTTTGGACTGTGGGGAGAAACCGGAGAACCGTATAAATACATACCTGTACTTATTAGAAAACCCATGCAAGCACAGGCAGAACATGTAAATAACATCCACATAGAAATGCCCTTGGCAAGCCTGGGAATCAAACCTTGTTGCTGTGAGGTGCATGTGTTAACCACTATGCCACTGTGCTGCCCTAAATACCACAATACTTAATTAAAAAAAAATATATATGACCTACAATTAATTATAATCATCTGTGAGAGCAATAAATAGCCACTTAAAAATCAACTAAACACATGCTTAAATATGCATGTAAAGTGAATCCCTTAAAACGTCCCTTTTGCTTGAGGTTTATATTGCATATACCTGTACTTACACTCCAGTCCAAGAAAAAATGAAGTGTTTCCACTCCCTCAAGGCCTAACATTTCAGTATAAATATTGCAGTGGACTGTAATTGTTTCACACTTCCTAGATTATGACAACTGTATGAACAGATCAGAAAATACTTGAGCTGTTTTTATGAATGAATTCACAGATGGCTAAATCACTATTTTCGTAGTGCTTCACAAAGGTTGCAAATAAACATTATACATTATGAATCTTAATAGCTCTCACCATAAGATATTTGATGGTTTGGTATTAGAGATCCTTTTGCATTGAGAATGCACCTAATTAAAGTAGATAATGCATGTATTTTTCTTCAGAAAAGCCTTTTGTGGTTATTATAATAGAAATTGACTTTAGGGTTTAGGTCTGAATATGGCTGTTATTTGAGCTCTTTTTTTCTGTCTTATGGCTCAGGCTGAGCATAAGGTGATGGGTTACTAATCTTAAGGTTAGTGGTTCAATACCTGCTATCATCCTTGAGCAAGGCCCTTGCTTTTGCTCCTCAGTTGTAAAAATATATATATATATAATTGTAAGTCACTCTGAATAAGAGAATCTGCCAAATGCCATAAATGTAAAATGCACAGTACTAGGGGGGTGTCAGATACATGGATCACAAAAAGAAAATTTATTTTCTGCATTAAGAGTCCTCTCTGATCAACACCACCCCATTTGTAATATCCTCAGTATATTTTCTACAAAACTGAGGCTTTCTACCAAACTGATATGTTGAGATATCCAGTAGGAAATAGAATGGAATCTAGGTTTGGGCTCTTTTCTTCAGCCAGTAGCCCAGCAGAGACTTCAGTCTAGATTGGACAGTCCTCAAGAATGGGACCATAAACTTGAAAAACTTTATTTATAATTTTAACAATCTAACTGAAATTTCCAACTGAAAACTGACTTCTTCATTGCAGTTTTTTTCCCCATTACTTTGTACAATCTGTTGACCTACTTGCCCCTTTTCTAATTCCTAATTCTCAAGTCTTCCTATCACGTGATTGTTTCAAACCCAGAAGGGGTGAAGACACATGAAACCGTGTCCGCTGCATTAGATGGTGGCATTGTACTCTTTAGCATAATTAAGCTGAAAGATGCTCACAATCAGCCATTATTGCTATGATTGACATGGGAGAAAGAGTATGGCAGACTATTTCTCTTACCCAGAAAGCATGGCCAATTTTCCTTTCTTGGTTCAACTGATAGTATAATCACTTCCCTGCTGTACTACTATTGGAGAGCAATTTCATTCTAGGTTTTTAAATCCTGATGGTTTGTGGCACCTACTTCTGTCAGACTAACCCCATGACTATTCCTTCATCCCAAGGGTGCTATTGTTGATGAGAAAGCTATTTCTACACACGTTGATCTCTCTCATACCACAATATGCATTAGGCAAGGTCTTAAGGATTGTTTCCTGGAGCCTTGTTCCCAGTGATATTCTCTATTTAACATCTGGGACTTGGGGTGCATGATGATTTAGTTGTAAGCAACGATGCAAGAAGTGGTTAGTAAGAAGGTCCTGGGTTCAAAATTAATTGCTTACTGAGCATTTTGTTGTGCACTTTGCATGTTTACTCGGTGCTTCTTGTCTAAAGACGCACATCAACTTGCTACTCTAATTTGCCCAAAGGTGTGAATGTGAGTAGTTGTTGTTCTCGGTGTTAGTCTTGAGATAGGTTGGCGACCTGTTCAAGTTGTACTCCGCCTCTTACCCAAAGTCAACTGGGATTAGCTCCAACTTCCCCTGTGACCCTGAGGGATAAGAGCTGTAGACAGTAGATTGTGGGATGGGAGACCACACCTTGTGATTTAGAAATCCCCTAACGTTATCCCAACGTTTCCCATGATTATCAGCAGGCACATAGGAATCTAATGATCCTGGTGAATCTGATGATCTGAGGAAAAATGATCAAGTGTAAGGATATGATTGACTTTGAAAAGAGAAAGTGTGACAGTAAGTACCTAGCAAAGGTGGTCCAAGAAAGGACAACGAGTAAACTGGCAAGAGTGTCATGGGTGTCCAAGGCATAATGATTTGTGTGGAAGAGAAGGCTAGTATGTCAGGCCTGATCTCAATGCTGAAACTGTTAATGCTAGCTATGATAGAAAGGTGTCACAAGCCACAGTGCATTGCAACTTGCTGTGTTTGGAGCTACGTAGCTCAGGTGGTGCTAATGTTAGGGCAGATCAGTGTATGCCTATTTATTTGTTGATTTTTCAATAAACCAGAGCTTGCTTGAGAGTTCTGATTAATAAATACAGTAATGTCTTTGTTCTAATCCATATTATCTGTGCAATTAGGAACACTTTTAAATGGAAGGCACTTTACAAGTACGCTAAAAATGGATTTTGAGTAGTTTGTAAATGGCAATGAAAATTGATTTTGTGTAAAAAAAAAAAAAAAAGGCAATTTTTGTGAAGTATTGACGTGATTTGAATTGGTGCATTAGGCTTTTGCTTGGTTTCAAACGTGCAATTAACGTTTTCCCTTCAGTTCCAGTTGAGAGACATTTTTCACACTCTTGGATCTCCCATCCTTTGTTTATTTGAACCTATAATGAGAGTTTAACCGACTGAACACTTATTGAAATATCAACTTTGCTTCTTTGAAAGCTTTTTAGATCCCTGGCACTTTGTAGTGCCAGAGGAATCATAGTCACCTGCGTTTGTGAAACAAGCTTGCCATGAGTTTGAATTTGCTATAAGTTGCTGATGTTGTGGCTATTCAATGCTCTCTTTTTTTTCAGTCTGGATTTTTCCCAGAGTGGACTTGCATATTTAGCTGCAGACTTTATTTTTTGTTCAAGGGTGCTAACATTTTCTGTTTTGTGTTTACTACATTAGTATGCTTATAAGATTAATATATTGGCACTACATTGTTAAATAACTACTGATATCTAACTGTATTGAAATCATCAATGCTGGTGTCAATATATCTAAAAAATCCTTATAACAGGGGTCTCAAACTCAATTTACCTGGGGCCACTAGAGGCAGAGTCTCGGTGATGCTTGGCTCCCTCGCGTTTTCCACAAGAAAATCTCTTTATTTTCATTTTTTAACGTAAAATAAGATGAAAAAATAAACAAACAAATTAAGAATTAATAAAAAAATAAATCAGTCAGTAATAAATAAATAAAATAATAATGATTAAAAAATTATAATCTTAATAATATTAATTAGATTTCTGTAGTGAGCGACTATATGAGGTTTCCTCAGTCTTCTGTATCTGCTGTATTCTGATTCTAAAGTCTGTATTTAACAGCTCTTTAACCTTCTTCTGAACATGAATTGTCCTGAACATGAATAGAACATTGAAGAACATAAACTGTTCTTCTGAATGTGGCTTCTCTTGTCTTGAAGTTTCAATCAAGCGTTTAGCCGACGCACTTCGATGTGTGAGAACGTCATTTCCGCTTCCTTTTTCTTGTAACCTCAGCCCGACAGAAGTCTCCTTTGTTTTTACGCTCAATGTTCATGTCTTTCATGATGACATGAATACCATGGCATTTGTAGATGGTTGATAGTACAAAAAAGGTGACTGCTTACGGACTGTTAGCCGCCGTTCTGTTGTTACAGAAAAAGGAAGCGGAAACAACACTGTGCTGCTGTTGATGTAATTTTTTTTGGACTCTTTTTACATCATATAAAAATATATGTAATGTTCATTGTGTGAGGCAATGCAAATACAATACAAATATAGTGCAAATATAATGCAAATAGCGCGATGCAATTAAAAAACAATGACCCATATATCGGTGCGACCCTATAATTTGTCCGGGTTATCGGGGACTGTTATTGCCGATGGTGTCGCTTTGTGACTGCAGACTACATTCTACTGCATTGAGCTCCTTACTTTTCTTTTATCCTGCCGCATGCACATCAGTTTTATTTATTTTGTCAGGGAGAGAGAGACACCTTATATTAACTCTCTAAGTGCCACTGACGTGTGTGTGTATAAATATATTTATTTATATACACGTATAATGTCCACGCTTTTTTTTAAGTGTTGTGAATGCAGCACGTTGGAACGAATGTCCGCGTGTGCCCAATAGAAACGAGGCAAACAGGCACGGGAGAAAACTCTCCATGGCAACGCTGCTGTAACTTTCACTCATTGAGAAATGTATCTCTGCTTGCATCAAACCTGGCCGATGTCCCGCCCCGAAAGCCATATACTCCACCATGATTGGTAGGTACGTTCAGCTCCGCACACAAAACTGTAAAGTGCCATACATATCAAACTCACGGGCTGCACTAACATTAAACTTTCATATTAAGGCAGGGGCCACAAACTATTGTCTTGGGGGCCGCTATTGACTCACAGGCCGCGAGTTTGAGACCCCTGCCTTATAATCATCACTTAATTAAAGGAAAAATGTCTCAAAATGCCATCTACTGGTTAAAATCATCCTGAATCTTTTAGGGCCTATAGAGTCAGCTGTTATTTACTCCTTTATACAATTTTTATTTTAAAGAATCCCTGTAGGACAGCACAGTGGTGTAGTGGTTAGCGTGTCCGCCTCACAGCAAGAAGGTCCAGGGTTTGACTCCCGGGCCCAGTGAGGGCATTTCTAGGTGGAGTTTATGGCATGGCATTACGATGTGGGTTTCCTCCAGGTACTCCAGTTTCCTCCTACAGTCTAAAGACATTAGACTAATCACAGTGGTTGTGCGTGTGTGTGTGTGTGTGTGTGTGTGTGTGTGTGTGTGTGTGTGTGTGTTGGCCCAGCGATGGACTGGTGAACTGTTCAATTTGTACCTCTTCTTTGCTCAAAGGCGCCTAATAGGAGTAAGTGGATCCACAAAGGACTGAATGAAGAATTCATGTAAAATCTTCTACTCAGAGGGAGCAGGCCATCCAATTGCCCCTGCTCTCGAGTGGGAGTCTGTGAAATCGAGCTCTATAGGTTTTAGTCACATATAGCCTCCCCAAATCACATAGCTATCTTATACATCCCTGGTGGACGTTTCTTCTTCTTTTATATTACATTATATTGCATTATCTATTTTGTGATTCAGTGAGCTTCACTGTACAGCTTGTAGCTTTAGCCATGGTGCCTACATTTTGTAAGCAAGCATTTTGAACCAAGTCTGAAGGCCAGGTGAATGAATAAGATTTAATAGACATCAGTAAAGCAGAGGAGTGTGTGGATAGCCGTCTCATCTGCTTTTCATCAGTTTCTTCAAAGCATGAGATTTTTCTGGTTAAAGTGCTGGTTGGAAGAGCCAGGCTGCTGGGAACACCTGCGACTCCTCACAGAGCTTGCTGAGATTTTGCATTCCTTAGTTGGTCTGGTCACGTGATGGAACAGATTGATGCATATTGAAGTAAGTTTTTTCCCAGGAAACATTTTTTTCAAAGTATTCGTTTCATGCCCATTGTTCTGGGGTTCTATGGGGATTTTTTATTTCCTTTTTTTGAAGTCACTGTTTTCATTTCAACACTCTGCATTAATCCTTGGATTGAATGTGCTCCGTTATCAGAGTGGCGGGAAATCCGGGGAGCCTTCTCTTCAATAAAACCTTGCCCTTTTCCCAACATTTATCTGATGTAGTTTATAGATTATGTTGGCATTTGAATACATAGGCGCAGCATGATGTAGGGCTTTAGGCAGGATGTTGTCTGTTGGTTTGTGCAGTGAGGTTTTAGTACAGGGAAGGCAGAAACATCTAAACTTTTCTGTTGACAAAGCATCAACTAAAAAACATGTCAGAATGTGCCAAAACACCCAGCCTCACACATTCCTGGTAGTGGTAATTGCTGTAATATATCAGTTTTGAATCAACAAAATAGATCAGTGCTGGGAACAGTAGGTCTGAGTGTGTGTTTATGCGCACGCACACACCCGTGTGTGTGTGTGTGTGTGTGTGTGTGTGTGTGTGTGTGATTTAAAACATTGATTGGGATGGATTTGACCCTCTTTAAATACATTTATGCCTGTGTCGGTATAAGACCCATTTCGATTTTAAGCAAAGCTGCGCAGTTTCCATTACTGATTAAACGCTTCACTACTAAGGAGCCGTATGGAGGACTCTCATCTCTCCATGCGGTTAGACAGATGTTAATGTTAGTGAAGTGAATTTAATTGACTTTTATTATTAAATTACAAACATATGTATATTCATGTTTGGTACACAAATTAAATGTGTGTATCTGGGACCAGTTCTGTATTTTGCTTGAATGTGAATCATGAGAGGATAAAACCCCTGTTAATTTGCATAATATCACTAAAAGGAAAGACAGGTCCTTCACAATTAGGTTTTATTCTGTGCAAAACTGCAATGGAAACCCGTCTAATGATTCATATTCGTCGCAGTATTGTCCATCTTCTGATATTACAGAAAAAAAACAATCTAATCATAGAGTTTACAGATTCACATCATGTGTGTACTTTGATAAGATAAGATGAGATGAGATAACACTTTATTGATCCCAAAGGGGGAAAAAAATATTCCAGCGTTTCATCAGCATACAAAAAGAACAGGCACAAATATGGATTAGAAATAATGTCTTTATGTGTATCTAATTTCCAATAAAATAAAGTGTCCGTACCACAGCAGCTCTATACGGTGCGATGGTTATGTGTACAGGGTTGTGCATAGATGAAATACATGCAGTTGCCAAAGCAGACTAATAATGTGAAATATTGATGATGATGATAATAATAATAATAACAATAAT
>JBCNYG010000001.1:37673634-37685671 GCA_039654305.1 Porochilus rendahli
TATTATTATTATTACTGGATTAAGTCTAGGATTGGTGGAATGGTCATGTGCCCCCTACAGTACATTTGACCATTTCCAGTATAAGGTCCCCCATATTATTTGGAACATCATCAACACAGCATTGAGCATAACATGGAAGTGTAAGTGTTCGTTGTGCTAATATGAGTGTATTAGATCACTCATGACTGGGAAGCACAATCAACCGGCAATCTTTAGCCTGTTGAAGTATTGTGGACTGAAACTGACTCTGATGGAGAGCACTTGACAGCTTTCATAAATCACACATGATAAACAATAAGTACATATCTCCAGGGAACGCAAAACAAAAGCTGCACAGTGTTTACAAAAACAAATTGTGCATCACAACATGTAAGCTACAGTTAGTGATTGTATCCATGTATATCATGTGTACACTGAGTATATTAATATCTCTTTCTCTTCTCTTTTCTCTCCATGCTGTCCTACTTCCTGCTGGTCTTGTATCACTTGTGCTACTCAAGGTAAGAGTAATGTTCTCAGTGGTACGCAACCACACTTTTCTATCATTGCTATCTTTTTTCCTAAGAAACATCCTGTATCAACTGTTCATGCTTTATGTCTCCACATAGCTTCTCCTGATTTCATTTAGACTTTAAATATTTCAAATATAATATCTAAAGAGAGCAGAACCTGCTAAAGGCACATTCTTATTTGATGTTCCACTGGTTACATCTGTTCTGCTCAGGATGATTGGTTAATTCACATTCAGGGGAGACTTTATTTAAGGTTTTATTGGTATCTTAGGTTCTCTGTGTCTCAAGCTTTGCTCTAGGAGAAATGAGAAACTGTGCCTTTCATGGGTCTTAATCCAATTGTAATTCAGTGATTAATCACCTTAGGTCTAGTTATAACTTCTTTAAGCTATTCTCATTCTGCATTGACTGACTCCACTTCTTGTTCGGATCGTGACCTGTACAGTGCCCCCATTTAAGCCATTAGGATTGCATGCTGGAGGATTAATGATCGCTGGGCTTCTGGTGAGACTCATCCATTTATGATCACATATACCTGTCTCTGAATCCAGCAATCAGTTTTTTCTCATTGCAAAAAGTGCATTCAAAACAGCTATTTTGGACCATTATGGTTTAATCTTACTGAATTTTCTTTTCTTGTGTGTTAACATTGATCAAGTCTTCCTTTTATTGAGTGCATTTAGAAACAGATTAGGGCTAGGAACCCGAGTCCAGAATGCCAGTAACAGGTGACTGAAAAATGTATTTCTGTTCTACGTAATTCAAGCTTCAATATTCAAGATTCAGGAGTATTTATTGTAATTATGTTCACAAATAACAGAATTTTGACTCTCAGTTTAAAAGGAACAATCAAAGAAATTACTTATATTTATGTAGTATATTAAACTGCAATTAACACAATCAAGAGCAGAATATAAACACGAGTAATTATATATACAGATTTTTAATAGAAACATGAAATAGCAATATAACCTCTAAACACCTGTGAATAAAAGCTGAGCACTGGAATATACAATATGTACATTGAAATAAATGGAAAATATCAGCACCAGAGTGGATACACACTAGGGTGTAAATATAAATGAAGTAAAGTGTGGCAGTGCAAGACATTCACAGAGTTTGTGGAATTATTGTCCTTTTACAGAGCACTAATGTCTGTGTGAGAGTCAGTAGAGTGATGGAGAGTGTGTAAGCGAGTGACTATGTGGCTGTGGAGGAAGGCTGCATGTGTGTGTGACTACGAGGAAGTGAAGGCTGGCGGGTAGACAGCTTTCACAGCTCTGGGGGAGAAGCTGTTTTTAAGTCTGGTCGTGCGGTTCTGTACCGCTTTTCTGAAGAAAGAGGTACAAACAGTCCATTTCCTGGGTGGGTGCAGCTGCTTTTCTTCTGAACCTGGAGAGCATATATTGCATCCCGATCTGGTAGACGGCAGCCCACAATCCCCTGAGCAGTTCTTACCATTTGGGCCAAGTCCTTTCTGTCCTGTGCAGTGTAGTTGCCATACCACACCATTGCACTGAGAGTAAAGTATACTTTCTATTGTTGCACTGTTGAAGGTCTTGAGCAGCTAAGAGGAGAGTGCAATAGGTTTTAACTTCCTAAAGAAAAAAAGCCATTGTCGGGCCTTCTTCACCAGGTGTGAGGTGATGACAGACCAGGACAGGTAAGATGAAAGAGTCCACTATGACCTCCTTGGACTTTCACAGATGTGTTTAGAGTGGATAACAGTCATGTATGAAAAGGCTGAAAAGGGCTGAGCTAAGCACACAGCCCTGCAGTGTTTTAGTGTTCAGGATCAGGATGAAAGATGTAAAGTTCCCTCTCCTTACCACGTGGGGTCAGTTGGTCCAGGAACGCAGTGAAGACAGTACCAGGTTGTAGATCTTAACTACCAGCTTGCCTGAGAGAATAGTGTTAAAAGGTGAGCTAAAGTCCACGAATAGCATCCTGACATAAGTGTTAGGGACAGCATCCTCCGTAGAGTGGTTCTCATTGTAGGCGAAACAAAGGCAGTCCAGACCAGCAGGGATCACATTCTTGATGTGTTTAAGAAGGATCTTATCAAAGCACTTTATGCCTATTGGGGCCAAGGCAACTGGGCAATAATCGTAGAGGCAGGTAGAGGCTGATTTTTTGGGAACAGGCACAATGGTGGAGGACTTGAGGCAGACAGGGACTGTAGCAAGACAAGTTGAAAATGTCCAGGGAAACTCCTGCCAGCTGGCCAGTGCATGATTTCAAGTTCTGGCCCAACATCTTATCTGGTCCTGCAGCCCTGCCGACATTGATCCTCCTCAGGGCAGAACACACTTGGCACCGCTGCAGGACGAGGGATCGCTGCCCCTCACACAGTCCCCCCACCGCTCGACGAGTCGAAGCGTGCAAACAAGCTGTTCATGGTGTCAGGCAAAGATGGGTCATAGCTGACCTGCTGGTCACTGTGCCTACAGTCCACGATGGTCCCCATAGCTCTCCACATGTCACACGGGCTGCTGTTGCCAAAGTGCACCTTAATGCACAGTTTGCATCTGAGTTTTGCCAGCTGGATGCCCGTTTTCAGTTCTTTATAATGATTCTGCTATAGGGTGTGCTGAAAAGTTCACAGGCTGACAATGATGCAATGGTCAAATTTAACCAAATGTGGTTTATTTTTTCAACATAGTCTCCACTGTGACTCTATATACACTGTAACTCACTTAAAGTATATGGTGTGAGAATGGGAGACATAGTCATGGTTGCTTATTTATCATTTCCCTCAGGGGCAAATAAGGTTGGATTGTATATGGCTCACCTTCACCTAGTTTTTAAGGCGCCTTTTATATATTGGACTCAAGGCATATTAATAGGATAAAAGAAATGACATAGGCTCTCCATATTTATTGTATAGGTTGCTCCCATGGCACAGTGGCATCCAAGAAGCTCCTTGGTTCAATTCCCAGCCTTTGGCATTTCTGTGTGGAGTTTACATGTTCTCCCCATGCTTTCATGGGTTTCCTCCCATAGTCCAAAGACACACACATTAGGCTAGTTGGCTGTTGTTAGGCTAGAAATTGATAGGTGTGAGTGTGGGTGTGAATGGTTTTGTGTGTGTGTGTGTTTGTGTATGTGTGTGTTTGTGCCCTGCAATGGTCAGGCAAGCTGTTCAGGATGTACCCTGCCTTTGCCCAGTGATGGTGAGATATATATTGCTGTATGTGTGTTGGCCCTACGATGGATTGGCGAGCAGTTCGGGGTCTACCCCGCCTTTACCCAAAGTTGGCTTTTATTGAGTAGTTCGGCAAATGAATGAATGAATAAACGTTTCTTGTGAACATCAACAGTGATGTTGTACAGATGCCAATTCGAGAATAGAGTTCAAATTGGAAACATTTTTCACTCCATAAGCTTCAAGTACTGTGTTTGTCATATTTTTATCACTGAGATTAAATGCCGTAAATAAATGGCCCAAGGTTTGTGAAAAATGCCCACAGAATCAGTTACAATGACTATCAAAACTGTTCCCAGAGGTTTGTAGACTATAACTTCTGGAAATGTAACTGACAGAAACACTAAAGACCCTGTAACAGCTCCTGATTTAGGTGCCATATTGGAGAAAAATGACTAGCTGAATACGGACACCGTAGCCTGAAGGGGTGGGACCATCTGGAGCCCGAGACTGTTAATCACAGAACTTCACCTTGCTTTTGTCCTGTGTTGAGTTATTTTTGGGAACGAGGCAGTGCCTGCCTCACTTCGGTTCACTCAATATTGTGGGTGTTGAATGAACACTAATGGGTTGAATGAACTCTTTTTTTTTGTGCAGCTGAAATTAGATGAAGCTTGTAGCTGCTAATATTACACTGTAGGTGTTTATTGCAGTTCATTTGAAAAACGAATCTACTTTCAATTTTGCGTTATCACTGGCTTAATTGGTTATAGTTTCTGACTCATGGCTCTCTGCTGCGTTGAATTGTTCTGTATCAAGTACTTGTCAGCACTGCATTTTCCTTTGCATTGCTCATACAATTTCAATACAAATCTAGTTCTCCATATGGTGGCATTTATTCTTTCTCTTTCTTTTAAAGCAGAGTAGGAGAGTATCCCTTTTTGTCTGTTTGGTTGATGGGCACAGGCAGGAATAATTCAGAAATCCATAGCAGCCCTGGAGCTGATGCTTTTTCATAAAACTCGTGCAGGCCTGCTCTGCTTGCCTAATTCCAACTGGGAGCATCAACTAGGCTAGGGTGTATGTGTATAGCTGCCACCCGCCCCACCAGTCCACCCTCTCTTTCCTTTCTTTTTTGTTTTTTTTTTTAAACCATACCTGCGTGATGGGGTAGCAGGGCCACACTATGGAAATAAGGCACATTCCCCGGGGGCTTCGGCAACTGACAGCATGACAGAGAGAAGCTGACGCTGCCCATCCATTCTGCCTCTTAGCAGCATGCCGACCCATGCCACACAATTACCAATTCCATCAAATAGATTTACCTTGCTTGTGTTCCTTGCTGGGCCCTTTCTCTGGAGATGAAACAGAAGGGGGGCAGGCAGCCAAGCAGGGGCTCAGTAAAAGCCTGCATCGCATCTCGGTGGCCACCAACGAAAGATTTGTTATACTTTCCTAGAATCCCAGCAGCTCTCTTGTGTCGCGAGAGCCTAACAAGGTGTGACAGAGTGCTACGGCTGATATGAGAGGATCGGCTTGAGTTCTCGCTGCGTTCGCCCGTAACATTATTGAACCACTCAAAATCATATTGCTGCAGAAAAGCTAAAGGTATGTATTTATTCCGGCAAGGTGGTGGGGGGTGAGAGATATTGTATATCTTTTATTAAAAATAGGATACAATCTTCCCAGTGATGTGTGCACCTTTTAGTCTATCACTTTCTAGCAGATATGTTATGTTTGCAGTGTATGTGGAATTAACGATTACTAGAGGAATCAATGACTGCTGGTTTGTGATCTGACAAATTTTTTTTTACAAGTTTGGTTTTGGCTTGAGTCTGAACAAAAGGTCTTTAAAAAGCTTTTTTCTTTTCTTCTGCCTCACTTCCTCTAAGCCTCCAGAGTGGGCTGAGAGGACCACTTTACATTGCGTGCAGGGTTTTCCTTTATGCATATTCATGAGCGGCTCATTACGCTAGCCTACAGGGACATGGCTCTGTTCTTGCCGGTGTATATCTCGACTGAATTCAGTTTGTGTTGCTTTAATCCATGACTGCTCTACGCTGTCACACACTGTCAGTCAGAGACAGTGCAAAAACTCTCTCGCTCCCTCTCTCTCTCTCTCTCTCTCTCTCTCTCTCTGTAGCTCTCTCACTCTGGTTGTTGCTTCACTGCTCATTTCTCTTGAGCACAGGGTGCAGGTAATCCTTCCCCGCTGGAACACCTGCTCTCACGCCATGCCAAGCATCGGCTTAACTGTTCAATGATTAACACAAACCGCACGCGTTATAATTAGCACATGCTTATCTGTCGTGATGACTCTGGGAGGAAGTAAGTACTAAGCGCTCCTCACCTAAATTAGCATCCTATGCGACAAAATTGAGATGCCGTAGAGCACCCGATTGAGATGATTGAGTCTATGCCATTTCAAAATGCATCATATCACCATGCTGACAGTCTGACACTAAGTTGTGCTCCAAACTTTGTTGATATTTGCTTCTAGAGACTTACTGCAGATCCGGTAAAGCGCACATACAGCAACTTTTACTTTTCAGTCAAGAAGACCATGGCAAGAAGAGACAATGTTCTGTATGTGGCAGTTATAAACTCCTTCATAACACCAAAAAAAAAACAAACGTCTAACTAAAGGGCAATGAAAAAATTATTCATTTCTTTCCCAGTGGCCAGGCTTATTCTCTTCCCTCTGTCTTTTCTGGGGTTTATACTATATGTATCACAGGAGTCTGTGTCATTTGTAAAGCTTACAGAGCTGTGCTGGAGTAATTCTGCACACTGTATCATGTAATTGATGATGTGTCACATGCAAACTTCTTGTTAGAAACATTTTGTTTGTTTGGTTGGTTGATTGTTTTTTTTTCCAGTGCTCGTGTTCCAGCTTCTATCTAATTATATATTCTGCCACATCATTGCATGGGGAGTTATTGGGATTTGGGAAGATGCACTGTATGCACTGAGGCCTCAGGTCAGGGTCATACTACCTCCCCTGGAAGTATACCAAAAGTGGTAAAGATCCTGGTATCCAGGGAAAATCTGGGGTTTGAAATAACATTTTATCACCTCTGTCTGAGTCATTAAGGCTGCATGAGCCTTGCCTAATGTGTTTTGAAGCTTTGCTGTACATCATGTTTAATGATGCCATTAATGCCTCAACATGGATTCTTCTTCAGATCATGTAATGTTTCGCTTTACTTCAATAAAGTTCATATGCTTGGCCTTCACATCAAATAGTAATAGAAACAAGATCTATTTGTCTTCGCTTCATCATTTTCACTCTTTCATATATAATGTAGGGAGCAAAATGCTGCTACAGCATCTTGCAATTTTGATGTCACAAACGATTTGCAAGTATCACAGTTTTTTTTTTTTTTCATGAGTGCCTGTCGTATTTCCTCTTCTTCTGTCTCGGGTGATCATGATTGAAATTCACAAGGTAGTTTGTAAGCGAATTGCTGATGTGTGCATGCAAGAACTATTAAATCAGACTGAAATCAAAACCAACTGATTAAACTGAAGCTCAACCGGTTGAATATGGAGGCGAATATTTGACATGAAACACGCCATGCTTATGGCTTGAACACGAGAGACATTGTTATCCAATTAGCACTGAGCTGCATGCACTATTTTAGAGACTTGTCAAACATTAAGAATTGAGTGAGTCTGAATGAAACTTGGCGTTTGTAAGTGGATAATTCTATGGGCACTAGTTGCCTTTTACAGACTGAAAGGACTCTTATCTTATCTTTTGACTCAAGGGTCCTTTTTAAAAACCTCCCTTTCTTTCATTGTTATTGGTGAGAGCCCTTTCGAGCTCAAATTGACAAAAAGAGAAGAACGTATTAAATATTCATGGGCTAACTCTCATTAGAGGTATCGCTGTGTCAACGAGTGGCAGCTCTATTTTTGGGATAAGAGCAGTTCGCGGTGTTTGTTTCGCTGGCTGTCTTTCAGAGCCTTCCAGCACTTCCAGTGCCATATTTCCACACTTTTGATGTTGGGGAAACAGTCACACAACTTTTGTCAGCCTTCACCTGGGCTTGTCAGATTGGAGAGTGTTGAAGTCTCGACAAGAACTTCCCTGAGACCGCACATCAGGTGGTGGCAGCTGCCGTCGATTAGAGTAAATGATTTCTAAGCATGGAGGAAAGGTGCTTGGAAAATGAAATTTGGAGGAGACTGGAAGTACTCTATTGTAGGTTCTTGCATATTTAACCAGACTGAGGAGCGCTTCGAATGATGCTTTGGATGCTTTGGTGCAAGACTTTACATTTTTCAGCAAAGCCACACATGAGCCACAGAGCCACCTCAGACTCTCTGTTGAATCTCTTTAATGAGGGAAACACAGACATCAATATGTTTTTACATCTGCCATGAAACAAAGTTTTGGCAGAGGTTTTGTAATCTCTGGTGTTTGTTAGTTCATCTTTTTTATCAGTTTAGCTATAAACAAAATTATCACCCCACCCATGCAAGGATTTTCAAAAAACCTTGGTGGGGACACTTGCCTGAGTCCCAGGAAGGATTTAATTTTGGAATGTCAAGGTCAGATGTGAAGGTCAGTGAAAGGGCACATATATTTTGGAAGCAGAGCACTTATAACTTATTAAGGAATGCTATTAGGAGACCATATATGCATTTAAACTGAGAGAGCTAACTTTGACCTTGAGTGACTTTAAAAGGTCAAAATCAAACTAATAGAATTTTGAACATGCTAAACTTTGACAGGAGTGCTGACAGATATATACTTACTATGGAACACCATGGAAGAAACCATATATGGACTTAGACACCATTAGACAAGCACATGGGTAATTAAAACCAGTACCCATACAGGGCCTATTATAGGGACATTATTCATGCTGCCTTACAGAGACATAGTACTTTGCACTCTATGAGTGCCTTTTTAGGTAGTACCACACTAAGAATGACAATCATGTGACCTTATTGTTCCTTGGAGTGATGAATTTTTAGAATGATGCCACTTTCATAACCCAATCACTAGGAAACTTTGACACTGGAAATCTTTCCCCAGATAGGAATATTTGAGACACAGGGCAGAGAGGTTGCTTAAATTTCCATCCATGCACAAGCAAATCTTCCTTGTGATGACCTTCTCTTGGTTTTTCTCAGGCTTCGAGTCAGATATGGAGTGACTGAGAAACTTGTCAGAAGGGGAAAAAGCACAGAGGAAAATGCTGTCTAGTAGAAAGCAGCTATCAAGACTAGTTTTTCAGATATCTTATCATTGTCTTTGAACTGGTGTGAAACATTTTCCTGGGAGATAACCACGCTTTCAATGATGTTTTTTTCTCTGCAGCTTTTTTACATAAGCTGCCGAGAGGACAGGACTGAAAGGCAAGCAACTGATGTAGTAATTAATGAGTCTGAAGATGAGGGTCGTGCAGTGTGCCTCCCTCTAACTTTGGTGGCATGAAAAGGCACCCTGTGGGGAGAGTACTAGTAATATTCTATTCAATTATGAGCTTCAGTGTGCTCTGACACAAAGCCAACAGGGGCTGACAGAGTGCTAAGCAGACATCTACATGGCCCAAAGCAGGAGCATCATGGATGAGCTACTGTTGACGGAATGACTGAGGAAATACAAAACTGACCGGAGGCTGTTCAATTTCACTCTGAAATACCTAGACAAAATTAAATACCCATAATACACGCCTGGCATGCTTTTACTGAATAATGAGCCTTATCAGTCTTCTTAGGATTCTTATGGAAATACAAAGCTTTTATCTGTAAGGTTGATGCATTCCATAGTGGACTTGCTACGCAGTCAGGGTTCAGCATGGTATCAGCTTGTCCTCTTGTTGCCACCAGATTTGGTTATCCTTTATTTCCACCTCTAAGGACATTTCTTCAATTCGATGAGCCTGTGCTGGGACTTGGCAGCATTGTGGCTGGCAGCCTGCTGGCTGTTAATGTCAGTCATGCAGAGGTGACAGCTTGGATCATCCATCACACAGGTGGCTTTCCCTACTTGGCCTGATGCTCAGGTGGTCTCATTTGATCTTCAGCAGGAGTGGCAAACACTTCTCTGATTATATTCAGACAGACATTTTCAGCTGAAGGATATGTGGAAAGGTGTGACCCTTCGAAAGGTGTCTGCCAGTGCTAGCTTATCACAGCCTGGAGGATTGGGCCACTTTTTTTAAGGGTAAAAGAACTGCAGGTCACAAGCTCTTTGTCTTTTCTCAGGGAGGGCTCACAGTGATGTGACCTTGCTTTTACATGGATCATTTACATGGATCAATCTAGTGTTGATAGATGCCTAGGAATAAAAGCATAGTATATGGTTTATAGACTGCTAAACCAGACATGGTGAGATGACACTCTCATTTCTGGAGAGTTGATTCCCTCATAAATCATTAATAGCAATATCTATGGAGAGTAAAGTCAGACAGTCCGGCATGCTGCCGGTGAACTGATTGGCGTGTTTGAAGATGTGAAAGAATTTCCTATGAAAACCAATTGAAAAAGCATATTTTACAACATATGACTGGGTCCCTCATCCATGCCATCCATTGTCTATACTGCTTATTCATTAGGGGTGTTGGGAACTCAGCAGCTGATTTCAGCTGAAATTAATCTTGAACAGGACACCAATCTAGTGCAAGGCCACTGGGTTCTCGAATTATCTGAAAAGTCCAAATTGTTCTCTTTAAAATAGACATTGATAAATATTGATCTCAGTGGTATGATGTTTTTGTTTGCTAATTAGACTAAGGTTGGGAATTTGCTAAACTTGATGATGATGACAAAAATTCTGTTTGACAAATTTGACCATGAGTTCCACTAAGGTTTTGCATTCACAGAACAGCCAAAAAAATGGCATTTTCCTTAGTATAGGTACCAAACAGAGATGTTGTCCATATAGTCTACTGTTATGGTAGGAGTTTACAATAATGATAACTGCAGAGTGATGTCTTTTTCTTGTTTTTATCTCGAAATGAAAGACATGATTGAGGTTTATAGGCCAAATCAATCATGTAATCAGCCTTTAACTGGCATAAGTATGACTAATCCTGCCCATCACTTTCTCTCGCCAGCTGAACATGATTACAGATGGAGATACCTATGATGAAAGGGAAATTGCTTTTCAAGCATATTCATAACAGCTTATTTTGACCTGTCGCTAATAAAATCTTGTCTTTTCATTCCATTATTCTGTGCAGTCCCATGTCTGGGGCACATGCAGGTCATGTTTAATACCTGACAGTGCACATATTCTGCTCAGCGTTTTTATCTGAATAGAATAATGAGTGGAATTATCCCTGACAAGATTATTACATATAAATAAGGCCTGATACTGCTATAGGGTGATATTCATCCTATTCTTCTCATCCTCTAACGGAAACCATATGTTTATTATAGGATCTGTTTATTCAGTAGATATTAGTGTTAGGGTTACATGAACACGAGAGTGCTATCACCTCAGACTGAATCCTGCCTACTCACTGGAGGAGTGGAATTTGTTCATGGTTCAGTGTGAGGTTGGAGAACAGACTGTTGCTTTGTCTTCTTAATTGAACCTAAATGAGTCGCACTGTTTAGCCTTGTTTTCATGTTAAGCCCAGAAGGCAAAATACAAAGGAACATGGCTACTCATAAGTTGTCTGTTGAGAAATTGTTTTGTTGACAATTCTAATTATTTGTGTAACAATAGGCAGTGGCAAAGATGTAGTGTAGGTTTATGTGTGTGTCTTTGTGTGTGTGTGTGTGTGTGTGTTCTCACCGCGTTTACATGGGTTTCCTCCGAGGCTGAAGTTTCCTTCTACATTACAATGTCATGCACATTAGGCTGTAAACACACACACAAATACGCACAAATATATATAAATATTTGATCCCCTGATGAGTGGGCAACCACGAAACAGGTCTGTAGGAAGCAAATTGTAGTCATTTTTTTCCTTACCGTACCGCATATTTAGCTCTACTTTACTGTATCGAGCACTGTCTTCGACTAAGGATTATATATATATATATATATTGCCAGCACTACATGTGTGTGGGCTGGTAATGCAAAAATACATGATGTTTCTGGTAATGCAAAAATACATCAGTGAAATGGCAACAGTGGATTTCATGATGTCTATGCCATCAGTGCAACATGTAATAGCTTGTTCTGCAGATGGGAGCTGCTACACTCAAATGGCTCCAGTGCTCTCATAGGCTCTCATCAGATAACACAAGTAGATATGTTGTACTTCCTCTGATGCATGGACAGAGGCCTGTCTTGTTTTATATTCGTCATAGCCAGCTGAGAGTCAGAGCATATTGCAGGTGTAACTCACGCCTTTCTTTAGACAGCGTTTCCTCCCCCCATTGACGTGAGTTATTGCAAGACACAACATTT
>JBCNYG010000001.1:37691288-37711332 GCA_039654305.1 Porochilus rendahli
TGTTTCATAAATCTCTACCCATGCAAAATCTGTAGAGTTTACACAGAAAAGTGCTAAAAATACCAAACAAATGAACAAACAAACAAATAGGCTTGAAAAATGTCTGAGAAAAATGTCTGAAACTAGTCAGTTAAGCTTCTGCCAAACAGCCACAACTATCTCTAATGTAAAATACGCCTTGACATTAGAATGCATTTAATGATAAACAAAGATTCATTATTATTTTTCCCTTCACTTCTGGGTCTTTTACTTGGTTCGATGTAAAGATTGAATTGAAGTTGTTTTGCTTTTGATCTACAGTTGGCCCTTTAGTGTAGGTGAAAAGACCTGCCGCCACAGTCTGTTTTTTTTGCATAAACTGTATTGATTGGCTCATTAATCCCATAATGATTTACTAGACTTTTAATCTTATATTTCTGGAGCCTCAGGATATTTACATAAGTGGTGCAGCGACCTCAAAAAATAGGGCACATCCCAAAGCACAAGTGCTGCGTTCCTTTATGATGTCTTGACAAATTTGCCCTTATGTTATTATGCTAATGACTAACATGAACTCTCCATCAATTGACTATGACCAGGGGAAAATATTTTACCTTAAATGTACACTACACTGGAAAAAGTGTGATCATTACACCAACTAATTGTTGTGGCAAGGTGGCATAGAGGTTAGCATATCTGCCTCACAGAAAGTCCTGAATTTAAGTCGTGGGATTGGCGAAGGAATTTTTGTGTGGAGTTGTTCTCCCATGTTCTTCCTATGCTTGCATGGGTATCCTCAGGGTACTCTGGATCCCTCTCCCAAACCAACTACATGCACATTAGGATAACTGGGTCTTCCGAATTGCCCCTATATGTGAGTGTGAATGGTTGTATGTGGGAGTTGGCCCTTCAATGGTCTGGCGAGCTGTTTAGGGTGTACCCCCCCTTCGCCCAGAGTTGACTGGACAGGCTTCAGCCCGTCTGCATCCCTAATAAAGGATAATGTGCTTCGGCATATAAATTATTGACTGAGTTAATGTATTCATGAAAAGTGACAGCACATTTCTTTTAAGCCAGTTTAATTTTATTATGTAATAAAGTGTGTTTGTAACTTTATATTTTTTGTCGATTTTTAAGTAGACTGGTCATGATAACTTGTTTGTTAAACAATAATTGTTTCAGCAACTATCATGAGTAACAATAGTATTGTCATATCATGCTACTCTCCAGTGGTGCCGCTGTTTGTGTGTTAAGTCATGTTGGTAAGAAAAGAAAGTATGCACTCCCTGCCCTTCCCCAGAAAAAAAGTGAGCTGCAGAAAAAAATTTAAATGTTTGCAGCATAAATTTTTAAAAAATGTAAATAGGCACACATTAATTATGGCAATTACTCATGGTCAAATTATTACCATTAATTGCATTAATCATATGATAGAACGATTAATGATTATCGGGACAGGCCTAGTATTGGGTTCATAATCAGACCTCACAGACCTGTTATATATTTGAAGGTACACCGTAACAGATAGTATGTTGTTGTTCTTATGAGATATGGTCATGTCCAGGAGCTGTATCTCATGTGACAAGTTGTAATGTGTGTCTGCAGTAGGACACTATAGTTGTGTTGTGTTTGTGCAAGTGAGGTATAGAAGCAATATTTCTTTCCATGTGGCATCTTTGAATTCTTTGAGTTTCAGAGAGACTTCCCGGAGTGCTCAAAATTTAAACCCAGGTGTAACATTGGTGAGAAAGTGTGAAAATTGTTCAAAATAAAATACAAACATAAAGTAAAAGTGTTGACATGAGTGTGGGAGGTTTGATGTAAAGCAAGAGGCTGTGGTTGAATACTGCAAGTGTTGGAGGTGTAACATTATCACTCCAATAATCATCAAGTCATCATTTTGAGGAAATTCTTTATCGTCATTTGTTAGGGCATTCTGTCATAATTAAGACCTAGTGATTTTTTTTCTCCAGTTGGCAAAACTAGGCTCTGAGAAAAAACTGAATAGCATAAGTAATCAATGTGTATAAATTGACATTTCAGTATAGGAACAATTGTGGGTTCTAAATTACAAAGAAATCTCACTGTATATTGTATCATTAAGTAGAAATTCCACAAATCTCATTTTCATTAAAGGAAAGCATGAAATGTGAGTGTGAGAGGAGCAGTATTTCCTACATGCTGTCGTATATGCATTCAGACTTGTACTAAGTGGATGCTTAGCTTGATTTCCCGATACAATTAATGAATAATTCTCTTTTTAAAACTCTTTAGGTTGCCCTTTTTAAAACAAACACTTGGCCAAAGCTCAATGAGATACAGTACATTAGAAAACAGGCTGATTAATCACGTTCCATGAGGTTGCCAGTAATTCTGAGAACATGTGATATAGCAAATGATGGAAAAACAATAGAAAGGTGTATTTTATTTTATAACAAAGAACCACGGAAGTCAAAATTTAAACAAACATTTATTAGTGGCCATTTTATATTGTGCTTTTTGTCGCAGTTAGGGTTCTAAACCTTTTACACAGCACTTTTTCACTTGAAATCATCTTTCTTTAGCACCATTCTGACCTTTACTTCAATATAGAGTAAAAAAATAAAATTAAAAGCTGTTTATTTTGATAATAATAAAATGTCATAATGTCATAAGAATGATTTGCACCAGTTTTTTGATATATAATAAACACATGAAATATTGAAGAACTTCATATATTTTCATATCTGTGTTCATTTACACAAAGATTTATTTTAGAATGCCATATTTATTTGTGTAATAAATGGCTTGAATTGGCATTCTACAGTGGTATCTTATATTGCCCAAAGATATTCCAAGTGAAATATTCATTGTATTCTCAGACAGTGGTGTAATACATCTATGAACCATAACATTACAGCAAGCTGCAATACACAGTGTGTTGTGAATCCTTTTTATCACAGACAGCATTAACAGTTTCAGGAGTTTGTGCTATAGTAGCTCATCTGTGGAATCAGACATTCTAGCCTTCGCTCTCCACGCACATCAGTGAGCCTTGGGCAGCCATGACACTATGTCCTTCACAGGACCCCTTTTTGGTGGGTACTTACCACTACATACCAGGAACACCCCAGAAGACCTGCTGTTTTGGAGAGCATTGCAGTTTGCTCTGTATATGGCTATCTATCTACAGACCGGGCGGTGTTAATGTTATGCCTGATTGATACAGTACATTATAATACAGCTCCACACAAGTTCAATAACTGGTAAATGGAGCTTATCTGTAATTTTTCATTACAAACTCCAATGCAAATGTGTAGAGGTGATATCCATCTACAGAAAACTCTGAGGTCTATTTACCAGTGTGCACAATTTTAGTTTTAGCGCCTCACCACATGCACTCAGCTCTCACTGATCAAAGAAGCAGTATGAACAGATAAAAAAGCAGCACTTATCTGGTGTAGTTTTACATTATTGATGAAATTTTTCAAAAATGGTTATCTTCATACACATCAGATTGTAACGATAAAAAAGGGAAAAGAGAAAACGTCCATATTCGAATGAGAGGAAGAAGATATTACTGACCTCCAGATAAGACTGGAAGAGGGCACTCAGAGGGAAATCAGTACTGTGGTGGGTGGGTGCGGGTGTGCACGGAAAAAATTAAAGGTGAAAAGGCTTTTGATGGGGCTCAGGGAAAAGACTTGGCTGTACGAATGTTTACTTAGAGATTCGTAGATGTTGCATGCGGCGCTTAGAGAGTGGGGAGGTTTTATGTTTGAACTAGGCAAAAACAGGGACCAAGAGCCACTTCATGCAGAAATGGTTTTCAGGCTTATAGGATGCATAATGAAAAGTGCTTTATGATGCCATATATTTTACAGAAGGCTTTTTATGTTCTATATATAATGCATTTCAAAGATAAATGCATACATTTCCCAGAGAAAAAAATGGCCAAGTCAAAATACCTCTATACAAAAGGTCAGTATTTACACTGCATGGATATGGTGTTACAGTGCGGATATCTTCTCAGCAATATTTTCTGTATTATACATGTATTGCATTTCTATGAAGATCTGCATTATATTCACAAATGCACAACTGGACAAATATATGCCTCTTTTTAAAATAATGGCTATATTGTAGGGATGTAATTAATTATGAATATGTTGTTCATATGTACTTAACAAATGAGTTTTTGTTGCATATCTAGTGATATTCATTTTACATGTCTGACACATTTTCTTTACTACAAATATGCCTCAGTGGATGAATATAAAGGATCCGTGAGAGAACTTTCACTCATCCTTACTAACTGCCTGGTCAGGGTCGTGGTCTGGTTATCCCAGAGTGCAAAAACATTCACAGTAGGCTAATTGGCTGTTCCAGATCAGATTGTGAATGGTTGTATGTGTGTTGGCCCAGCGATGGCCTGGTGACCTGTAAAGGGTGTACCACACCTTTGCCCAGAGTTGGCTAAGATGGGCACAAGCCTCCCAGAGACCCTAATTAGGATTAAGCAGCTTAGAAAATTAATAAATAAATAAAAGGTTAGTTTATTTTTGCATATATTGTATTATAAATATATTCATGCAAAAACTACTGTTTTGCTGCTTTTCAATTATCAGACCTAAACATTGTGATTCATATCATGTTTCATACAAATGTCTTCATGATATGATATTGTTGTTATATTGCTCATTTCTTGGGGCTCACACACCATGTTGACAGTGCTGGCATTTCTACCTCCCTGTGCCTTTTCCTGTGTTTTCCACTGTGCATTGAGGGAAAATATTCCAGTGAAAAATATTGCAGTTTAATCCACACTCACTTCAGGTTCAAACATGAATATCATCATTATCTTCATCATCTTCTTCCGCTTTATCTGGGGTTGTATCGTGGGGCAGCAGCCTATGCAGTGTCGTCCAGACGTCCCTCTCCATAGCCACTTCCTCCAGCAGGCGACACATTTCATTTAATGTACACTTAGATTAAATGAAAGCATGTAAATCAACATCAGGTAAGAGAAACCGTTAAGAATGTAAACTGAAATCCACACGCCAGGGGTATTTGGCCTTATATGATCCTGGTTAGTCAGGGTTAGACAATTACTTTAGCATTTTAATGAGCTTTGGGTAGTGTTAGACTATGTTCGGATTTCCTTTCCAGCCCCAGGCTGAAGTGAATACAACAAATTAACAGTTTGTCATTGACGCTCACATATTTAGTTGCTAAGATTAGATGTATGTGAGAAGAAAGTAATTTCCTGTCACACAATGTTAGACACAATAGGCACATCTATTTATGT
The DNA here is from genome assembly GCA_039654305.1 of Porochilus rendahli. Taxonomy (NCBI): domain Eukaryota; kingdom Metazoa; phylum Chordata; class Actinopteri; order Siluriformes; family Plotosidae; genus Porochilus; species Porochilus rendahli. The sequence continues at coordinate 37,696,555 of JBCNYG010000001.1, forward strand.
GTCCATAATGTTTTATATTATTTACAGCTTACCTCATCTTGGAAAAACAAAGACTTCCTGTTTTGATCTAAAAGAAAAAAAAAAACTCTCGAAGCAAATCTCTATAGCGCTGCATTGATTTATTACCACTAAGTGTCTGATCAATATAAAAAAGCATCAGCTCATAATATTGGCTGAGCAGGAGAGCTGTTGGTGTTATCACTCATAGGGAAATGGAGATGACCTCAAATGAAAGTCCATTCTGCATCACACCCACATTGGCATGGATATATGCAGGTTGTGCTTCATTCACCCAACACAGTAAGAAGTAAAACAGATTGCAGGCTAATGACAGACACACACACACACACACACACACACACACTTCAACTGAAACTGTTTTTTGTTGATAGCTTGTGCCTTAGTACCCTGCCGAAAATTTGGGTTTAAAATTGGTGGGAAACACTCCCAAATAATTGACAGTTCCTCCAAATAATTCAATTCCAATAGAATCCTTTCCAAGGTGAGCATTATCCTAAGCCTTGGCCTCATTTCGCATGCAACTCAATCACTGCCAGGTTGGAATTGTCATGAAAGATGACAGCTATCTCAAAGCAGAGTATGAAGCCCATTTTACTTTACCGCATTCAGAGCATCAGAGCCGATGGGTCTCAGTGGAATAAAGTCATTTAAGCTTGTAAAAGAATACTGTTTGGATATTTCCTGTTGCCTCTCAGGTTTCGATTTAGCCACATCTGGTATGAGGCTGTCCCTTCACTTTTCCCAAAGCACCGATCCCTTCTGTTCCACCTGACAGCAAGCTAGCTAGTGGATGAAACATTGCCAGTCAGTTATGCGCTAGATGATTGTCCCCTGAAGTCAATTATTTTATACTGCATAAAACAAGGCAGCACAAAAGAGACATCTTATGACTTAACTGCACTTTCGAGTGAACTGTATCCTGAAGGCTTTCTCAGGATTGGTCGTAGGCCAGGACTCTGTGTCTGGAGGGGAGAGCAGGAGATTATTAAGCATCTTGGCACAAAGCACGGCGGTCATGAGAGTATGATTAGCAGGTCTCAGGGCTTCCTACAAAGCTAGTTAACCTAGTGCACTTCCTTCACAGCCTGAAAGCAAGGGTTCTTCATTTAGGTCTTGAAATGTAGTGCACACACCTGTCCTTTTTTCCCTTTGCAGCCTAGAGGACTGGATGAAAGACTTACACTAAAATTCTTCTCGTATTATAGTTCATAATGTCTTCTTATCTCAGCTGGTTATGGCTTCTTGCCTGCTGGTCTTTGTAGATTTGTAGGTCTGTAGAGGTCATTGGCACAGGTGCCAGGCTTTTTTTTTGTGTGTCTTAGGCAGCATAGAGAGCAGACAGATGTGCCACCCGCTGCACAAAATCAAATCAGGCCTGCCCTGGCCAAACATCTTATGCCCTATGACTGCATTGAACGCTGTGCTTCAGTCCCCTAGAGCACTACTGCCATAGTCTTGACCATATGTGCTTTTCTGTTTGTTTCATAAGCTGCTGGACATAGAAGCTTTCAAAATGAATACTGGAAAACATTCAACAAAGTTTAAGGATGAGTTTGTATAGTGTATAAAGGCCATGTTATGTTACATAAGCTTGTTTTTTTTTTCTGTACCATAGCAGTTTTGTTCAGCCAGGCCTGAAGACCAGTCCGCAGGTTTGTTTTAGTAGGACGTGAGAAACTAGCAAAACCCTAAGGCTTCAGACACGAGCAGTAAGAAATTAGTTACTGTTTACTGTTTTTGGTATGTAAGAAGTCAGTCGATCTTGACCAGACCTGACTAAATATACAGTATATGATTTGAATGTTGCTGAAAAGGGAAATGTAGCTGAAGACCAGCAGAAAGAGGCTGAAAACATGGGCTGTTTGTACATTTACTTGATAGGCAGATTACACAATAGCTTTTGTGCAGATTTACTTTTTTATCGGAGGTGGGGATTTGGACAAGGAAACATTTGGAGACAATCTGAATCAAATTCTGCATCCAGAAATGTTTCAAAGGGTTCTTTAACACGAGACTTGACTTTTGACATTAGTTAATATGAGGGAGTTTGTCATTCTTCGAGTGCTCCTGTTTGAGACTTAATTGAAGCAGATGTGAGAGTAGAAATCAAAAGGTATTATATCCAGAATATGTGCATTTTAATGCTTGATCAGACTAAAGTTCATTGCAAACAGGCTTTGTGATTGACAGACTAAAAGTATCAGAGACTACTCAATTACAAGAATATATAATGCAGTGATTTTTGTTTTAAATGTAGTAACTACTGATTGACTGACTTGTTACGCAATTTCCGGTAATCGCATGATTTTCAGCTTCGAAGGATGTCTAAACTTTCCAGGTGTTTTTTGCTCTTCCTCCATGTGGTGGTAGCATTTAGAGCAGTGATTCGGTTTATTGCTTTGACATAAGGCAATGTAGCGAGCAGTCATGCTTAAGCTCGTGAATGAGCTGATGGAAATCACCTGGCATTTTCTGTGCTTTAAATCAAGTGCGTACAATAACATAATTTACTTATGCTTTGTTTTTACAACATTAAAACAGCTAAAAAAGCATCTTTACAACTATTGCCTGCCATTTTCAGGAATCTGATCATTTTTTTTTACCACAAAAACGAGATTCACATCTGTTAACTGAATAAAATGCATCAGTTTTGGCGTGCAAAGGCATTAGCACTAAGGCGCATCCTGATTACTATATTGAAGATGGCTTTTCTTTGGATTATATTCTGATTATTGTGTTGTCTGACTTCCTGTTTTGCTGAAACACTTCATGTTCATTGCCCTGTGGTATGTAAGTGCCACATCTTGCTGTGACACATGTCTGAAAGGCAGATCTTGACAGGGCAGGTTATCGTAAGAAATGACAAAAAGAGAGATAGAGAGAGAGAGCGAGAGAGAGAGAGAGAGAGAGAGAGAGAGAGATTTGGCACATTCATCAGTTGAATTATATGATGTGGAGTGTTTTTCTGGGAAACGTGACAAACCCATGTGTCCTGGGTTCCAAGAAGTGCAGCAGTAACTCTTCTCTGAAGGTAAGGCAAGCAGCCATTGATTACTGACTCAGTAATTCTGTAAGTAATTCAGCTTTATAGATTTTATTTTTTTTCTTCATTCAAAGGCCCTGAAATAGCTTGTGAGGTGCAGCATTTAAGTCTTAATGGATGAAGGCAAGCTCACATTTGAAAGCACTCCAACCACACTCTGGATCCAGTACACATGGCATGAAATTAGCTGACTTGTTAATGGTTTCGTATATAGCCATCTTATCAAATTTTTCTCTTCATATTTAGAGAGTTTGCATGGTCTTCCCCTGCTTGCGTGAGTTTCCTCCATGTAATTTATCTTCCTTCCAAAGTCCAAAGACATGCACATTAGACATTTAAGGCTAATTGGTTGTTACAAAATGCCCCTACGTTTGAGTGTGGGTGGGAATGGCTGTGTTTGTGTTGGCCCTGCAATGTAGTGCAAGCTAGTACGAGCTATTCATGGTGTACCTCGCCTTTCGTCAGAGTTGGATAAGATAGGCTCCAGCCTCCTTTTGACCCTAGTAGGATAAAGCAGCAAATGAATGAGTCTTTTCTCCAAAATTTTGGTTGTTGTACCTTCCAAAAAACATTCCATTACACATTGCTTGCTCATGACTCTGCATACATACATGCACAGTATGTCCAAAGATCGGAACCATACATTCGCCCCCTTAATTAAATCCATACCTCCATACAGTATGCACTTAATTTCCCCTGGATTTCTGTCTCTTTTCTCAGAGAGAAGGCACAGAAAAAGGCTTCCATGAGTGACACGACTGGCTCCAAGGAACTTTATTTGCTTTGTGCCGACGTGCTAATGGGAGTTTTGAACTAGTGATCAAAGAGCAATCTCTTTATTATTGGTTTAATCCTATCATTCAGCGGTCATTAAAATAAATCCCTCTTGTTCCCCCTCTAGTTCTTGCACCAACACTTGACTTGATGTCAGCTCTGCTTTTCCCCCACCACTTTTGTGTCAATAATTATAATCCATTTAAAGCTATTTCCGCTCAGAGGCATTTCATGTTCTTTTGTGTTCAGTAGAAAGCTGAATACAGGGCTGAAAGAGGCATGTGCCATTTTGTTACTCTTTTATTCCTGCATTTTGATCATGATGTTTTTATGCATGGTTCTTCAGCTCGCCCTCCAACATCCAGCAGTAGACAATTAGGAGCTGTGTTCTCTCCTTTTTACGCTGTACGGCACCAAGCCGAGGTGATTAATTAAGCTATTGCAAATGGCCATGCTGCTCTTTCTAGTGGACTCCAGTCTATTATTTTAACCGCATTTCAAGCATCAACATTGTTCTGTGTGCCCTATGGTTTGAAGTCACTTCCGACCGGGTGAGAAGTGTACACGGTGAAATGAAGTGAAGTACCATCTATAACCTACTGGGCTGCTGGCAGGTTTTTGTGTTTCATCAGTGCAGAGCGAGACAGTCTCACTTACCTCTTTCAGGAAAATAAGATTCCCACCAGGCGCCATGCTTTTGCAGTTCTACCATTTTGACGTCTCATGCTTTCAGATCAGAACGTAAGGACAAACGCTACGGATTAATTACCACATGGCAAAAAGTCATTATCACCACTGCTTTTTTATCGTCCCTGCCTCGTCCTCTTTTATGCCAGCCGCACTGCCAATGAGGCACTTGAACTGATTTGCTATGCATACGCACGTGTCCGATTATGCGCTCCCCGCATAAAAGTTTGAGAGTGTGCAAAGTGAACAGTTGCTGTAACCCTAGCAGATGAGCCCCTGCACATCTGTCAGATACCCTAGTGATAAGAGAGAGAGAGACGAGGGTCCCATCTCACTCTTCTGAATGATTTAAAGCATGACCTTAGCACTGTTCTCCAGGTGCTGCAGAGAGCCGACAATCTGCACGCTGCTGTTTGCGCTGGATTTACAGGCACGTCAGGGAGTTCAGACAAAGACTGCTGTCGCGCACAGTTTATAGCTCAAGGCTGAACTCCACCTAGATGACTCTATTCACACTAACTTGTTCGGAAACCTCACATTTTATAGACAACTACATGGTCTGGATTGTAATTTCGCTACCCATGGTGACTGTTTTCTGTAATTTGTGCAGGTAGCACCTTTGCCGCAGGAGTAGTCTCACAAGATATAGCTCTTATATCTCATTAACCCAAAACTGATTTCATTTCCATTTCTATATTTTTACATTTACACCCTTATCCAGAGTGACTTACATTCAAAAATCTTTGCACAACTAAACACTTAATGGTTAAGGGCCTTGCTCAAGGACCCAACAGTGGCAGCTTGGTGGTGCTAGGGCTTGAATGAATAAGTATGTGAATGTGTGCATGCATGGTACCCCACGATGGAATGGTGTCCCATCCAGGTGGTACTGTCACAAAATGCTGACTGTGTGAATGTGTTCAATAGTAAATCAGATTGTGTCCAAAAATATTGGCTCCTGAGTTATGTTATACCTCTTCTATAAGTTATATACGTTACTATTTGTAGTCATTTCCTTGATGTCTTTTAGTCTAAATCCCCATTTGGATTGATTTGGAACCAAGGGGGGAAATGTTTACACACTCTCTGGGTAAAACTATATTCAATTCTGCCTATGTCCTGTATAAATGGCAAAACTGACAATAAAGTTGAACTTAAAAATGTTACAGGTTCACAAACTCATCAACTGCTATGGACTGGAAAAAAACATAGGTGTGAAAACACCATTAAAGGCAAGTTTTCTCTTGACAAATGCTTATAAATAACAACCACAGCTAATATTCCCAAGTGTTAAATAAATTATTACATTCTCCTTGTTAAATCAGATCACCTTTTTGGTGCCAAACTTTGCTTTGACTTTCCAAAGTCGGGACTTTTCTTGTCTAGACTTGGCAACTTTTTAAAGCTCATTACTAACTTAAATAAATAATAATTGGAAAATAAAACCCTAGTGGAAAATGTAGTGACTTTGTCTGTCCATTAATGATCATCTTGAACTGACTGTAATTCTTCAGCTTAAAACACAGCTGATGTTATATGAGTTGCCGGACTTGAGTGCATTACAAATCACTGATATCCATTGTCCCCTCATGTGCTTGACAGATGACCAATCACTGTTCACCTCTGTTTGTCCCTTCCACTCCCTTCTTTGTTTTTGTAATAAACATTAATTTTTTTTACTGTCTTTTTAATAATTCTTTTTTATGAACAGTTAACATTGGTAAACATATTCCTTCATAACAATTGCATAGTTTTTATTTTTTGTCACTGCTTTGTTCAAACAATGAGGGACACAGCACTGAAAAGATAACACTTAGCCCCGGAAATTTGGTGGTTATCTCATGACTTAATAAGCAGATAAGTATTTGGAGACATTGTTTACTCACAAAAGGAATCCATCAAATGTCTCAACATTGGATCTCTTTTTCTCTTGGAAAGCAATGTGCACCTCAACGGCTTTGCATATTTTTCAGTTTGAGCAAGGCCAGCACTTATCCAGACAGGAATGTACCGCTTGTGATACTGTTGTAAAAGTCCTTCCAAATCCAAAACCAGGAGCCAGAAAACTTTCACTGAGTGACAGCGTTGTGCTGGAAGGTCAAGTAAACATCTACATCTGGCTTGTCCTAGTCAGGCAAAGACAGATAACCTTTTCTTTCACACCACTCCAGTTTGAATGGCAAAAGGTGCACTTGAATAGGATGTTTGATGGGTCACATCCAAATAAAGAATGAAATGAGATGACCTCTCATCTCTGTCAAATAAATGCATGAAAAGATGAAGCTTACCATTCAAAGTAAAATAATATGAATCACAGTCATTGCAGAAAGACTACAATTAATGAGAGCTGCTATTAATAGGCATTTCATTTCACTGTAGCTACAGCACTTTTACAGCAAATAAAGATAAAGAGATAAAGTGATATTTATTGTTAACTGTTGCATGGATAATGAAAAGCAGCTCTATGTTTAGCAGCAATTATAAAAAAAATACACAAAAGACAACTAGAGTCACTACACTAAGCTATATATGCGCATATACCTACATACACATACCCACATGTTCACATATAGACACACACTTCAATTCCCCGTTCTGCTGTCCTCACCACCCGCTGCAGGGCCTTCCTGTCCTCTGCAGAATAGCTGTTGGACCACACTGTACAGCAGTAGGTCAGGAGGCTGTTGATGACAGAGCAGTAAACGTTTATCAGTAGGGGTCGGGGTAGGCGGGTTGTCGGAGCTTTATGAGGAAGTACATCCTTTGTTGTGCTTTCCCCACCTCGTGAGAGATGGTAGTGGTCCAGGTGAAGTTAGCAGAGATGTGTACTCCAAGAAACTTGAAGCACTCCACCCTATCTAGCTCCTCTCCATCAATATAGAGGCAGAGTTCTCAGTTTGTTTAGATCTACTGAAGTCCATTATCATCTCCTTTGTCTTGGAAAGCATGTAAAAAAACAGCTGTGAATATCTAAAATAATGAAATAAAATAAATAAATAAATGTACTTAAAACCAAACTGAAATAATAACTGTTGAATTTAATGTAAAAAGTCATCGTATTTTAAATTTTTTTGGTTTATTAGGAGATAAGCAAGAGACTTGGCACCAATTTATTTTTAATGCACTATTTATTTTTAATGGCTGTGCAGAGAAATTAATTTTAAAATTCCTGAAAAAACCAAGCTGAGGCATTGTTGTTTTTTAAGAGACACTGAAGGTAGTTTACTGTTTAAAATAGTGGAATATATTGTGTGGATTTTAGTGACGGTTACTCGTATCCTTTATATATTCTCATTTATTTGCCTCATTGTTCCAATTAAATTGACCATACATCTATAGTGCATTGCAGACACCTAGTCACATTCACACCCAGGGGCAATTTGGAGTAGTCAGTTCTGCACCTGCTAAAATATTCTGGGAGGAAAGGGGAAACCAGAGAACCCCACTCAAGCACGAAGAACATCTGAAACTCTACACAGACTGTAACCCGAGCTCGGGATTGAAGCCTGGAGAGCTCCTAGCTGTGATCAAGTGTGTGAATATGTGTGTGTGTGTGCGCATGGTGATGAACTGGTATCCCATTCAGGGTCTCATACCCAGTGTTCCAGAAATCGTCTCCATGTCCACTGGGACACAGGCTAGTATAAAAAAACCTTACTAAAGATAAATGAATGGATAGATGGATTCTAAATTTCAGTGAATATGAGAATATGTTTTTTTCTATTCTTATCATATAAATATTCCTTCTTTTATTTCTGTATATCTACATTTGAGGGTTATTAAGTCAGGCCATGCAAGTTTTTTTTTTTTTTTTGCTTTTGTTCTTTGTATTTTTGTTTTGTTTTTGTGTTGTTTTTTAAGAAACTTTGACTAACCTTTCAGAATATGTAGATATACCAGTTGCAGAAAACACATTCATAATTAATTAATAATTAATAATCTGGCACCACTTCAATATTCCAGTTATTCCAGCTTTGAAAGTTTAATTCAATTTTATTTTTATTTAGATTTTTGTGTGCCAAACTGCTTACGCCTACTAGGGTCACGGGGAGGCCAGAGCTGACAGAGGCCATGTCAGCGGACACTGGGCAAAGACCATCGCAGCCAACACATACAACACAAAAATACATAACCATTCTCACACATACTTACACCTTGGGACAGTTTGGAACAGCCATTTAGCCTAAAGTGCAAGTCTGTGGTCTATGGAAGGAAACTAGAGTCTCCCACTCATACATGGGAAGAATATGCAAACTCCACACAGAAACACCAGAGCCCCTTCATGCTGTGAGGCGTATGTGATAACCAGTATGCCACCATGCCAACATATTTAGTTTAATTTAGTTTAAGTTAGATTTACAAGTGCAAAAGTAATTTTTATTTTATTATGAGGAAATGCCTAGTTTTAGTTTAGTTTAGTTTTTTTATTATTATTATTGTACAGTAGCTTAGAACTGTTGCCTCACAGAAATAAGGTTCTGTATGTGAGTGTGAATGCCTGTTTGTGCTTGTGTTAGCCCTGCAATAGATCAGCTTGGATAAGCTCCAGCTTCCCCCATAATCCTGACAGATGAACGGTACAGATTATGGATGCAGGCATAGTTTAAGTGTTTGTTTTAGTTGATATTTTACTGCATGTTACTCCTGGAACTAGCCTGTTACTGCCTCATCTTCATCTTTAAAGTGGTATAGCGACCACAGTTTCATTAACTCTTTAAATCCTGCTCTGCATGTCTATTTTGTGCACTATTTTGAAAGACAGGAAAATAAATACATCAATGGACAAGACAGTGTGTTTAGAGTGAGAGATAGATGTACCAGAATAAGCAAACAAATCCATTTCGTTTTATTTAAAATGTATGTAATATATATTGACACATTGACATTTTAGTAAAAATATCACATCATATCTCCTAGAGTGACACATTATATTCCAGGAGGGCTGGGCAATATGATAATGTGATCTTAATACTGTGTATTCACATTATTATTCTATGATGTGTGTATCAGGTCTAATTGCTTCTATAACTCCATAATTACAGGCAGTGACATGTAACTAATGAAATGTTTTTCTCCTGCTCTTGTATTATTTGGCTAATGATAGATATGTATAGGTTGAATCTATGATTCAGCTCCTGTATTGGGAAAGGAGTGAATTTCATAGTATTAGTCTAAATAAGCAAACTTAATGCGCAGTGTACCCATGATAAAATGAAATGAATTTTGGTTGTCATTAGATACAAGCCAGTTTTAAACGGGTTAAGAGTTAATTTATTTCCATCTGGTTTCTTTAACACTTATCCTTGGGAAGCTGGAGCCAAGGTGGACACCCTAAAGAGCTCACCAATCGAGGGCTAACCTAAACACAGTCAAACTTTCACGCTCACATTCATGCCTATGGATAATTTAGTGTAGCCAGTTGACCTAATATGCATGCCTTTGGACTATGAAAAGAAACCAGACTATCAAGCACAGGGCAAACATGAAAACAATACAGAAATACCTTTGGCCAGGATTCAAACCCAAAACTTTCTCACAGTACGCTGTCACTGCCACCCCTATTTTGTTTATATTTTGGAAAATAGAACCAGCAATTATTTCAGAAAAGGCCATGAGCATTATTTTGTACAAACAAAAATAATAACTTCATGAGCGAGATTGAAAAAACAAACCAAAAAAAAAGAAAACAGCCTGGTACAATATCAGGGAACTGTCAAGAGTCAGAATGCACAGACCCCGCTGACAGCGTTAACCTTTCTATTCCAGCCCGTATCCTCTTCGAATTTAAATCTGAACATAGATACAGAAAGGGATATTTAGGGCACTAAACAGACACATATACAGATTAAGACACAGATACAGTGATGGATTCTTAGTTGCATTGTTTCACTCCAAATGACAACGTTACATTTACATTTACATTTACAGTTACAGAAACATGCTGTCGCACTGATATTTGGTAGTTTTTTTTACTTTTGTAACGTTACATTTTTATGACAAAAAAAATGACTTCTTATCGCTACAGTCATATTTCGTGATTCAATGTATATGGGGGGAGGGAGGGAGGTGTTAAATCACGTCGACCCTGAGTAGGCAGTTAGTATGGATGCTGTAAATGCAGTGTACAGTGCATCTTGTCCGTGTTTACTGAGCATGGTCTTTATCTCGAGCTTCATATATTAAAACTGCATGTTAAATATATATATTTTTTTTTAAATTCCGCTTTTTTGTAATGTGGGATAATGATACCATATATACTACACAGGAACGGCATGATCTGATTGCTCTACTGTCTTGAAATTTAAAAAAAAATCCTAATCAAAATGACAGACACTCATAACTTGTCATGGTCACTTGGAGGAGACAGCATCATCATCGCACCTTAAAATAGAATCATTAATGATAAAAATCTTATTTTAATTTGATATTGGTACATTGCTTTTCTGCACTTGCTTGTGTGCACACTTAGAGCTCACCTGTGTCTGTCACTTTTTTTTTTATAAAAAGCAAAAATCTGGTTTTAGTATGTTTCTTTACTTATGTACCTGTGTAGTATATACTAAAACAATTATTCGCCTCAGGCTTAGTTCATTCAATATTTAGTGACAATCACCTTTCCTTTGGCACATAATTGTAATATTAATAATAATAATAATAATGATAATGATAATGATAATGATAATGATAATGATAATGTTAATAATAATGATAATAATCTATAATATATAATAATTATGATGATGATAATAATAATAATAATAATAATAATAATAATAAGAAGAAGAAGAAGAAGAAGAAGAAGAAAAAGAATAGAAAGTTGTTTATGTGTCCTAAACAGGACACGTAAACAAAAATGTACCTAATTTTACAAATAGGATAAGAGTTTGTTTAATTAATGTATGTATTTGTATCTTTAGAACACATTATCTGTTTTTTCCAAATAATATATTCATATTCAGTTACATCCCTATTCTATTTGGCATACATCTGTAGATAAGAGATGGAGACAGGTCTTCAGTCTGTCTAGAACATAGCCTTTTCCTCTTGCCAAGCACAGCTTGGTGTTTAGCATGAATCTCATTCAAGTCAATGCATGAAAAAGAAGGGACATGTTTTATTTTACCATTTTAGACTTCTCAATCCTTTTTAAATAATTTATCAATTTAAGAAAAGTTAATTACATTAAGATTTTGAGCACAAGGATGTAATAATGTTTAGTTACCAAGTCATTCATTGTCTTGTAGCAGACTAATATTTTAGTCCTTGTTTTTCATCGACAAAACCCTGGTATGCATTAGCATGTTGAGCAGGGGTCCCTTTCAGCCTGTGCTACTGTATATTTGTAACCAAAGTTGCACTGTTGCCTATAAATCAATGGTCACATGACTAAGCAATGGCCGTTCACATGACACACCACGAAATGTCATGTAATACTTGGGAAAAACAGGCATCCCACTGCATATAAACAGGCTGGTGAAGGTTTCTGGGATGACTGAACCCACCTTGTTCTCATTTATAACACATTGTAAACAACATAACATTGTGCACTTTTGTTTACATTATTGCTGCTATCTCCTTTTAGTTCACTTTGAGTACATCCATTCTCCTGCACTAATGTGTTTACACAGCTGTGGAGCACACAGTATATTAATAGACTAATAGGAAGAATCTAAATCACTCCCGTTCACTGCAGGGAGGTAGATGCTTGAATCTCACATTTGGCTTACTCTCGCCACTGAGCTTTATCTAATTACGGATCCAAAGTATGGATTAACCAGGGGTAAGAGTAGCCTTTGTACAGGTGTGCATTGTGGCTGGCTTAGACTCAGCGGGTTGCTTCATGGCATAACGGTACCTGTCCTTGTGTAGCCGCAAAGCCTCAGAGTCCAAGAACTAATAATATCATGTTTATAGACTTAACAAACTACATCACTGTCGAATGAGGTTTAATGCGTGGGCTTTTTTTCCCGGTCTTTATTCCTTAATGCTTCCTGCTTTTCTCAAGTCCCTCGGCTGCTACTATTATGCCCAAGTCAATTTTTTTTTCTCCTCTCAAATGATGGATTGAAAATCTCCTAGCTTTTCTGTGCCGTGTGCCAACTACGACGGCAGCTTAGTGGGATATAGTAGTCTAATGCTTAAAATTCACTCCAAAATTTTCTTCCACACTCTATGGTCTAAGAAGATGGCTTTACCCAGGGCAGCTTCATACGCCGCTCATTACCCATTTATTCAGCTGGATATTTGCTGAAGTCAGTCAGAATAAACCCATGTCGCCAAGGTGCATCAGTCACGGCTTATTGCTTTTCTACCAGTAGCAATATAAATGTTCAATCTTTGTGTTGGAATGACTTTACAGTTTATCAGATACCAGGAAGTCGTTTTGCACCAGTTTAAGTGTGACATTAGAGATCATGAGACATAGCTGTTGCAGAGGTTACTTCTTGCCATATAAATAGTGAGTGAACTTTAGGCTGTAAACATAATCTATATTAACAAAAGCAAGAGAGCCACTTGTCAAATAAGAGGCACTTTTTCCTGTCCAATAAAAGCATGTATTAATAGAAGAGTTCAAATGGATGCAGCGCTTTTGTAATGAAATAACCTTCACATTACTGCATGCGATCAGCAGCATAATAGATTCAGTGATTCCTTGAGAAGCATCCTCATAATAAGTGATTGATGGAAGCTTAATTCCATTTTACTGGCCACTAATGATTCTTGTATGAAGGATGAAATGGGTTAAGACAACCCTGAAAAGTGACATTGACTTTGTCAACGAATCAAATTTACATTCCACTGTGGAATCACTGAGCATGTACCATTTAAATGATTCATGAAGTATAAAACACTGAACACGACACATTTTTGTAAGCTTTGGTGATTTTCTTTCTGGGGTACATGCCAGTCACTTTTAATTATGAATTACCACTGGCTTTGTTTAGCTTTGTTAGCCTACCAATTCTCACGAATTAGATTGCTTTTTTTCCTGGAACCAGCCTTACAACCATTATCAGTTTATCTTTCCCAGCTTTTTGTTTTTTGTCTCTACTAAGAACACTTTTTGTTTTGTTTTTAAGTAACTAAGCACAACCAAGTCTATAAGGTGCACAGCTATTTTGAAGTTTTGGTTTAACAAAACCAATAGCATGTTAGAACGAGCAATGACTAATATATAGATATGGGCATTGCCTAAATGTGGCGCTCCTGATAAATATATTTATTGATAGGTGTCCAGGGCTGATGATATAAGAGTACCGTGGCTGAATCAACATCATGCCTGGAGGAAAAAAAATTTTCTCCTTTGTGCAGGAAAGGTTTAGACTGAGTTTTCTTTTCTTTCACTAGCTGATTTCTGCATTCATTTGTATTACCTGTCTTGTTAGTTTAATTATCCATTTAACGAGTTTTATGTTCTGTGTTACCATTCTTTTTTCGTGTTTTGCTCGGTTTGGATTGTGTGTTTTTTTTATTCTCTGTGAGTCGTGTATTTTCTCTGTTTGTGTTTTGTTATAAATAAATCTGTCTTTTTATGTTGCTGTCGTTTTTATATCCTGTGTCACCAAAAAAATTGTCAGCATCAACTCGGACACCAGACAAGCATTCAAATTATTTTCCATGCCTCCACATGGGCCTCCAGTCAGGAGCTCTGCTATTATTTATCAAGCGGCACTAAACAAGTGCAGATTTGTAGAATTAATTCTGCTCCTGATTTATGAGAATCATACAATTCCAAACAGTAGGCGCTGATGACAAGCTCACGCTCAATATACTCCACACCGCATTTCACCCTAAAATCCATTTTATTTATAGTGTTTAATTTGCTGATTTTTGCATAGTAAAGTCAGAGCAGCAGAAATAAAAATTTCAGCAAAACTAAGTGCTTGCGCCCAAGGTTGCTGTAAATAAAAGGTTACTTAGTGGGACAATCATTGATATTCATTTCACGTGTCAGTGGTCATAATGTTTGAATAAGAATGAACAATTATCTACCAAAGTAGAGGTGGTTGTTGCTGAGTAGTCTGCATGACAGAACATTGAGGTAAGTGCTGTATAGCTAAAGGCGTCGTTTTATACTCATACAATATTTTAGTATATACTACATAAAAACACAAAAAAACACAAGTGAGATTTTTTAAATGGTGTAATTTTATTTAATTTTTCAATTTTATTCATTCATTTATTTATTTATTTATTTATTTATTTATTTATTTATTTATTTATTTATTTATTTATTTATTTATTTATTTATT
>JBCNYG010000001.1:37711432-37722882 GCA_039654305.1 Porochilus rendahli
TATTTATTTATTTATTTATTAAAGCCTGATAATGATGGCACCAGCTGTTCAAAGTTACTGTGACAAACTTTCAGTGTCCATCAGTTTGATTCAAGCATTGTTTTGGTGAAATAATATTATTTAATCCCCAGATAGTGGACCAATCCGATCCTTTCATTCCTGTGCAGTATATACTAACCTTGATTATCTAGTTACAGTGGCATCTGCCAGAGAGCGGGATGTATGAGGCAGAAAGAGAACACGCAGTCCTTGATGTTGATATTTTGGAAGCTAGAAAAATGAGCAGGTGTAAGGATCTGATTGACTTTGAAATGGGCCACATTATTATGGCCAAACAACTGGGTGTATTCATCTCCAAAATGGCAGGTCTACCGGGTTGTTCCTGGCATGCAGTGGTAAGAACCAAACCAAAGGTGGTCCAAGGAAAGGCAACCAGTGAGCAGTGAGTGTCATGGGTGCCCAGGGCTTATTAATGCACATGGGGGTGGGGAGTGTGAAAGGCCAGTAGTAATGGTGGCAGGGAAAAACTCCCGTAGGTGAAATGATCAGAAAACCTTGAGAATAAGACTCAGCTCCCTGCTATAACTCTGTGCTTTATGGTCAAAACCATTCACATTTACCCTGCTGATACTGGACCCTTGTGTCCTAAGTAGCAAGGTGTAATTCCACATACCCATGCCAGCATTATTTACTGGATCTAAACACTGATAGCATAACATGATTATATTTATGATAGGAAATGGGCGGTGTTTTATTCCGGAGTGTAATCGTCAATCTTACTCTTGTACCGTAAATTAAACCATTTTCCAAAACACCCAGTTCAAAACAGAGGATGGATTTATTTTAAATTTGGCACGTGTTTATTGTTTATTGTTATTAAAATGTGCAGTCTACAGTTAGAGGACAGTGGAACTTGGATTAGTTCTGACCTTTAGATAATCCTTATATCTAATTAATTATTTAAAACAGCTTAAAATGTTTAGTTATATATTTAGTTATTATTATTTTAAGCTGCTGTGTGTTTAAAAAAATGTTTAATACCCATCCAATTAAAGAACAAGTGGCTCTTTGATTGATGAATAAATTTTGGAACAAAACACTGTCTCATTTTATACCAATAAATATCATCACGCTACTCCATCAGCACCATTTCAAATAATTGTTTTGGTCCAGCAAAAACACTACCATGGAAACATGACATCAGAGCTTTGGTACTCAATTGAGATAATTATTATTGTCTTTTATTATATTTCTATGGTGCTAATTAGAGCTTTTAATTAAATTGATATTGAATATCTTATGAATTTAACAAAGATTCAAAGTTGTAGGCTGTTAAAATTTTATACTCTTTGAACATATAAGTTTTTTTCAGTTGTATTGTGTGGATACACTGTATGAAACATATGAATACGGTCTAATGGGCCACTGTCATGATCAAACTTCAGTTCCCATCAGCCCCTGCATGCACATGAACTTTTTTGTACTAATCACCCTCACCCAAGTTTCATTACACAATGTTAAGCACCCTATTTAAATAATGTTGGCTGCATGTTCTTTTGTCTAACTTTTGTAATGTATTATTCATGTTGTGCTTTGTTATTCTGTTTCTCATCTAGAGTTGATGTTCATGCTGATAGTCTGGTTTTGGTTATTTGTCTG
Organism: Porochilus rendahli; assembly: GCA_039654305.1. Lineage (NCBI taxonomy): Eukaryota > Metazoa > Chordata > Actinopteri > Siluriformes > Plotosidae > Porochilus > Porochilus rendahli. The sequence continues at coordinate 37,713,092 of JBCNYG010000001.1, forward strand.
TGTTCCGCTTAGTTTAAATAAATGAGAAAACTAGGGCTCAACGCTGCAAAAATAAAAGATCAAGGCAAAATGATGCAATATATTTTTGTTTTTGACTGCTATTCTTGACGTTACGAAGGTTTATAAGTTTAGACATGTATCTGCCAGTCGTCTATGGAGTTGCTGTCAACAAAAAAATTCTGCTGTAATTTCAGTTCACAGATGCATGATATACTGATTTGAAGATACCCTTTAAAGCAACAGTAGAGAGAAGTTTTCTGGACAGAGATGTTTCTGTAAGTTGTAAATGCCAAAGTTTTAAAGTCAGATTAATTAAAAAACATTATATCAGCAGTTAATAGTTATAATTGTTTTAGTGAACGTGAATACATAATGGTTCATGACATTTTTTCAAGTAACTTGCCATATGCTCAGTAACTCGTTGACGCACAATAGGAATGCACTTTACAGGAACCATGCAGGCTGAAGAGCTGCACTGCTGTGGCCGTGAGTTGGCTGTGGATAATGATTGCTAAGAGGTTATGTTTTGGCACCTGCATTATTAATGGCAGGGCTGAAAATGTTGAGCAGTAATAATTTTTGAGTTGTATATATGAAGAGACACTCTGAGTGAGAAAATGCCTGTTTTGATTATGGCTGCAGCTTCGGTGCTGTAATGATAGCATTCAAGAACAGTACTCTTCAGTTGGAACCTCTCCAAAATGCCTCAAGTAGGTTATACAGTGATTGTGTTGATTTCTTGAGCATGAGTGATTGTAGGTGAAGGGTGGGATGAAATGCTTGCCACTAAATGACAGTTATGGCAGGAACACATCTTTTATATACTCAGCTCCAGAATTAGTGGCACCTTTGGTAAAGATGGTGCAAAACACAGAAAAGAAAAGTCCCTGTTTCAAGTGGCACTTTTTTTAAAAGCAGTTATAAAAGTTTTTCATTGAGACTCAAAAAAAATCTTTTCATTTTCATTTTCAATTCATTTTCTGAAACGCTTAATCCTAATTAGTGTCACGGGGAGGCTGGCACTCATCTCATCCGACTCTGGGCAAGGGCAGAGTATACCCTCTTCAGCTCGCCAAGCCATCACAGGGCAGAAACACGCTGACGACCTACTCTTTTCGAAGGTCAGCAATGGTTGCTTTATATGCCTCTCACCACCAACAGTGAGAGACATGGCCGGCCTTTGACAACCCAGTCAGCTGCACTGGAGGGACAGCAATGAAAGTTGTGATAGTAGGGCTTGAACCCCCGGCTTTCGGATCAGTAATCCAGCACCCTACAACCGGGCCACCACTGCCCCCTCCTAGAATTACTGAAGTATATTTGCAGACAATGTCAACAGTTTATGGTAACCAAGTCTTTAAACCAATAATTACATGCCATCTTTATTATAGCAAACTGTTAGGGATATACAGAGGGAAACGGATCCACACACAGAAGAGATGTAGAGCACAATATTTAAGAAATAAGCAGTCAGTCAAAAATGGCAGGCCAACTCATGGTCAAAAAACAGACAGTGGTCAGAAATATCCAGGAAGTCAAACACAATGGCAGAGGTATCCAAAAATCACAACAGCAGGCAAACTCGTGGTCAAAAAACATGCAGAGGTCAGAGATATCCAAGAAGTCAGAAACAGAGGCATCAAAAAAAAAAAAAAGTCAGGGAACAGGCAAGGTCAAAAACTACTAGGCAATGATATACAAACACTGGAAAGGCAAAGCAAAAAAATCTGGCACAACCTGGAAAAGCTTGTGAGGAAATGGAGGGCTTATATACACAGAAGTATGGCAGGCAACGAGACAGAGGTGAGCCCAATATTAAGTCTATGGAAAGCCAAAGGGGACAAACAAAAGCACATTTAACACAGTTAATACATGAATGACGCTTTCATAGAAACACTAATCCCTATTGTTAAGTATGTTGGAAGATCTGAAGTGTCCCTTACAGTTTTTCTTCCAAAGCCATTGGGAATCATTTGCAGATACACTTAAGGCCAAAAGTCCCATTCAAACGTTTGAATTAATTAGTGCATCTGCTTTATTTCTATAATAACCAAGATTCATTTCAGCTTTTATTTACTATATCTGATTTTCAGTGGGTCAAAATTTCACATAGATGTAGTAGTACATGTTTGGAAGTACTGCCTTGTAATGGATGAATAAAATCCTAAGAGTAGCTTTCCACAAGCCTTTCACAAAACAGGATTGGGGGCTTCCTTACTCAGGAGTGCTATGCTTTTTTTGTTTGTTTTTAGTTCAGTATTCAATTATTCTTGTGATTCAGGTCAGGGCTTTGAGATGGTCGCTCCAATTCTTTCACTTTGTTTTCTTTAAGCTATTTTATTAGAATTTTGGAGGTATGATTGTTTAGGATCATTGTCCTTCTTGAAGACCTATTTGCAGCCAACTGTTAATTTCTTGGCTGATGTCTTTTTATTAAGATTTTGATCAGATAATTTTCTTTACATATGATTTTTTGCAACATTTTCTGACCCATTTCCTGTGGTATGTCTGGCCCTTTTCCTGCCTACACCTCGACAACTCGATGCTGCCTCCTCTATGTTTCACAGTTGGGATGGTACTTTTCAGATTATAAGTCTTAGCCTTTTTCTTCTCTGCATAGTGTTGATCACTAGCCTAACTGTTCTATTTTTATTTCATCTAACCAGAGTAAGGACTCCTGCTCATGACAGCTTTTCAGGCTGAAGTGATGTAGCTCAGTGGTGGACATACATAGTTCCCTTTTGTAAATTGTTTTGCTGTGGGTTGTCTTGAGGTTCCCCAGTACTGTTAACTGGGTTATCAAAGGCCAGCCATGTCTCTCACTGTCTATGGTGAGACACATGTAAAAGAACCATTGCTGAGTTTCATAAAGAGGAGGCTGCATTGCAGTCAATGTGTTTTTGCCCTGCGATGGCCTGGCGAGCTGTCCAGGTTGTACTCTGCCCTCGCCCAGAGTCGGATGTGATGGGCATCAGCCTCACCACAACTCAAATTAGGATTTAGCAGTTAAGAAAATGTATGAATGTCTTGAGGATCTGTTGAACCTTTAGTCCCTGTGTGTATTATTTTTTTTGTAGCTTTTCTGAATAAAGCAGTTACTGAATACTTCAAAGATGAGTGTATGTTAAATTTTAACCTCAACTTTGCGTGGCATGATGGAAGAAATTTGAAATGAAAATCTGCCTGCCACTGGCAAAAAAATACAACTGGGTCACAGGTGGATCTTCAGCTACTGTATTGAGAAGTGGTGTCATATCAGCTGTTCAATGTTATACAACAAGAACGGTCTTGGAAGACATGGGGAAGCTGTAAAAGGCACTAAATGCAAATGTTTAAAACTATCATATAATCAGTATTCAAATGTACTATATGTATCCACTGAGCTTTAGGCAAATGGTTGTTTTAGGTTATACTACATGAAAATGTAAAAACCAAACTAAAGGCTCATTTATTAATTAATTTATATCCTTCAAATATTGAACAAATCAGATTGTGCCATTCCCAGTTAGCACATACCATTAGTTATTCATCCCGAGATAGCAAATAAATCAAACATGTAATTACTGTGTGATATATACTTAAACATATATATTTCTATATGCTTTATTATTATTAAAAAAACAGGTATCAGGTCAATAATGGAATTGGTAGATAACCCTAGCATTGGTATTTGTATCAGAAGTGTATCCAAACCCATCTCTATCTGAGTTCCATGAGTTCCAAGTACTGATCAATGCAGACTTGGCTTAATTACTTGATGCCCGATTTCATTTGATAGTTTGCCTAATGCAAGACATACTATATGTATTCACCAAATGAGAGCATCCTGTCACTCAGCACTCCTTCCTCCAATTAACTTGAGATATAAACATCCAAATATCAAAACTCTTTATTTTGACAGTGACATCTGCGGCACAGGCAGATCCTATTTTCAGTATATTAATTGGTATGGGAGGTGTTGCTCTGTGCCTTATGTATGGTATGTAGCTTATGATTTTCCTTAACAAGTCAAAGCTGCCAGGGGTTTTTTCCTTCCTCACTAAAGCACAACTTTTAAAAACCCTGTACCCTTCAGCAAGGGAGCTCTCGCACATAGCATGTTCCTCAGGTTCATCTGCACTGTTTTTGTTAAAGTGGTCTCAATGGTTGTGCGATGTGCAGACAAGCCTGATTGCCCCCTGTCTCGCATGTCAGAGGTCTGCTGGGAGAGTGAGTGAGTGATCGCTGTCCACCATGATGTCTGCTCCACATGCATTTTACACCATTCTTCACCTCAAGCAGCCCAAAAGTTTTCACTTTTTTCAGGCAAGATGTCTAATTGGTATGCTTAATGAATGGGACACTTGCTTGTTGAGGGAATCACAAGAAGTCATTGATCTAAATTAAAGCAGACTTTTTAGAGCTTTCTGGAGATTGAATTTTAACGCCTGTCACAAAGTAGAAGAATTGTTTCAGACAGTTGCCTATGGTTATTTAGGCCTTTTCTCACGTTTATCTTTTTTTTTTATAACATTGGCATTCATGATTCTACATTACTAAATTAAACATTCGCTTCTGCGAGTACATTCAGAATCTGTCACAGCTAGTCCAAAATCAGGATCCTGACATGTTTTGGTGGAATTTTTGCCTGCTGTAGATGTGCTGATGAGGATCACAGCTTGTCAAGTGCCGTGCACTCAGGTTCAAAGTGCTCGCTGCCTTTCTGAGTTACAGTCAGCTTCTCAACCAGATGGTAACACACTAGTTTTGCCCATTACGGCTGTCAAATGTGTGGGTTGTACTCCAACACAACTCCTGATGAAAAGCAGATTAGTTCTCCCACAATCTTCTTTAGAAGTAAAGGAGATCATCTTTAAAAAGCAGAGCCATATTTACACTTGGGTATAGTATCAAGAACTTTATCTGCCGCTCTGATGGATAGCTCTTAAGTCAGAGTTCAGGGTATGGTGTGTGGAGACGGCTTTATGTACAGCTTTGGGAGAAATGTGACTCATGATTAATGGTGGACTGCAGCTGACAGTTTTGGCAGGGTCCATTAGGCAATATTTACAAGCCTATTGCTAAATTGGTCTGGGTTTAAACAGTCTGTCTTCAATTTCCTTTGAAGCATCCTACCACAGCCTCCTGTTTAATGGAAAACAAAGCATAGCAATAGAAATAAAGGAGCTAATAAAAAGGGTGGGAAGAGACGAGGGGTTAATTCATCAACGCAGCCCAGTAGGCCAGGAATGGTCTTCGCTTCGCATCCACCCAGTCTGACTCATGTCGGAATATTTCATCTCCCATAATAATCCTGACAAATTGAATCTGGTTGCCGAGTTCTGCTTATGCATTCCTGCGGTGGGCTTGCAGTGGGATGGCCCATCGGAGAAACAGCACACAGACGAGAGAGGCACTGCAGTGCACAAACAAATGGAAAGTGCAGGCTCCATTGAGCACACCTGGCAAAGTGAGAGAGAGAGAGAGAGAGCATTGGTCGGGGGGGGGGAGGACAGATGCCGCCTGCATGCTACCTGCATATCAAGCACACAGACTTCAGAATCAGGTAGGAGGTGGATCTCTACAGACTTTCTCAGCCAGCTGCACAGCCGGGGGGCCTGAAGTCAGAACAATATTGCTCATACTGAGTAATTTGACTATGATTATCTTTACTATTCAGTTCGGAATATTAAAGAAGGCTCCAGAGGATGCTTTCCTGGTGCGCTGCTCAATATTTCATTTCCTCATAGGATGATGCAGCAGCTTTTCTGCCTTTTCGCTGTTCTCCTTCGCCACTATAAACCACCCACACACACCCCACACACATACACCCACCCCTTCATATTTGTGGGCTTGATTTAATCACATTTGAATGAGAATTTTCAGAGTGGTTGTTTGGGATTTGCAATAGCACCCATATCCATACAGCACAGGCATATCGAAGGCAAAGCATCTCAAGAGCGGCATAGAGTCGTTTTGAATTCCTGCCTCTCTATTTCACTCAGTGTAGCAGAAACACTTCTCTCCAAACAATACGCAGCTTTTTTTCACCAGGCTTGATGGAATTGGGTGCATATGGAGTCTTCATCAGAAATAATGTATGCATTTTATTTTTCAGTGAAAATATATGCAGAAACAACAATAGTACTATTGGGCTGCACTGAATACTTTGTATTATAGAATGCAAAGAAGGTGAAGGATGGATTGAAAGGATGCGAGAGATGTACATAAAAGGACCTTTTCATAGCATGAAGCACGGGCAGGTAACGGATCTAGACTCCCAGACCGAACCTAAGCTTGGGTTGCTATCTATGTGGAATTCCACATGTTCTTTACATATTTTTGTGGACTTCCTCTGGGTTTTCCTGTTTCCTGTTTCTTTCCCTCTGTCCGTTGACCTACGACCGACTAGTCAATTCCTCAGTTTTGTACCAAAATACACTCCGACCCAGACCAGACTACAGCGGAAGATGCCAGGCCATCACAGGGCAGAAAGGGACGAACCAAATCATGCTCAATGACCGTATGAGTGCTATTCATTAAAACATTGTGCTCTTGAGCTCCTTTTAAATGCTGATTTCATTTGGAGGACATGATCCCACTGCAAACTACTACACCGCTTTTCACGTTTCACCTTTTGGTGGTGCTGAGGAAGCAAGATACAGAGTAGCTTCATGTTTCAATAAGAATTCAGGCATTTCTTCAGTCTTTGTACAACTGACACACAGGTAAGTCAAAAAGTTAGCAGAGAGTATTTGCTTGAATCAGCATGAAGAACAATGAGCTGTAACGGGAGCTCGCTGCAGTAGCATTAAAGAAAGACTCTATGGATACACACATTACTTATACTCCATCTGCCATTTTTTTTAAACATTCAGGAGCTTTCAGTGCCAGAAGGGGGAGCAGCTCTCTGTGTAATATCTACAGGCGTGACTGCTTTGTGATGCTGAGATAGTAAAAGGAGAAAAGTGAGATCAAAACAAAAGAACAGAATGTAGGAGGAAAGGGAACGATGCCTAAATAGCTCAGTGGATGCACAGCAGGCCATAAATCTCACAAAGATTATTTATGATAAACATATTTTGTTTCTGCTTCTTCTGTGGAGTTCAGCATGTCCAACAGCATGTGTTTGCCCTAATTACAGAAATGATGGTTCTCAGAACAGCACTTCTTTCAAACACATGTCAAGACAAACATTTTCTATGCTGCATTTACCATGAGGAAAAGGGACAATTTAAGATAATTTTTTACCTCTGCCAAGGAGGGTGTGTTGTATCGTCAGTATGTGTGTTTGTTTGTTATCAGGATTATGCAAAAAGTTACGAGTATATTTTCATTAAATTTCTAATTGTTGTGAGGCTTTGGACAAGGAAGATTCTATTAAATTTTGGTAATTATTTTTATTCATTTTATTTTCAGAACCATGTCATCCTGTATCAGGGTCATGGGGAGGCTGGAGCCTGTCCCAGCCAGCTCTGGTCAAAGGCAGGATGCACACTGAACAGCTTGCCAGACCATCACAGGCACACGACACACACCCAACCATTCACACTCGCATTCACACATTCAATCACACTTAGTCTTTGGACTAAGAGAGAAAACCCACAAAAGCATGAAGAGAACATGCAGCCTTTGCCCTTGCCCTTGCTGGGCCTAGAACTCCACTCCAGAACCGTCATGCTGTGAGGTGGATGTATTAAGCACTACACTACTGTGCTACCCCATTTTAAATATTTTTAAACGATTCTTTAACATTATGGCAATTTTGGACTTGTTTGGTTTGTTCACATGGACGACTGCCGAGCTGGTTTTTGTATGTGTTGCTAAAACTTAGCTCACAACTAATTACATTATTTCATTTTCTTTTAGTATTTTTAACATCAATCATAAGTCCTCATTCTCCATTTCTTATGTAGCCAGTGGGAGTTAACATAATTATTTAATTTATTATTCATTCACTTTCATCAATTTAATCTCTTTTATTTTATCTCTCATTGTTTTCTTACTCTCAGTTGAAATGCTGGGTTTGAACACAATACAATAGAGTACATCCTTGATAATGTAGTTAACATCTTACTGTATGTGATGAAGACTATAGTAAAAAAGTGTTCTTAAATGCATAAATTAAACATAAAAATGTGACTGACAAGAACAATGCAAGACCATCAACAGCATAAGAACGAGCTTATGTTATGATGAGTATGCTATGTTTTGCTTTTAAATGCTTATGCATTTAAAGCCAAATACATGTCCTTACATGACAAATACAAGGGTAATGACAAAATAAGACAGGGAGAAGACTAAGTGGTCTCGAAAAGAAGACCTGGTATGAGAACTATGACCCTGTAAAACAAATAGATTTTATTTTGTACAGTTAAATAATCCAGTCCAATGTTGCAGATGTAATGGCGAGGCTCCAAATATAACTCCAGATTTCACCAATTTTTTTCTTTTTCTGTCGTTGTTTTTGTTCTGGATCATCTTTCAGTGCCCTACGGTCCACTTTTTCATCTCAAGCTCAGATTAATATGTGTTTGCAATACTCTCTGTGTTGTGGGGTTTCTCAGGGTTCTAGGGTTTCCTTTCACTTCCATAATCGTACCAGCTGGAAGATACGCTACCCTCAGGCTCCAGACTGATTGCAGAAAACCAATAAATGAATCATATTTCACTCACCAAACCCTGTCACCATGCATGTTTTTTATCCTGGACTCCCTCAATTATTTCCAGCAATTTCCGCACTTCGTATGTAGCCTTGGGTGCATTCAGCGCTATTTTGTCTTAGTTGTCTTAAGGTTTTGCAGAAATACAGTAGGATGTGAACCGGTTTTTATATTCAATGAAACTAGGCAGTAGTGTATTATAATAGAATCTTCTTTTGGCTTCCTGTGAATAAATGTGGACATTTGGCATTAAAAAAAGCATTTCAAGACAAAAAGGAATCATGTTGTTTGAGGTAACTTAATATTTACTTAATTTAATAATTTACAAACAACAGTCATCCTGAGAAGGTATGGGGTAGCCACTCAGGGAAACCCTTGGCAATAGCGTAATCAGATTCCTGGAAAATACCGGAAAAGCCAGTGACGTAACGGAAACTGATAAGGGAGTTCAAAATGCCTTTCTCCAGATATAAAGCTCCAGCATGATTCTCCCACCATCCGTGGTGTTCGCCTTTGTTTTCCAAGTGTTCATGTTTTATGTTTAATAAAACACAACACACTTTCAGATCATGCTCACAGTGGTTTCAGGATTGCCTTTTTACATCAGACACTTGTTATTGCCCCACTCTCTATGGTGCTGAGCTGTAATTAAATAAGTCTTATATTTAAATTTTCGCTTACATTTTCACTTGTGAGGCCACAAGTGAATTACAAATATACTATTTGTATCCAGTAGTGGATAACTAAAGGATTTTATGCACACGACACCACAAAATGAAGTAGGAAGAAATTATTTGTATTACTTATTAGACCAGCCTAATATTTGAGCACTATATCTGAAAGAAGTGAGGTAAATCTATGGGGCTTTTTCCACACGCCTAGTGGCTCATCTCAGTCAGAGCTTATCCTGGTTTCTCAAGCGTGAAGCAACTCCTCCTGGATAGGACACTAATCTATCAAAGGTTACCTTCCCAGTATTTTTACTATCAGAATAATCAGAATCAGAATACTTTATTGATCCCGGAGGAAATTGTGTGCACACAGTTGTGTGTCCATACCAAGTAAAGAAAAGGAAAAGATAAGTATAAAGTCTCAATAAGAAAATTACAAATGTCTATATATACACACAATATACATACTGAAAGTCTG
>JBCNYG010000001.1:37727512-37738975 GCA_039654305.1 Porochilus rendahli
CACATATAACCATTACTCCTCACACTTACAGCTAAGGGAAATGTGGAGCAGCCAGTTAGCCAACTGATATGCATGTGTTTGGACTGTGGGATGAAACTGAAACACCTGGTGGAAACCCAATATGGGAAGAACATGCAAACCCCACACAGACATGCCTTCACCGAGCCTGGGACTCGAACCCAGAACTTTCTTGCTGTAAGGCAGATGTGCTAACCACTATAACACAGTGCTGCCCCAATGTAAAATAATTTTTGTAGTGCAGCGTCTTCAGTCATTTAATATCTCTAGGTTATAGGTTTAATCCTTGTTTTTGCAATAACTGAGAATTTTTTCATTAGAAAAGAAACTTTGCAGAGTTAAAATTGCTGATCATATCAGTATTAAAAAGGTAAATTCTATTGGCTCATCAGAGCCAGAGCTCATCACCGGTTTCATAATCATGAAGTGACTCGGAGTTCAGCTCCTCCTGGATGGGGCGCTAGTTCATCACAGATTACCTTCCCAGAATGTTTATTGGTACCCATTAATAAAGCTGGGTGGACAGAGGCACACTTGGGGTTAAGACCTTACCCAGAGGTCTCAGCAGGGTGGGGGTCGAACAAGGATTCGAACCCACAATCTCGCGATCATGAGTCCAGCACCCTGACCACTATGCCACCAGCCCCACAGTTCATTTCATTAGAACAAAGTATGAGAAGATGGGTTTAACTTAAATTAATTTGAAATTAAATTGTGGAACTCACAAAAACCTTATTGGGCGCTCTGCTTTTAAGTGGTGCTTGAATATGTATATCACGTTTAGTCATGCACATTGTTTCAAAGCCATACTTTGTGGCCAGTGACAGAACGCATCATGTTTCAGTCAGCTATTTAAGATCCGCTGATTGAGGGGGTGGGGTGGAGTGGGGGGGTTTAGTCGGTGTTGGAAGGAATTTAAATGAACATTTAATTAACTTTTTATGTGGCTGATTACGTGAGCTTATACATTTGTGTATTTAATCACTCATACTTTCAAACTTTCAAATCCAATTCTTTTTCTCAATCAGAGTTTCACTTCGCTATAATAATGGCATCTCTAACTTCCTGTCTGTAGCCGGAGGATGAACCACACTAGCACTTAGACAAGGAAGAAAAGATGAACTCTTTCTGTCTTTATAAAAGACGCGTGGTGCTGGAGACTTCTGGCTCTTTACAGCTGAATGACTTATTAAAATGCTTTACCTGGGAGTGCCATGTGGACGCTTGATTGGCTTTTATCTTAATTTGCATTGCTTGATTTTTTTTAGATGCAAGTGCTAAACATTCATGGAAAAGAGGTAATTTGGCTGTCCATAGATTTCATTTGGTCTAATTAGCATTGCTTTTCCAATTACTGTTCTTAAACACCACTGAAATGGCACTCTCTAAGCAGCAATGGGGTTCCTGTTCACTCTCCCTGGAGGTCTCGGCTCCCTAAGCGGAGAACAAATGCACAAAGGTGTTTTGAAAGGCATGAAGGAATCTGGGAAAGGACTGACATGCATTTGGAAATAAGCACACGCTTTCATTCATTGTTTCCACTTGAGCTGGTATCAGGGGAAGTGGCCATTTGGCAGAAGCTGATATTCGTCATCACAGTCAAGAGCCAGGTGGAATTTGGGGAGAGTCTAATGGCATTTTAATGATTTGCTCACGCTAATGCAAAGGCTGGCAAAAAAAAGTCCTGGACACAGCCCCAAAAGTAAACCCTCTAACCTTGGTCTCTTTTTGTGAGAATGCATTCAAAGTCAGAATCTCATTTTCGTGTGTTACTATGCTGACAAATATCAAATTAGCCTGGTGCTGGTGTTGGGGTGGGGGGATTGAGGTGTGAGGTTATAGATGTAATTTCAGCTAAGAATTTTCTTTAGCAGGATTTTTTCAAAGCAGCATGATTCTCCGAATTCTTGAATCCAGTGGAAGAAGTTTTATAGCCGTTGAACGATTTTTAATACACATTTCTGGAAGTCACTGACCACAGTTCACAGGAATATTATCTGCTTTAATTTAATTTGTATTACCATTGCAGGGAGTGCTGAAATGTATTAAATTATTCACAGCAGGAATAAATTAATATCATACCAAGTGAACATATCATTAGGTATCAAGTGAAAATATCATAGCCATTATTATTATTATTCTTATTATTATTAGCAATAATATAATATAATACTATATATTCATTTATTTATTAATTAATTTGCCGAACTACTTAATCCTACTAGGGTTACAGGGAGGCTGGAGCATATGTCTGGTGACTCCCCAATTGATGCTGGGTGATATATTTAGTATACATTTAATTGTATATGGTATAAAATAACTACTATTTTATTTTTTGCTAACAAGAATTTCATCAAAGAAATTAAAGAAATTGATTAATAAACTGAATTCTAGGCATTTTTTTATCTTTCGCATTTTAAATTTTCTAATCTTATGAGCAGATGATTTCGTTTATTGAAAGTAATAAATGTTTGCATTTAACATAGTTATCTGCCAGTTGAACTGATCTTGAACATTATCCATTATTATCTCTGAGTTTTGTTCTAGTTCTTGTAATCACCAGCATTGGTGAGTCTGTCTGTCAGTTTATCTGTGAACAAAATCCTGACCGCTACCCTACTTTGCACTCTACGAGTCGGTCTCTAGTTCTAGTTATTTTCACTTGAGAAGGTGTAATTTTCTGCAGTGCAGACTGAGGATAAGAGAAAGCAAACTAATCAAGAACCAGACACAGAAAATGTGAACACAATCAGTAACATATCTTTTTCCAGGACAGGAGTGGAGACAGGACAAGAACAGGATCAAAAGCAGATACTATTATAAACAAAACCTTGGAACCCTGGCATGAGCTCATGGGGAGGAAATGACTATTATTACAGTAGATGTTCCTACTGGAAAAGTGCAGTCTAACCTTCTGTGAACTTGTGAAATATTTTACTAAATAATCTAACAACCTGCTCTGTTTGCTGAGATGAACTTTCTTACTGTCTCTGTGTTGTAGGTACATTATACCGTCCCTACAGCGATCCAACATGGGTGTATACCAGTGTGTGGTGAGAAACCGGATGGGTGCTTTGCTACAGAGAAGAACTGAGATACAAGTGGCATGTAAGTCTTTATGAACAATTAGTAGAGTGGCTCTCACGCCTACTACACTGCATATTTGTCTGTTTTTCAAACTCATGTATTAGATTCTGCCCTTCAATGACTTCACAATTAACCACTGAGTAAAAAAAGGGGTCATTTTTCATACCCCGAGGGCAGGTAAAGAGCTGACACCAATACTGTTGCTTCTACAAGTTTCCTGAGAATGTTAGGGGAAAAAATCACTTCTGTACACTTTAAAAAAAAAAAAGTTTTATCCTTTCCCTGCTATTATCTCAGTATGGCTCAGCAAGCCTCTCGGTCTCCCCTACTGCCATGCTTTGCATTTGCATATAGTAAATGAACAGTTTTAAACCTTTTAAAGCAAAATGCATGGCCTTTCTCTGTAATTCAAGGTACAATGCTTGGAGGCTTCCCGCCCCTCATTCTTTACTCCAGTCCAATTTTGTGTTGCAGCCTGCCATGAATATGTGCTTGTGTTTGACTGAATTCCTCTTTCCTTTTTGGTGCTTAGAAGGAAAAGTGTGAATGATTTGATTGTTTACACCTGAAATACCTTGATTTTTCCTGTACCATGAATATATCTTCAATTTAAATTGATCTTCCATCTTTTACTGGCCATTTGTGAACATAATTTATGATTACTTAACCAATAAGCCTAAACTGAAATAAAGATGTTTATTATAAAACTTACAGATGTTTTTGGGTGCAGTTTACATGTTATCCCTATGAATTGCATGTGTTTTCTCTCTGTACTCCGGTTTCCTCCCACAGTCCAAAGACATACACTTTAGGTTAACTGCCTGTTCCAAACTGGCCCTAATTGTGAGTGTCATTGTGAATGGTTGTGTGTGTTCGCTCTGTGACGGACTGGCGAGCTGTTCAGGGTGTACATGCCTTTACCCAGAGTCAGCTTCAACCTTTCTGTGACCAGAGCTGGACAAATTGGCTAAGGAATAAATAATTAAGATGCCGCTGCTGGCAATAATTCTATTAACTGTAATTGATGCAGTCTTTTATTTCTTAAACATCCATGTTGGATCGTGGAAGTAACAGGGTTCAAATTATTGGTGTATATCAAGCAAAGAAAATAATTGTTAAACCAATTTTAGTACTTTGAACAATCTCCTTTAAGACCATTATTAAAATCTGAAGGAATAGTCAATAAACATGAACTTCACAAAAGATATGTGGTCAGAAAAAATCTTGACTAACTAAGATCATCTTAAAGAAAATCAATTAACAGTCTGTTGAATTGTCAGCAGTAGAACTCAAAGCTGTGTTTGAGTTAAAGTAAGCCGATTTCCATTTATACAGTGTGATTACTCACAGGATTGGGACTACAGAAAGAAAAAAACAATTTAGTAGTTAAGGTTATTAAAACAAGAATGTTCAGTTTGTTAGGGATCATAAAGATTGGAAGGATGGAAAATGGTTATGTGATCTAATGTGTCAGTGTAAGAGGGGAAAAGCACTGAAGCGATGTAACCATCATGCACAGTGGTCACTTTACAGGCCTCTGTAAGCAGGGTTATGATCTGGGGTTGCTTCAGTTGGTCAGGGTAAGACTTAGCAACATTATGTACTCTGTTTTAAAGTGATGGGTGTGTCATTGTAAGAGAGGAAGAGCAGTGTGCTTTACAAAAATAGTGAAAAATGGATTTTAGAACATGTTTAAAGACAGGAGTTTCAAGCTGTCATGCTTACACCTAAATGTATAATAGCATGTCTTATTGCTGAATATACATGCCTAAATAAAAAAGCTCCTTCTATTTTAAAGTCATATGCCAAGATTATAATCGCACATATGATACTGGAAACTAATTAAACTCAACAGTTCACTGAATTGTTATAGCAAGGTAATAAAACTGTTGTTTATCTCCTCATATTTTAATCATACCTACGTAAAGAATAATTGAAAAAATCATTAGCAGTTTTGCTGACAATAATGAATTGATAAATAAAGTGATAAATAGACCTCATAGAAAACAAGATGAAGGTTGTGGATTGGAGAAGGCTTTGTATGGCTGTTAATAAATGTTTTAATAGCCTTTCTTTCTTTTCTTCTTTTTCTTCTTCTTCTTTTTAATATTATTATTATTATCATTATTATTATTATTAGTAGTAGTAGTAGTAGTAGTAGTAGTAGTATTATTAATAAGGCACTCATCTCAGTCAACTGTGTTTATGTAGGTGCATCGGTAATATTAGAAATACTGCTGTGCGTAACTTCTGAATGCAGCATGAGTTGAATAGATCACCATGTTTGGTCATGACATATTTACACCTTGTACTTAACACTAACCACCACTTGAGACACAGGTTAATCCTAGGTGTAAACAGGGCCTGTGATAATGCTTTCTCTTTACAGACATGGGAGACTTTGTGGAGGCTGACCAGCGCAAGACAGTGACCCAGGGTCGGGCAGCCATCTTAAACTCACCCGATGTCGGCTCTTTCCCCCGGCCGCAGGTCACATGGTTCAGGGACGGCTACAAGATCATTCCCAGCAGCAGAGTGTAAGTGCAGACTTTGTATGCTTTAAGGCACAGATGACCCTTTGGAAAGTAGTGCAATGTGTTATAAAACTGTGTTCAGTACTAGAGAACTTGCTTTCAGTCTTTTTTTACCAGTCATTCATATCAGTCCACAAACATCTGGCAGAATAAAGCAGGAGAAACAAACCTCTGGCTGGAATGAGAACATGTCAGCCAGTGATAAGACGGACATTGGTAATATGTGTGTGTGTGTGTGTGGAAGTGAGTGCACTACTTGTCAGAGAAGGAGAAGTGCAATTAATGCCTGTTCTCGCCCGTTCTTCAATCTAACTATGGTAGTTCTTCATTGCCTTTTTCTAATTAGCAGCCTGCCCAGACATAGACAGGCATGCTTGATTCTCTTCCCCATTATCACTCAAGTGTCTTTCTCATTCTGGCTCATTGTGGCAGAGCCCCAAATCACAGCCCTGTACACTAGCCAGCCATACCTAATGACTCACCCTACAAAGATAAAGATGGCCCTGTTTAAAAACACTGTTCCATTTCATCAGAGGGCATAACTGAGGAGTGATTATGGCCACAGTGGTGAATTTCAGAATAGACTCTCACTGTTAATGATTGCCAGTAGTTTCATTCCTCTCTGGATTTCCGCCCCTCAGTCATTCGGCTTAAAGAAATTGTCCCGCGTGAAAAATATTATTCATGGCCCGTCATCAAATGAGTCCGGTGCTGCGAAACTTCTTTTTGAGATAGCTATTTGAAATGAGAGTACATCATCCACATATATATCGAAGTGTGCAGTGAAGATTAAACACCACCCCTTTTGTCTAAAAGGGCTCCTATTAAAAAAAAAATAAAAAATTACTTCTCTATAATGTTTCAAAAATGTATTGAACAATGCTATTAAAGGCAATGAGAACCAAAAAAATAATTCCAATAAATATTGAGGTAAAAGTATGGCTAATAAACAAAAACATTGAAAAGGTGTATTG
Source organism: Porochilus rendahli (assembly GCA_039654305.1). Taxonomy (NCBI): domain Eukaryota; kingdom Metazoa; phylum Chordata; class Actinopteri; order Siluriformes; family Plotosidae; genus Porochilus; species Porochilus rendahli. Next base: position 37,734,126 of record JBCNYG010000001.1, read on the forward strand.
CATGAATAAACATCAAACAATATGGAATGGTTTAGTGAGTGAAGAATTTAAAAAATATGTGAACACTATGCCTGAAAGGTTAAATGCTACAATCAAAGTAAAGGGTGGCCACAATAAATATTGACTTTTATATTATACAATACATTGTTGTTTGTTTATTTATTCTCATCAATATGATTCAATATTTCATAAAATGTATAATTAAATAGTTATGGATGTTTCTAATTTATTTTCATTTTGTAAATTGTATAAGTGTACCATCACTGCGTCACTGTATTTTTTATTTTTTCACTCGCTAAACTATTCCATATGGTTCGAAGGTTATTCATGCTACTGCAAAAGTCCAAAAAATAAAATTTGCAACACTTTCTGAAAATTGGTATTTTCAGTGTTATTGTTTATTAGCCATACTTTTACCTTAGAATACTTGTCGAAATTTTTGGTTGTCATTGTCTACAATAGCATTGTTCAATACATTTTCACCAAAAAATTATAGGGAAATAATTTTTACTTCTTTTAATTAGGAGCCCCTTAAGACAAAAGTTGTGGGGTATAATCTTCACTGCACACCGCTGTGTACATATTTATTTATTACTATCTTTTTTTGCTCTAAAATATACTGCTCAAAAAATAAAGGGTACACTAAAAAAACACGTCCTAGATCTGAATGAATGAAATATTCTTATTAAATACTTAGTTTTTTACATAGTTAAATGTGCTGACAACAAAATCACCCAAAAATTATTAATGGAAATCAAATTAATTAACCCATGGAGGTCTGGATTTGGAGTCACACCCAAACTTACACACTACAGTCTGATCCAACTTTGATGTAATGTCCTTAAACCAAGTAAAAATGAGGCTCAGTAGTGTGTGTGGCTTACACGTGCCTGTATGACCTCCCTACAATGGCTGGGCATGATCCTGATGAGGTGGAGAATGGTCTCCTGAGGGATCTCCTCCCAAATCCTGGTCAGTCTGTGGTGCAAGGTGGCGTCGGTACCTAATGGCAGTAAGGCTACCTCTGGCAAGCACATGGAGGGCTGTGCGGCCCCCCCAAACAAATGCCACCCCACACCATTGCTGACCCGCTGCCAAACTGTTTATGCTGGAGAATGTTTCAGGCAGCAGAACGTTCTCCACGGCGTCTCCAGACACTGTCACGTCTGTCACATGTGCTCAGTGTGAACCTGCTTTCATCTGTGAAGAGCACAGTGTGTCAGTGGCGAATTTGCCAATCCTAATGTTCTCTGGCAAATGCCAAACGTCCTGCATGGTGTTGGGCTGTAAGCACAACCCCCACACCTGTGGACGTCGGGTCCTCATACCACCTTTGTGGAGTCTGTTTCTGACTGTTTGAGCAGACACATGCACAATTGTGGCCTGCTGGAGGTTATTTTGCAGGACTCTGGCAGTGCTCCTCCTGTCCCTCCATGCACAGAGGCGAAAGTAGCGGTTCTGCTGCTGGGTTGTTGCTTTTCTATGCCCTCCTCCACGTCTCCTGATGTATTGGCCTGTCTCCTGATAGCGCCTCCATGCTGTGGACACTACGCTGACAGACACAGCAAACCTGCATAACCTGAGCCACTTGTGTGGGTTGTAGACTCCATCTCACTCCATCTATTTCACCACTACAGTGAAAGCACTGCCAGCATTCAAAAGTGACCAAAACATCAGCCAGAAAGCATCGGAACTGAGAAGGGGTCTGTGGTCACCACCTGCAGAACCACTCCTTTATTGGGGTGTGTTGCTAATTGCCTATAATTTCCGCCTGTCGTCTGTTCCATTTGCACAACAGCAGGTGAAATTGATTGTCAGTCAGTGTTGCTTCCTTGGTCAACAGTTTGATTTTACAGAAGTGTGATTGACTTGGAGTTATATTGTGCTGTTAAAGTGTCCCCTTTCTTTTTTTTAACACACACACACACACACACACACACACACACACACACACACACACACACACACATATATATATAGGGGTTTATACATATACATATATACACACACAAATTTATAGATGAAGTTAGTTGACCCGTCCATCAATTTTACTAACTGTAAAATCTAGCCAATAGAAACCTAAGAAAACCACCCGTATGCCCGCCCAGGTCTGCTATTGGTGGTACGTCAACGGCCGTAATGTGGTGGGCGTGACGTATTTGCCACACCAGGAAGTACAATGCAGGGTGGAGTCAGACATTTGGCTGGATAGTTGCATTGTAATACCTCGGCAGTCAGTCGGAAGATTTAATATACACGACATTCCAGTTTATTATACCGACACTTCGACCACCAGACGAGATGATTTCTTACATTGTTGGTGTATGTATAATCCTACTTAATGTGTATAATGTAGCGTTAGCTGGCACGAATAGCCTGCTAGCATATTTTCTTGCTAGTTGCAAAGTTTAGTTTGTGCAGTTTGTGTATGTGCATCCTGTTTAAAATACACAGCGTGGGTTTACAGCACCGTGTTTAGGGTTTTTATAAACATTGCAAGCCCCGTGATGACCGGAAGGTTTCGGGCCGTGTTGATGATCGTGTTGTTTGCAGCCCTGTTGTGCAGTTGGCCATGTTTAGATCCCATTGCTGCTGTTTTACTTCAGTTTAACTTTGGTCTGTTGTCTGCAGCTCATTCGGGGTGGCTTTGGAAACATCATCGAACTGATCATGAGGCTTCTGGGTTTCAAGAAAAGACCTGCCATAACTCTGGAGGATCCCAATGAGAAGTATCCCTTACGCCTTATAGATAAAGAGGTTAGCTTGATGCCTTGTGTAGGGAACCCTTTAACACTGGGGAATGTCTTCATGACTGTCACTTGCTTTATTTTTAGATTATTAGTCATGATACCAGAAAGTTTCGCTTTGCCCTGAAGTCTCCAGACCACGTGCTGGGACTCCCTGTGGGTAAGTTCAGTTTATAATAATAATAATAATAATAATGTGATTTTGTTATGCATGACATGTTGTATACGTGCTCGGTATGACATGTGAAATCTACTTTCTTTTTCTATTCGATGTAATCTCTACATTCTTTGATACCCAAGAATTCAGATGTGATATAGGCAGGGAAAGTCATTCTCTGGGTTTACACTCGGGCACGATGTCCACGGTCTCCACCGTTTTTTGAGAGAATCCCGATGTGTGTAGGGGTCGTGGGATCGATCCGGGATGATCTTGGTGGCTTCGTGCTGTGATCGCGGGCAAATTTTTGACCGTCCAAAATTTTGCCTCGATTTTTACAATGTATTACGATTTGGCGCCGCCGGCGATATAACAAGGGATGCGCGGAAAAGCACAACAGAGCTTTACAGACGTTAACGGGACGTACCACCTCGGTGCACCATCGTAGGGAATCTTGTTGAACTTGTCAGCACGATTCATTCAAGTTTCGTCTCTTGTATGTATGCGAGCTGTCTCCTTTTTATTCCCCGAGCGCTCTCGTAAATCGCAGCGCTTTTTTAGATCGCGGAAATCGTGCCCCAGTGTAAACCCAGGGTCAGTGAGACAACATGAGGATGAAACTACGAGTGGCACCGAAATGAAGCGGGAACCCGTCCTCTTGTGGGGGAATCCCGGTCTGAGATGAGGACTTTATGAATAAAGCAGCAGCTCCTAGGTACAGGTGGCAAATCTTCAGTGTACAAACCTGGGAGATCCAAGATCTGTCGAGGGTTACCTATCAGTCAGCGTAATGTTTTCTTGGTATAAAATACATCCCTGGATCTTATGTGCGAACACCAAGCCTTGTCTAATACTGGTATGTTTTTGTATTTTCCCAGGTCAGCACATCTACCTGTCTGCCAGAATAGACGGTAGCTTGGTGGTGAGGCCCTACACTCCAGTGTCAAGTGATGATGACAAAGGTTTCGTGGACCTGGTGGTCAAGGTGTTTACTTAGTTTATTTATTAGTGTTTAGCCTAAAATGTTAATGGGTTTTTAGTCATTTTTCATTTGGTCTAATCGCAGATCGCAGGCCTGATTGCTAAACCTGATATTAATAAATAAATAAGCTGAGATCACGGGTTGTGCAAGGCTGTTGTCTGGAACTGGAGCAAAGAGAAGGTTAGAGTTTGGTAACGTTGACGGCATGGTTTTTCAGCTCGAAGGCCTGAAAAGTAAAAGCAGTTCCTTATAAGAATGCACACTCGACTAGGATGATGTGGAGTACTAGATTAATAAGGAATTCTTTAAGAATTGCCTGGTGTGAGCCACACAACACTATTCCAGCCTGTAAGCAACGGGAGGCTTGGTTTGTGTGCACAGCATTTGCACTTCCTTTAGCTGATTGGCTGGAGAGGAAGACTAGGTTGCCATGTTTAGTGGTTTTACTTTTTCAGTGTGTGTCTCTGATCAGAGCTTCTGAAGGGCATCATTAGCATGAGTTTGGCTGTTAAGTTCAAATGTCAAGCTAGCTTTCTCCAGAAAGATCACTTTCTCTTTAAAAAATTAAAGGTTATTTTTTTTATAGTGTGGTAATATTGCAATGGAAATAATTTTCTCTGCATTTAAAAATCCAAAGTGAACCCCCACACACGAAAACAATAAGCACCTACACGCATACTCGGAGCAGCGGGCTGCCATACACATCGGGGTGACCGGGGAGCAGTTGGGGGTTCGGTGCCTTCTTCAAAGGCGCTTCAGCCATGAATGTGGGGAAAGGGAAGGTGCAGCTCACTCCCCCAACGCTACTCGTTTTCCCTGCTGGTTCGGGAATTAAGCGAAACGAATCAGATTAAGGCGTAGTGGTTAGCACGTCCGCCTCACAGCAAGGAGGTCCTGGGTTCGATTCCCAGCTCGGGCGTTTCTGTGTGGAGTTTGCATGTTCTCCCCGTGCTTGCGTGGGTTT
>JBCNYG010000001.1:37820817-37835573 GCA_039654305.1 Porochilus rendahli
CCCCCCCCCCCCCCCCCCCCCCCCCCCCCCCCCCCCCCCCCCCCCCCCCCCCCCCCCCCCCCCCCCCCCCCCACAAATCTGGACAGTTGCTGGAACTTTTGCAAACTTGTATTTTGGGACTCTGTTTCAATGAGTTTACATGCTTCATCCATTATTCTCTTTGCCCACTGTTGGCCTGTCAACACGATGCAAGTGGAAACCTTGATGCTTTTTGCACATGGCACAACACTGTAATTTTTAATGCATACAGAGCACCATCTCTTAAAGAATAGAAAGAGGAGGTGAGAATGGAATCAGACGAGGCTTATCCCTATGACTAATTTAATCACAAGAGTCTTCCATTTTATGAGCTGCTGTATAGTGCATTACACCTTTGTACTGAATGTCAAGAAGGAACTTGTTGATTGACAGTTCTTATGGTACCCCATGCAACAGAGCATGCTTTTATAAACTGGTCTCAATCCATCCAAGGACATGAAGCATTTTTTCCTCCACTGCCGTCTATCCTTATTGGCGTGCAACAGTGCTTGATATTTTACACTGTCACGAACAGAAAATGGCTGTCTCTTTCTTTATGACATATTTCTTATGTCACATTTAATATTTCATTTCAGAATTTCTTTTGTAGCTTTTGACTTAAAAAGCAAAAATCTGCCAGATTTTATTCAGTCAAGAAGAGTTAAAAATGGTTCTTTTTTGAATTTAGATGGAGGGGTTGCTAGTAGCTGAGGTTTTAGTCACTCGAGAGCCCAGCATTCGTACTGGCAGGGATCTACATCACATTTCTCTTTAATACTGATGCGATGTGAATTTCAAAACAAACCCAAGCAGCAGTTGGTCTGATTATCTCGCACCGTGTACCCACCACATGCTAGGAACGCACATTTTCTGAAAGTTCATTGCAAAGTACCACCCCCTTGTCATCCCAGCAGGGAATCTGCTTTCCAGAGAGTCTGGACTGGTCAGCCTCTCTTACACTAGCATCTTGTGACTTTCACCAGCCTACCAGCTACATGCGGAGCCAATCAGTCACGTTAGTGGAATCAAAGGCTGCATTACTCTTGTTTTGGTTTTTTTTTTCTTTTTTGATGGTGTTAAGAAAGTCAAAGACAATTCTGTGTAATCACAACCCACTGTGCTTGTGCTTGAACTTGGTGCTTGATTGTTAGGTTTGAGGCAAAGAAAGACCCATGGGAAAATTGTAGTTCAAACACAAGTGATCATTGCTTTTTAATCCTCCGAAAGCCCAAGTGATGCTGACCCACACCAGTGATTGAACTGAGTATGTCCGATGTTAGCCCATATTTCCCCAGAGGGAAGAAAGAAAAGAGAAACAAGACATCCTTAGTGATCATGAGGATTAGATAATGAATGTGTATCAGCTCCAAAATGTCCTCCTGTAACTTCAACAGACATGCATAGAAGTCTGGGCCACCAGTGCTGTTCACATTTATGTGGAGAGTCTCTAAACAGAAGCTGAGCACCAAAACTCTGCCCCCAGGGCTTGCAAAGAAGAGAAAACCCAGTGGAGCACCTCTGCCAGTCCGATCACCTGGCATAAAAAGTGACACAAGCCAACAGGGACACGGCCGACTCAGCTCTGGAGACTGCATGTGGAACAGCCACAGCGCCATCTCTATTTACAATTCCAGCACACAACAAGCATGAGAGTACAGCTTGATGGGAAGACAGAACCCTGCTTGCAATCAGCGATCGCACCAGCTGTCACAAAATTGTTGTCTTTTAAGACAGGAGAGTAAGAACACTTTTTCCAACCTTTTCATTTGTGGTTGTTGCATTACAAAAAGTTACAGTATTGGCACTGTCATGTATTAAATATGGAATAAACCAAGAACCTGTCACTTATCAGTGACAGCCATTAGGGGTGAAAGGGCTAAAAATTTATAATATTAAAAAATATGTAAAACAAATAGTCAGAGCATATGCAAGTGACTCAAAAGCAGGTCATCACTAATTATTTGATTTGTTAGAGTTCATAAATAATTTGATTAATACAGTCTGGTGGTCATCATTGATTTAATAGTCTTTATTTGTAACAAAAACAACCAATTAAATTGGCAAATTTTTAAAGGTCTACTAGGCTTCGAGCTTTTACACCCGAGTCTAGTGGCTCATCAGAGCCTGAGCTTATCCCCGGTTTCCGTAGCATGAAGCAACTGGGAGTTTCATTCCTCCTGGATGGGATGCTAGTCCATTGCAGATTTTTTCCCCCAGCATTATTACTGGTACCCATTTATACTTCTGGGAGGACAGTCATACTTGTGGTTAAGACCTTGCCCAGGGGTCTTAGGTCTTTGGGGGTCTAAGGTCCAACCCAGCACCCTAATCACTACACCACTGGCCCACCCACTAGGATTTACGGGGCTAAAAATGAGCTGTAATTCCAAATTGTTTTGCCAAAGTGTAAAACGAACCCTTTATGTCTATATGGGGTGGGTCCCCTTTCATGGAGATGCCATGTTGTGTCACTGCAGTAGCCCTAAAAGGACACACCTCTAACCTTCTGTGTTTATTGTGGCAAGATGAGTCCATAGGAAAGCACCAAAATTAAAATAAAGCAAAGAAAGGAAGACAAGGAAGAAGAAAAATGAGGTTAAAAAGTTTGAGATTCCACATTTAAAAAATTGAAGGAGTATAATTATTATTAAGCATGAAAAAAAGCACTGGTGTGTGAGCATAACAATTGGAAGTATGATATAAGGGCACCTGACACCCAGCGCATGCACTATAGAATGGTATAAAAGTGGAAGTTCAGTTGGTTTCCACATTGTACATTTTTCAAGTGTAAATTCTTTAAGAGTTGCCATAATCATAATTTGTTTGTTCATTCACTCATTAATCTTCAGTAACTGCTTCATTCTAGTCAGTATCCCTGGTGCTGTGATGGCCTGGACAGCTGACCAGGGTGTACTCTACCCTTGCCCAGAGTTGGCTGAGATGGGCGCCTCCCACCGACCATAATTAGGATTAGGCGGTTCAGAAAATAAATGAATTTTCTGAATCCCTGGGGATTGTGATCATAAACCAGCCTGTAACCCTGGTGGTGAGGTAGATACGCAATCTCAATGGGCAACATATAGACATTTACACCTAGCTGCAACTCGGACTAGATGTTTTTAAAAGGAAATGCCTCCATACATTTTAATACACACTTGGAAAGGGAGGGGTGAAGCACTGTTTGTCTGCAATCAGCGGAATCATACATAGTGGACCTTTATACTATCAAATAATTCTAAAGAATAATTTGTTTTAAACAGATTCTTTTTATTTCTACCACTCTCCATGACCACCTTTTATGATAATTGAAGTTTTGTGGTATAAACGATAAAGTGTGGACGATAGCATGATGATGAATTTATCTAATCAAATTTCTTGGGTGTTTCTTTTTCCAGTTTCAAATTATTAGTTCAGTTCAATTTCTTTTCTTGTCTTTTCTTTCTTTTTCTTTTTACTTTTTATTATTATTTTATTTATTTTTTTTAGCATGTAATCAAGCTTCTGGAGATCCCACTTGCTGGATAGCCTGGGAGTTAGCAGCCAAATAATCACTGATCCTAACGGGCTACTGACTGGCCGCAGCCACAGAATTAAACCAGACCTCTCTCCAAACACATAATCCTAGTGTTTAACCCAAACCCACCAAGCAGCAACTGGCAAATATTCCTCAACCAGACTTTATCTGCAAACACTCACAACACTGATTTCTCCTCTCTTCTATACATGATACATTGATTTCAGGCTCATCTGGTCAGGTTTGTCTCTGACTGATCCTGGCTCCTTGAAGCTCTCCTGTCCGTGAAGTACTGCATATTTCATAGCTTTAATGGCTGTTGTCTTTTTTTTTCTTTTTCCTTTTTTATGAAGGCAGTCTGGCAGCTGTTCGGCTGTTCATTTTGTTTTTTTCCACTTAAAAGTGTTATCAGATCACCTTTTCACGCTTCATGTGAATTCATTAGGTGCTGTCTGAATTAAGGCCGTAGCACTGATTTAGGAGGGAAATAAACAAGGACAGCTTTGCAATTTAAGGCCCTTCTGTTTCAATTTACTGCCTCGCAAATTCCTGCCAACCTCCGATGGCTGTCGAGCCAAAATGTGCCACTACAAGCCAGTCCAACTTTGATAGGATATTTTCTTTCCAGATAGCAGTCTTGCATGGAAGAGGATGACACATGCTGTCGCTGGCTTACATAAAGCCTCATGTGTGTTTTCTTGATATTTCTTGCCTGTTGAGTAGTTTGCAATTTATTACGTATATTTGTTAATCAAAAAACTTTTTTAGGATGTGGGCTTTTAAATTTCACATCGTCTCACTGTATTGGCTGGAATTTGTCATTTTTTTTTCTTTTTGCATCTGCTGCTGGACAGTAAGAAAGAGGAATCGTGGATCACATGGTAAGATCCTTGTTCTTTAAGAATCCAACACTTCTATCAGAAACACATTTTCACTTTAATATATATGTATCTTTTCTGATAGTAGTAGAAGTTGTAGGAAACAACGTTTCACCGGGAACAATTGGTGATACACGCAACTGTTAAAAACACAGTAGAGACAAGACAGCTACAGTTAAGTAAAATGAGTCAAGTGAGCACACACATACTTTTTAAAAGCCACAGTGCACACACATACATCATTAAGAACCATACCCAACAAACACAGTATGCAGGACATGTACTAGAATTCTGATAGTTAGTGGATATGATTGGGTACAGGATAAGCGCAGAGTGCATAGAGAGAGATTAGAAAGTTAGAGAGGCTCCAGTGATGTTTTCAGCCATCTTCACACACTTTACGGTCTGCAGCAGTTGCCAAACCATGTTGTGATGGCACTGCTGAAGCTGCTCTCAATAGTTCCTCTGTAAAAAGTTGTCAGGATGGAGGTTGGGATTGGGGTTGGGGCTTTTCGCAGCCTCCGCAGAAAGAACGGACCCTGCTGGGGTTTCTTCATAATGTGTGTGATGTTTTGTGTCCATGTGAGGTTTTCTGTGATGGGTACGCCCAGAAAATTTGTGCTCTGGCCAGTCTGTACTGGAAGGTTGTTGATGCACAGTGGAGTGTGTTTGTGTGGAGTCCGTCTGAAGTCAATGACTAGTTCCTTTGTTTTATCCACGTTGAGGGATAAGTTGTTGTCAGTGCACCAGATGCTGAGCTGTGCCACCTCCTCTCTGTACAGTGCCTAGTTGCCTCCACTGATCACGCCAACCACGGTTGTGGCATCAGCAAACTTGATGATGCAGTTTGAGCTGTGCATTACCACACAGTCATGGGTGAGGAGCATGAACAGCAGCGGGCTGAGCACGCAGCATTGGGGTGCTCCTGTGTTATGGTTGTGCTGGAAGTCCTGTTCCCGATCCGGACTGCCTGGGGTCTTCCTACCGGGAAGCAGAGGATCCAACTGCAGAGTGTTGTGCTCAGGCCCAGCTCATCTAGTCTCCTTGTCAGCTGCTGAGGTATAATGGTGTTGAATGCTGAGCTGAAGTCAGTGAACAGAGTCCTGACCTACGTGTCCTTTTTATCCAGAGTGAGAGCCAGATGGATGGCGGTGTTGATGGCATCATCCGTCGAGCGATCAGAACGGTATGCAAGCTTCAACGCGTCTAGTGTAATAGTATGCATGTAGTGTAAATTTTTTCAGCTTTTGCCCTTTTGAAGTTGTAAAGGTACAGTACTGTGCAAATGTATTAGACAAAGGTACAGTAATGTAATTTTTTTTCAAAAGTAAACACAATTTAGGTACTTAAATTGTTACATTTCTCACCTAAATTGACCACAGCTCCACAACAGAAAACTGGGAAAAATTACTAGGATAGTCATGGGTGTGTCATACAAAATGCACCTCTGTGTGCCACGTAGACCCTTATCATAGATTTCGAACATTTTGAAACAACGATATACATCTGAATTTTAGATGCTTTTTGATTTCTGTCGTAACTCTTCTAAATTCATACACAAAAAAAATCTAAAAATTCCAACTGTGCCCTTTAAATTATTTTTAAATGTAAACTACATGATTTAGGTGATATAAAATAAATATTCTAAAAATATGTTTCCTTAATATTTGCCCAGCAATAAAGGAAACATTATGTTTAGAAGCATTATATCTGAGGGTGACGGTAAGCTTATCTTTCTCATGGTTTTTGCTGTGTACCCTATACAGAATGCATGTTTTTGTAGTTCACGTCTACCCTTCATGGGCATGCTGATTATAAAACGTACATGATTAAAATTCACTTGACTGGTGTTGCTTGTTCCCTTGGTGCTTCCACCCGCACCACATGCTTGCTGCTTTTTACTCCAAAGCTTTTTGTACACTCGAATAATTAATGTGTGACTAATCTGGCTCTATTGGCAGCAGAGGAGCGCCACACAGAGAAATTGTCTCCATATTGATTGTTCGCCAGAGACAGACTCAAGGATTAGGGCAGATAGTCTTGCATATTTTTTCCACACCCCAAGTAAACAGCAGCGTTCCTGTGCAGCCTGGTGCGGAACCTTTGAGAAAGTGAGAAAGGCGGTTCAAGAGAGATCAAGTCATTACTAACAATGCAGAAGGATGACCTACTGTGGAAGTCATGCAAATAGGGTTTTGGTACAGCACAAATGCACCTAGTTCAATTATTTCGCAACAATTCTTACCAACTAAATGAATAAGTGCATAATCGAGCTCAGAGAGGGAGATGATCTAGCTTAATATTCATGAGACATTATATTTTAGGAAAATATTATAAGTAAAAAAAACAGCCTAGTCAAAAGGCTTGGGGGGAAAAAGACACAACCTTTGAAGATACGGTTGTTTCTGCTTCTTTTTTTCCCTCAAAGCAAGCTTAAAGAAGCACTATCTGATGCCTTCTGACATAGCCTGAGATCACAGAGCTTGGGAGATACCGCTGTTGAACAGATCCCTCATGACTCCCGTGGCTTTCAGAAAGCATAGGCAATAAAACAGGCGCTGAGGCGAAGCAAGAAAAAAACAACCACCAAGCTGCCACTAACTTGAGTCATTCTGCCCAGTATGGCAGAGCACATTGTTTCTTCTCAATAGGATCAGATACCAAGCATCTAAAAATACCTATGAGTAGTGCGAAAAGTTGTTATGTCCATAAAGTGTTTCTTTTTTTTTTGGAGGGGAAAAAGAAGCTCAAGCACTAAGACCCAGATGCACAGGAGGCTTAGGCTTTATATGAGCGACCTTCATGAATGAATACATACAAAACCTTTTTTTTTTTTTATCACAGACTTTACTTTTCTGTTCATGATATTTTCGCACTGGGAAATGTTTAATCCCAGCCATTAATCTTTTGAGTTCAGTTAAAAAAGCAGAAATTTATCTGTAGTCTACAGCAGTTCCCTGGTACCTAACTCTGTAAACGCTATGCTAATAGCAAGGATTTCCATCACCGAACTGAGCCGAGTTTACTATTTTAATGTCCCACATATATATATATATTTTGATTTTATTAATTTTTTTCAAAATAATTAAAGAAAGAGAGAGAGAGAGAGTGAGAGAGAGAGAAAGAGAGAGAGAGAGAGAGGGAGAGAGAGTGTGTTGGCCCTGCGATAGACTGCTAAGTTGTTCAGGGTGTAACCTGCAGAGTTAGTTGAAATGTGTAGGTGTGAAACAGCGGAATGTTCATGTCTGAACTGCAGAGTGAATTTTAAATATATGTGGTCTGGATGTGAGCAAATTTATTCATAAATTGTTTACACAAGGAATCTAGGTATTCATGAAAAACATATCCTATGAGATCTCCTGAGTTTGTGTACATTTACATACCGAATATAGAGACTTACTGTAAACCTTGACTGACCAGCTCATATGGAAAACACTGACTATTTAATTCACTTATTTAGTTGTGTGTACATGCAGATACATTTTGTGTGAAATCTAAAACCCAGTCATTTCATTTAATGAAATGAAAGAAAGAAATGGAATAAATGTGTGTCTATATGCACTGTTTAGGATGCTGTTATATGCTATTTAATCGTCATTTTGTCATTTCAAGCTTTGCCAGCTTTTCCTTTTATTGAGTGTTGTGGGTGTCACTTAGGGCTAGGCAAATTACCAAAATATATTTTTCACAGTAACAGTATTTATCATGACATGCTCTTATGTTATTGGTATTATATAGAATATAATTATATGAAATTTCACAATGATAGCACATGCAGATTATGCAGCCTCCAGGGAGACAGGGGGCGCTCGTGCTCTTGTGAACAACTGCAGCCAGTACGGGATTATCGTCGTGGACACTTATAACACATGGCTCTCTCATGTGCTGATCTTGTGATCTTGTTTTTATTCCAGAGCTCTGTATTTGCTTTGAGTTTGTTCTTATTGTATTGTATTCTTGTTTTTGTATGTTTTTTCCTACTTTGGAATAAACAAAAGATCTTTTTTCCCCCATCTGTGACTCAATCACAGGTCCACAGGATCCACCTACTCCTCCATCTCCCACTTTTCTACACAGTAAGATTATAATGTAACAGGCCATATATTTATGTTCTAGATATCCTACTACGTTATGCATTTCTGGGGGTTAATATTTCTTTTAAATCATGATAGTCCTGATATTCATTTGGCTGATAATATGAATGGTCATATTGCAATACGATAATTATCGATACATCATCCAGCCCTCTTGTCAATATATGCAAATCAGTTGCACTGTGAGTGTGCTTGGTTATTTCCTGATAGGTCAAGTACATTTTTGGATTATTGCACCACATGGAGCATATTAAAAAATAACATGGAGCATTTTAAAAATAGTTACAGATGAAAAGGTTACCAGCACTGAGCCTCATTTTCTACCTGATAACACCCCTTGTTCTCTCTCTCTTTTTTTTTTTTTACTGTGATCAGATTCAACATATGTCCTATGACTTTAACACAGAATACAGGTCTTTATCTTATATATTTTTTCTACTACAATCAATTCCATGTTTTTTTTGTGTGTGTGTGTGGGGGGGGGGGTTGTTTTGTTTTTTGCTTTCTTTCTTCTGTTTCGGTTCTTTCATGGCTGAGCACTTGTTCCAACCTGAATAGTTTTGGACGGAAGGAAAACATACCACTATTTTAAACCAACTACCAACAAAATTAAGCATATACATTTAATAGTCTTTTTTATAACAACATAGCCTAATTACTACAGAAAATCAGTCAACAACAGTACTTGTGTTCATTAGTAAGCTAAAAATGTCTGCATCCATTTTGGCCTACTCTTACTTAAATGCCATAAATGTAAATGTGCCTCTTTAACATGTTTACTTTTGTTTAGTCTTGTTTAAGGAATAAAACATAAAAATATAAAGCTGGAGAAAGGTATAAAATGTATTCAAGTGTTTATAGACATTATTACCAAGAGCAAATAGCATACTTCGAGAGTTAAAATTGGCCATGGCCTCATGGGGGTTGGATGAAAATACTGTTTTTCCCTGTCAATCAGAAAGAATCTAGCCAATCACAGACATACATCAATTTATGTATGCAGAAGAAGGTAGATAGCACTTTCCTATGTGTATGATGCAGCATGAGCAGCAGCTTTAAAAAAAATGCATGTTTCGGAGGAAGAACATGAAGAGAGTTAGTCAGAGAACTGACATAACCAAACTGGGGGGAAATGGCAGAAAAATTCGATCATGATATACTGATTGTTGATCGGACGTGCTTTGTATGCATCACAAGGAAAATTAATGACAATTTTCTCATTTGGAAATCTAGCAAATATTTCTTGTGCTTTTTTACTGAGGAGTTTTCTTTCAGCTTTTGCATACTCATATTAAATGCTGTGTAAAAGCTGAAGGTAAATATATAAAAAAAAGGATCTCCTTAAATGAAAATTAGTATGGATATAAACATCATTAGAATCAAGTTCAGACACATAATATCCCTTACTCTGAACATCCTCCAAGTCTTATTTTTCCATGGACCCTCAGACTCATGGTCACTCTAACCAAACGGTGAGATCTATATGATGTTCACCAAGGACTTACCCCTTTCATTTTTAGGTAATGTTTGAGTTTTTTAATTCAGCTGTTGGGGTTTTTGATTTGGTGCAGTATTAAGATTTGAGCATTGGACCACCATACACTTATATGTCAATAAGTTTTACACAAGACAGCTCACTTAGCATGTGCTGAGAAACATCAACAATTTGCTCAAGCTCTATTACAAGCTTAAGTGGTACTGGAGCTGTTCAAAAAGTTTAATTAACATAGTCCAATACAATGAGATTTTAAAGAAAAGCCTCTCAGTCAAGGAGTTAAAAAAGAAATGTTGATGTTATCAGGAAGCAACTCAAAACAGATGGCTTAATCAACCGAACAATGGTTTATAAAGGCTAAAGTCTTGATCTCTGCAAGTCTTTAGAACTTAATATAATAAAGTAAGGCATTGTATTGATTTAAAACAGATGGTCAAGCAATCTGATATGCCAGGGGAATTCTTAAAAATAAAAACTGAGCCAGTCCTAAAATCATTAAAGCAGTTGTAAAATCAGAGGATGGGTATACATTGACTAGAGAACATTCATAACAGATTATTATTGTGATTCTTTTTTTACTTTTAAAGGGAAAGTATAATACAAGAGGTAATCATACATTCATTCATTCATTCATTTTCTGATGTACATTTCTGTGTAAATTTGGTTAATGAAGAACACTAGCCATAAATTAGGTTCAAACAGTAAATGTGTTAGGGGTTTGCAGCACAGTCCATTTCCACTCCATATGGACTCAAAAAATTACTACTTTTGTTTTTCAAACCGAAGGGTATTTTGAACATTTTCTGCCTATTTTCACTTTTGGCAACTAAATTCGAGTAAAAATCATGACCGAACTCCTTTAATATCCAAACATTGTAATATACACTTTCTGACTGGTTATGTTTCTTTCCATGACAGAACATCTCATTTGATCATTTTAAAGTTACGGGTGTGCAATCCTCCGTATGCTTTTTTCCCTTCATTATATGGTTAGTCAAAGTCAAGGCCTCGTCGGTACAATTTCAATATTTTAGGTGCTCTTCAGTTTCCCTGCTGTACAAAATTTTACAGTCATCCTAATTTTTTGCAATTAGATTGACTTGGCTCATATTAAAAATGTAAAAAGCACATTTTCACGGAAGACTGATTCGGTCTAAAAGTCAAACGAGTAGGATGAGAAGCCGAGGCCTTTGAACCATGGCACGAAACCAGTGCCAAGAGACCAATTATTCAAAACATTCTCTTCTGAGCAGGGCGGATATGAAACAGCTCATCAGCTTGGGCTCAGGAGCAGCTTTCTGTCACACAGCAGTGTAGTCAACATGTGGTGGATTGGCTTTAAAGAGATTTGCTCCTGTTCTCGAATGTAAATTCACATATTACTAAGGATATGTTAAAGTCAGGAGCACTGTATTAGGTACTCTTAATAGATAGCAAAACTTACATAGTGAATACCACTGGAGGTACAATCTTCTCTATTTTACAAACTAATGGCCTATAAGTGCAGAAACCTTTTAAGTTTCTTCCTCACCAAGTTTTCCTCCTTTTTATTTCTGCCACTGATAGATTGGGAGGCCCCTGCGGACCCGGTAGCCCCAGTAATAGTGATTCCCCCAAGGAATACAACAGTAGTGGCAGGGGTGAGCGAGGCCACACTGGAGTGTATCGCTAATGCACGGTGAGTAAAGCATAAGAGCAACGTTCTGGCCTTCATGTCCATCCTGGTCCATTTGTGAGTAACACACTCATAGCAAGCCATTCCTAGCCCATTTAAGTCTCATACTTGAAAATTATGATCATGAACATTCGCATAAAGGTATGAACTTTGAAACTCCAATCTGACAAGCTTGCTTTCAAGTTAAATGTGTACCACAGTTCTCAAAGTATTGAAAGATCTTTAGCATAGATCTTCATAGCCATTTGTTGCTGGATGTGTTTTTACCACTGGTTCTTTTTCTCACTCTCATCTTTTTTTTAGTGGGCTTTTCTCTCTGTTTTTTCTTTATCTAGGCCTGTGGACAAGCTAAGTTTGGTGTGGAGGAGGAATGGTGTGGAGGTGGCCAGTGGTGTGGGCTCTTTCGGGCGCCGTCTGACCATCATTAACCCCACCACTGCAGACATGGGCCTGTACGTGTGTGAGGCTTCTCTGCTTGACAGCAGTGTCAAGCCAGCTGAGGCCAGAGCTTTCCTCTCTATTATAGGTATAACATCATTACCTTTTTTCCCACCAGGTCTTTCTAATGTGAATCTTTAACCCTGAGCGAAGCTCTGCTAAGTATTTGTGAATTGTGTGTCATTTTTTACTGTCCATTATCTGGCACATTTGGTCATTTTGCCAAATCCCACCACTAGCTAAGTTCCCAATATCACAATAAGCGGTTATGTGCATAAAGATTTACTTGAACTGGAGCTTTAAAATCTCAAACAAGAGACTGCATGATCTCATCAACATCCATGATTACTGTTATCACCAACATATATCAGATGCTTCTACCGATTTGCTAATTATGCAGTTTGGAGCAGGAGCTGTCACAAAGCCTAGGAAAATATAGAGTACTGCCAAGAAACTGTTGGGTGTGGATACTTAATACACAAGGAGATAGAAAAGACCGCCTACAAGCCCCATCCATTCGTGAGTGCAGTAAAGCCAACAAAGTGCATCAAGGGAAACCATACTAATGCTGAAATGGAAAAAACTACTAACTGAGGAGGGTGAAACCATTATGTTCTTTTACTTATGCTTTTTAATTGCAGGGCAGCTGAAAGCACTCAAAGGGAAGTGCTAGCTACCCTCTCCTGCATACATGTGACAGACAGCGGTGGTGCCCCTCCAACCTACTGCCAATTTTGCTTTCTAATATTGTATAATATAATCTGGTGCAGTGGTGGCCTGGTGGTTAAGGTGCTGGGTTACTGATCCCAAGGTCGGGGGTTCAAGCCCCACTATCAGCGGGTTGTCACTGCTGTCCCCCCAGTGCAGCTGATGCAGGCAGTGTCTCTCACTGTCTGTGGTGAGAGGAATGTAAAAGAACCCTTGCTGACTTTCATCAAGAAAGACTGCATAGCCGTCACCATGTTTCTGTCCTGTGATGGCGAGCTGTCCAGGGTGCCCTCGCCCAGAGTTGGCTGAGATGGGCGCCAGCCTCCCCGTGACTAAGCGGTTCAGAAAATGAATGAAGGATTTGACATTACAGTGTTGTACATCTGTTTGTAATTCTGGGTTATAAGGTTTCCGTATTAGTAAACCAAGATATAAACACTTTTTTTTTTTTATATATATAAAATGCATGAGGTTTTAGCACTTCAGTAACAAAGGGATTTACAGATCATGAGGTTTTATTTAACTGGTACATATTGATTTAAAATATATATTGTATTATTGTGTTATACCTTAAACCTTCATTTTGATTACTGATACGTTTCCCCCTTTTGATTTTCTATGAAATAAATTACACTGTTTGTGAATTCTGGTCTCAGAAATGTCTGTTAGACCTCAGCAAACGCTGAATGTTTTGTCGTAGCAAGAAGGTTCGTAGTCCGAATCTCAGCTGGGGAATTTCGGTGTTGAGTTTGCAGAGTTGAGTTCACTGGTTAACTCCCACAGTCCAAAGCCCGGCAGATTAGGTCAACAGGCTACTCTAAATTGCCCATAAGTGTGAATGTGTGTGTGAAAGCTAACCCTCCAAATGACCGGAAACCTGTTCAGGGTGTACTCTTCCTTTCGCTAAAGTCAGATGGAACTGGTTCCAGGCTCCCCTGTAAAGCTTATGGATAAGTGATTATATGAAATTTCATGCTATATATTTTATTATTTATTTTAGTGGTTACAAAACTGAAGCTAGCTCGCAGCAAACAGTATTACCTAGCTACATTGAACAGTATAGTTTTAATGACACTATTGTAGCTCCTGTTATAAAACTCCACCATCTGGACTTAAATGAGTAAATAAGCAAGAGCCTTTCATTGCAATTAACAGGTTGCAGCTGGCGACAATATTTAATCGCCCACTGATGCAGTGAGTACCTGCTATTGTCTTAAACATCCATGTTGTAAGCTATATCCTTTGAGCACAAAAAAATGTCCCTTCCATTCAGAAAGGTAAATTTATTGTCCTGCATCACCTCGGTTAGAGAAAACTGCTGCTAGCAAGTGTCAGGTAAATCCACAAGAGAGGCACAATGAAGGAACAAAAGTTTTATCCTTGGTGGCAGAACTCGAGCAACAAAAGTACAGTTTAATAACTTTCTCAGAGTAGAGTCAGGGATGCACTGAGCTGTATAGAAACATTCACGAAGCCCTTCGCTGAGCTGTGAAAGAAATCTATTAATCTGGAGCTCATTCTGGGAATACAACCGGAATGAGACGCCAGGTCGTGCAAGGCTGGACTCAGTACTGGAAAAAGGGAGATGAAGGATTATTTTTCTCTAATTTTCACTTAGAAACTAAAACATGCACACAGTAATCTTCATCTATGTATGATATGGGAATTATTCTTAATGTTTTGTTATGCATTTGAAATATTTTCAAAGTTGACAATCACATTACTGTGTTGCATGTGCCAGTCGTGCAATAATCTTTCAACTTAACCCATGGCAATAATGCAATACCAAGAATGAGTTGAAGGCTTTCCACCAATCAGAAACAAGAAAATCTTTTGAATTAATTATAATAACGTCTGCCGGCAGCACGGTGGCGTAGTGGTTAGCACGTCCGCCTCACAGCAAGAAGGTCCTGGGTTCGATTCCCAGCTCGGGCGT
>JBCNYG010000001.1:37850421-37861450 GCA_039654305.1 Porochilus rendahli
TATATATTTATTTATACTTATATACATATATAAAGTATTGCTCCATTAAGATGGCCTGAGATTACTTGTAGCACACCTTCAGAAATATACTTGCTACCTGTGTTCCCAGAAGTCTCTTCTCTCAAACCTAAATTAATTTACACATAGCATGCCATTTCGTAATGTGTGCCAATATCGAAAGGAAAAAAAATAATCCTGAGCAATTTATCTCGAGGGGGCGGAAGATCAGGTATTGACGTCTGGACGCTGCTTCTGTCTTGCTGTAGTGAGCGTATATATCTTGACCCTGATATTGACCAGTGGTTCAATAAAAGCCATTTAAAGCCTCCTCCTAGGTGTATTGTTCCTGTATAGATCTGATTCATGCCAAAGTGATCAAGGGCAAGAACAGTGAATGAATACCAGCATGCACTGTAAATATTCAGCGCTCTGTCTAAAGAGAGACTGCAAACTGCTGTTCTAGTGTGCTGGCAAAGACATTAAGCAAAAGAACATGACCATTCTCTATAACACTGCCTGCAAGGGTTGAAGGAGTGTGTAATATTGCACCGCAAATTCAATGACCACATTAGCTAAAAATAAATAATTAAATAAATAAATAAGTAAGTAAATACAAAGCTAATACTGGTCTATGTATTTCATGAGCACAAAAATACATCCAGTATATATTCAGGAGTAATGCATGTTTTTAAAATATGTAAATTTGGCTTCAGAGTCATTTACAAATGTTCTTTCTAGGGCTTTTACCTCATCGATCTTTATGAGAGGAAACTAGCCTTTTAGCCACTGTGCAAATTGAGCTATAATAGGGTTTATTTTTGCATCTTCGCTCCAAATTGAAATGGTCCAAAAAAAAAAAAAAAAAAGATTCAATTTAGAATCCAAATAATCTTATTTTCCCTTTAATCAACCAACAGCATCACTAGCCCCAGTGGATATACATGTTCATTTTCACATCTCTGCCTATGATAAAATTACCTACCAACTCTAAAATGCTTCCATTATGGCCACCCAATCAGAAGAGCTTAATTGGATTTATGCTGCTTGTTTACTGTTTCTGATTTGTAACACACATTTGAAAAAAAGCCAATCAGAAGAACAAACACTATCACCGGGATGAAAGTAGGAATGGAATTGGGCATTAATTCAATTTCCTGCTGTTAGTCCTATCGTAATGACTTTTACATTCACACTTTTGATTGTGTGTATGTGAGTTGTATTAAGCAGAGCAGCTTGAGAAGTGCTCCTGCCTGCTTGTACACACCTTTCTTTGTGGATTGTGCAGGTATGGCTCCAGCATTCATCGCTCCACCAGTTAACATCAATGTGACAGACGGTGCTGTGGCTTCCTTCACCTGCCAGGTCTCTGGTGCCCCTAAGCCAGCCATTACCTGGAGGAAAGGTAATCGTTAACATGCTATGTAACTCCATGGCTTATACAGCTTACAGTTGCATAAGTATTCATGCTGATACTGTGAAACTTCCAAACACTGTAGTAATTAGTTAACGAGTTCCCCAATGTGTCAAAATACAAACAAATTAAATAGATGTAAGAGGACATTTTGAAACAAATAGCATCATGCAGACCATTGAACAAAAAAGAACAAAGAAAAATAAGCATACAGTAACGTTTAGCATTGTGCTACCACTACCATGCTTCACTGTGGGAATAGTGTAATCATATGATGTACTGTTTGGGGTTTCCACCAAATGTAGAGCTTTGTGCCAACTTGGTTTTGCTTCAATCAGACTAGAGAACCTTTTTTCTTCTCGGTTAATTCCTTAAAATTCATTCATGCATTTGCCAAACTGCCCAGTCTTACTAGGGTCGCAGGAAGGCTAAAGCCCAGACGTCTCTGGGCGAAGGGGATGCATTCCCTGAATAGAATGCCAGTCCATCACAGGGCCATTCATACTCACACTCACACCCAGGGCAACTGGAAACAGCCAGATAACCCAATGTGTGTGTCTTTTGGACTGTTGAAGCAACAGTGGAGAGAATGCAAATTCACACAATAACACCATCACTGAGCCCAGGATTAGAACCCAGGACCATCTTTGCTGTTTGATTGACTTGCTAACTGCTACACCACCCTGCCATCCAGTCTTCAGCATGTGCTTTGATTACCTTCAAACAGGACAGCTTTGTAGAGTACCTGGGTTTATGCTTGTTCTGTCAAAAGATATATTCGTTATAAAGAGATTAGAGCATTAGCAAGTCTCTAATAAGGCTTGCTTAACCTTAATTCTATTCAGTACATTTTAAACAGCCTCCAGTGAAGCCAGGGATTTCTTTTCTCCCTTTTAATTAGCAAATAACAATAATTAATGAAAATCATACCAGTTCTTGTCATCATTTTTGTGTCATCTAAAAAAGATTTGACGTGATTTTTTCATGTTCATTAGTAAAATTAAGTTTGTCTGCATGAGATAAAAACCTTTTTGGTTATTCAACTTTAATACTTAATCCCAAACAGAACATAAAGACATATTTGACTTCCAGTACATGCTCAGCTCTCTTTGACTCCGAGGAAATTTCATGAAACATTTTAACAGAGAAATGCTCTGTATACACACACACCAAAAATAAAGTATGAATGATATAAATGTGGCAGCAGTTAGCTTTGCTGCCTCACAGAACGGACGCATTGTACATTATCTTCCAGTGTTTATTGTTCTATGAGTTTTCTTCAGGTTCGGAAGATAAATGAAGCTCAGGGTCTGTGCTAAAGTGACCAAAGTTGTTAATGAGTGTGTGAATGCTGGTGGGCATGGCTTACTGTGATGGACTGTGTACCATTCATGGTGTATCTCCTGAAACTGGGAATGCATGGTGGAATGGATGGATGGATGGATGAATGGATAAATAGACACATAGAGTGACAGATGGAAGAACGGATGAATGGAAGAACACATGGATAGAGGGTCGATGGATGGATGATTAGATGGCTTGAGGGATGGATGGTTGGAAGAATGGATGGATGGATTATTGAATGCATGAATCCCACTTGTCACCTATTTTCTGAAAGTTATTTATCACTTGGAGGGATTTTTTTCAAACTCTTTACTGGAAGACGATAAATTGATAGTGCGAGTTTTTGTGCGCTGCAGAACGCTATTAAAACGCCTTTGTTACCGCTGATTGGCAATATAACAAAGATTATTTTGTATGAATGCACACTACAAACCTCCCTTTGTATCCTAGGACTGTTTCTGGCTTTTATTTGTGAAGTCGTTTCCATAGCCTTCCCAATTATGTGCACGGAGCTCTTCTAATGAGACAGGCTGAACTGAAGAATTTCCCTCTGGGAAAACTTTGAGTGTGTAATAAAACATCGGGCACAACTAAACAGCCACTCATGTTACTTTGTTAATCGTTTGCGTCATAACAGAAATGAAACACTGAATGCTCTCTCTCTCGCTCTCTCTCTATCTCTATCTCTCTCTCTCTCTCTCTGTCTCTCCATGTGTACACAGATGCACAAATACTAGCCAGTGGCTCAGTACAGATTCCTCGCTTTACGCTGCTGGAGTCTGGTGGACTGCAGGTGCAGCCAGTGACGTTGCAGGATGCAGGGACATACACCTGCTATGCAGCTAACAGTGAGGGAGCAATCAACGCCAGCGCTGAGCTTACTGTGTGGAGTAAGACGTTCATTTTCCTAATTTAAACATGCATACACACACACACACACACAAATACACTCAGAACAAAGAGTGTACTTTCACGCAAAATCAGCGGCATTTCTGTAATCAAAGAGCATAAATATGAGTATAAAATGAATAATAAACGAGGGGTTATGAATTTTAATTCTTTATATAGTCATTTGCCTGGGATTAGAGTTTGGATATGAACCTCTTAAGTCACAGTTTATCATCCAGTTATTCAGACTAAATCACGTTATTCAGTTGTTACTTTTAATTATTCCTTAATTTTACTAAACGATAAGAAAAGTTGTATTCATTCATGTAAATGTAGTTATGAGAGTTTAATGACGCTTAAGTCATTTATAAGAAGGTTATTTAGACTAATCATATATATTACAATGTTTTTTTTTATCTCATATCACAGTATGATACAGGGTTATTCAGAGGAAACAGAGGCATGTGTTATACCTAAGCTCACAGCACACGGCACGTCTGATAAACATTTTACAATTAGTTCGGCACAAACTTTTAAACAGGATTGTTTGGTCGAAAAGTGGAGTCTGAAATGCCTCAGACCATAATAAAAATATTACATTTTAAAAAGTATGCCTGGAAAGAAACAATGTTTATCTCTAGTAAATAACTTGAAATGTTTGATATTTTGTATCTTTAAGATTCTGCTTTATTTTCAGGTTACTATTCGAAGTGAAACAAATTTGTGATATCGAGCTTTTTATGTACCTTCTTTCTAAGAAAGATCAGATTTTCCTAAAAGCTTAAGCCAATTAATGAAGTGATGAATACTTAATCAAATCTGGTTTGCGAGGTTTATTCCCAAATAGAGCAGTCGAGTTTGCGGCAGCTCAAGTCCACACTGTTATCAAGGCAAATAAGGATGCAATAAATACTAATAAATTCCAATCCATACTTCAATGTTTTCTGAAAATTCTTCAGTAGAATTAAATCATCTCTTTAAGAATAATTTGTACTGATGTTTTATATTATAATTGCAAAACATCAGTGGTTTCACATATGTGGTCCCCAATGTATGTTTACAATAAATTTTCATACTCATTTCATATGAATCATTTCATATCATTCAGACACACAGAAATGTGTGTTTGAGCTGAAAATGAAATTATATTACTGTATTTTATGAACTGAATCAGTGCTGGTGTTGTGATTGATACAGTTAAAAAGACTATTCATAAAAATTCACATTAATTCTTTGAGAATGCTTAAAAATGCCATCTACACCTTGAACCACACAAGACCCATTTTGGTGTAAAGTCTGTTTGGTACAAAAGCCCTGCTTTTGGTGGGAATTTACGAAACAATACCTATTTTCTAATATATGCTGTTTGAGACTCATCACTCACAGTATTTTATGCCTTCCTGTCCTGTTCTCCCCATTATTCCCTTATTGTCCCTTGCCCAGTATTAGTTTTTTTTTTTAAAACCATGCACTGGGTGTTAGGTTACACTTCAGACCTGGAAATGAAGTTACACTTTAAAAGTTCTATATGAATTTAATTTAAAATAAACATGACACTTTTATAAAAAGAAAGCGGCTGTGCAGTGTTGTGGTGTTCTGCGAAACATTTTGCTGCTTTAAGAGCCAGACTTTGTAGTGACAGTTTGCGAGACTTAACTGACGCTAAAATTAGCCCCCTGCTGTTGTGCTAACATACACAGAGATGCTCTGAAACGAAAATGTAAGCCGAACTGGCTGGAGAAGAGTAAAATCTCCAGTTAAACTCAGTGTGAATTTGAAACTCACAGCTGTAGCGGTTTCTTATTTTATATTAACACTGTATATCCATTTTAGTGTGTCCATGTTAAGTCAGACGTTTCGTTTGGTATCTTCCCAAAGGTCGCACTTACATTTCCCAGCCTCCTGTTGACCGGCGTGTCATCAAGGGAACAACGGCCATTCTGGAATGCAGCGCCATACATGATGGTCGCGTGCACGTAAGGTAGGTGGTGAAGTAGAGGTCTGAATGCTTGTGTTTTGACTCCGCTCCTTGAGGCCAGGCCTGCCCCATCCATACGGTGTATAATGTTAATTAGAAGTGCTAGCCCATGCGACGTTAAGTAGATTCAAAATGCAATCCGTCATGCTGTAAACCTAATTCAGCGCTAATATGCAGGAAATCGGTGTAATGAAGCACTCATGCGTTCCCTGCTCCTGTCTTCTCTTTATCCCTCCGTCTCATTTCTCTATATTCCCATTGCCCTCTCTCTACTCTCAACTCTGTCTTTCTTCACACTCTTGACCCTCAATCTCTTTATCTGCTTTTTTGGGGGGTGTTTTTTGTTTGTTTATTTGTTTGTTTGTTTGTTTGTTTGTCTCTGTCCTTTTCTTGCTGTTTTTCCCCCAATATCTCATGTTAATGTTGTGTACATTTCATGTGTCTCATGTAAACACTGTTAGGATGTTCCATGATTCTGTTGTGACAAGCAATATCCTCTATGCTGTTGCATGTTGGGGCGGGGTTGCAGATGCCAACAGACTAAACAAACTGATCCGCAAGGCCAGTAACGTTGTGGGGATGGGGGTGGACTGTCTGACGGTAGTGTCGGAGAGGTGAATGTTGTCCAAAATAAGGACAATACTGAGCAATAGCCCCCAACCCGCTTCACAACCTGCTGATCAGTCACAGGAGCACATTCAGTGAGAGAATGATACCACCTAAATGCTCCACTGAACGACACAGGAAATCATTCTTACCTGTGGCCATTAAACTGTACAACTCCTCCATTATACTCCTCTAATAGCAACAACATCCACTGTTATACATTTGCATTTTGCCTTACACTTACATTTTTTCGTATTGATAATGCTGTACTTTTTACTCACTGACCAGTCTTTATTTGTTAAAGTTTTACTTTAATACGTTTGTTGTTTGTTTGTTTGTTTGTTTTGTTACAGTATTGTGTGCTACAAGTTACAAACCATAAAATTTCGGAGTTGATACATGCATGTCATGTTGAAAAAAAATGTTGACCCAAAAAATCAAATAAAAAATATATAATTTATTTAGTAGTATTGATAGTTTCTGCTTTTTGTGGAGTTCTAGAATGAGGGGCATGGTGGCATATTGGTTAACACATTCTCCTCACAGCAAAAAGGTCCTGGGTTCAAGTCCTGTGCTTGGGCATTTCTGTGTGAAGTGTGCATACATGTGCATACTGAAACTGTTAACGCTGGTTATGATAGAAAAGAGTCAGAACACATTGCATAGCAGCTTGCTGTGTATGGGGTTGCCAGGCTGCAGGCCACTCAGGTGGTGTTAATCTTAGGTTTGATTGGTGTATATGATATAGACAGGAGCAAGTGCCTGTAGAGCTCAAGAGTAAAGTATCAAAGAAGAGATGATTAGTTTGTGTACCTGGGGACAGGTGAGACAGAGAAAGTTTAGAGGGTAATTCAAAAGTGTGTATTCAGTATGTGATACATTATAGTCAAAGCAAAAGGGCTCTCTAAGAACTGGTGGACTGCTTGGTCATAACACTTCTCTAATACATAGTCAACTACTGTAGTCTATCCTTAAACTGGGGACAAAATACAGAAACATTTTAAGAATTCGTTTAATGAGTTCATGTTTGGCCAAACTTCTGACTTCAGCATTTGCTCCATGAACATTTATTTACCTCCAAGTTTGCCTCCTTATCTGAGACAGACTGTCTTTAAGTGACTCTAAATGGTGGGAGCGGTAGCCTCTATTTTTTGGGTTCAGATTCGGCATTAACATGAAATTTTTTTCTTCTTTTTCTCTGCCCGTTGTCATGCAAATCATGACAGCAAACAGTATCAACTCAACAAGCCTTATTGGGTGGGCACGGGAGAACACAGAACAACCATTCCATGACTATGGTGCACTGCTCGGGAGTTACCAGGTTCTCACTGCATCCGTCCTGTCTTTATAAAACTCATATATCTAATGCTAATATATTCCATTCTCTCAATGATTTCCTTGATGTAAGAGGATTTTTTTTCTTTTGCAGTTACAGTCTTCACCACCAGATGGCATATTTCTCTTTTCGAATACAGAAGTGACTTCCTAATACTTCATACTAACATGGATTGTATTCCAGAGAAGTTTTGTTGTGTAAAAAAACGGTTTCTTTCTCCTTCACTGTCCTCCCAGCAAACTGAAAGCACACATTATTATTATTATAGTCAGCTGAATCCTCTGGCAGTTCTTCAGCAGCAGCTGCTCCTCACACTGATGGCTGATTAACTAAATATCAGAGTTCACTCTAAGACCAGTGCAAGGCAACCTGGAGGAGAAGCAAAAGTAATAAGAGTCAAGAGAATTCATTCATGGCAACAAGTCAGATTTCATGACAATGAAAGGGGCAATTGTATAGTCTGACATCATCTCAGTCCTTTGTGTAGAATTTAGCTGTAGCATCATGGGTAGTGACCAAGACCAAAAGGAAAGCACTCATCCTACCTGTACTGAAGTCTCTTCAGTGGTTACTAGAATAAGAAGCTTTTATTGGTATTCAAGTAGTGCCTGAATACATATCAGATCAATTTTTTATGTACGCTCCTTCCACATCACTCAGGTCTCCTTGTTACCGCTGTGAACCTAAAATATTGATAAGGTATGACTTAGTGTCCATAGTCCTTCCCTTTGGAACAGCCTGCCAGAGGAGCGAAAGGCATCAAAGTCCACAAACACCTTTGAGTCAGCTGAGATACGATTCAGTGTCCCCGTGACCCTAATATAAATCCAGTAAATGAGTGAGGAGGAGTGTTTTGTATCATTGCCTCCACCAAAAATGGAGTTTTGTTGGAGGTTTTGTTATCACTGGCATTTGTTTATTCATCGGTTTGCCTATGAACAAAATCCTGGCCACACACGTGTGCAGATTTTCACCCAACTTGGTCCTAGAGATCATTTTTTTTAAGGCCAGAGCAAAGTCAAAAGTTTTTTTCCACAAAAGGGACTGAGCACTTATAACTTCGAAATAAGCGCTGATAGACATGTCGTTACTATGGAACACTAATACTACTGGGTGAAGTTTTCATCTTAGAAGCCCCTCACTCCTGCTGCTGACAGATCTAAATATAATCTCAAACACAGTGAAGAAGACTTTCCACTACAGGTGATATAAGCTCTTTTACTTAAATTATTTAGGACTACAAATGCTATTACAGCTATAAATTAATGAACTAGACTCCATGTTAATCTGTAGTGAAGTTTCTGCTACATGGTTTTATTTTTATCTGGTTTCACCCAAATGAGGATACGTTTTCCTTTTGATTCTGGTTCCTTGCAAGGTTTCTCCCTCGTGCTGCCTGAGAGAGTTTTTCCTTGCCATTTTCACTGTGTGCTTGCTCATTGGGGATGCGTAGGGTTTTGTAAAAGAAATTATAAAATTCTTTACCATTTTTTTTACTGTGTACATTGACTTAACACAGGCGTCTATGGGAGCTTCTCTAGTTCCTCATCTCTTCTTATTTTCTGAACCGATTCATCCTTGTTTAAGGTCATTGGAAGACTGGAGCACATCCAAGCCAACTCTAGGCAAATGTGTGGTACAACCTGAACAGCTCATCAGTCCATCACAGCACGAAAAGAGCCAATTACCCACATTCCTGCCTAGGTGCAATTGCGAATATCCAATTTGCTTAATTTGCAAGGCCTTGCACTGTGGGAGGAAACCGGAGCACCTGGAGGAATCCCACACAAGCCTTTCGATAGTTGCCAGGTCTTTGAGCCAAAACAAAGAAACTGCAACATGCCAGGTGAACATATTGCACACATGCTGTGCAGAGGTCTTAAAATTACAGCCAGAGAGGAAAATCAATTATGGTTCGATATTAAAAGTTATCAGGATTATCAGGGGTTATCAGGACAGAGATGTGGATCTGACGGCACACTTGGGATTGGTGTTGTTTTGTGTGAAATGCACTATATCTCAGAGCTGTACTTTAAATGCTAAATTACTGAAAATATGGCCTTACTGGGGTGAAGACTGGGGCCAGGAGGTAGGTTAAGGGGCAAAACTGAAGTCTTGTGTAATTTATCTGTTTGGATTTCTTTTCAAAGTGATCCACAGGAAATGTAGGAGCTCATTTCTCTTGTCAGCAAAATTATCATAACATCAACCATAAGGTCAGAAATCATCCCTTACCTCAAATTTATTCAATGAAAAAGTGTTTGGTGTCCAAATTAGGCTACCTTGTAATGGAAATTTATATTGGCCAAATCCCCTGCTAGAAAACTGCCTGCTGAATTCATCACATGCCCGCCTGAACCCACACCAGGTTATTAATCTCAAATCACTTTTCCTCTGTGGTTTCCGTCCTTAATGTTCTATCCCGAAAATGCCATGAATCTCGTTACAGTTATACATGAAAAAATGTACTGAACATTTCCAAGTATCTTGTTGCGTGCAAAACAACAGAAGCAGCATTTAAACATTCATGAACAGCTCCTGGAGTAGGGGTAGGGGGCAGGGGGGTGTGGGTGTCAAATCACTGTGCTGTAGGAATCTCAAATCTGATTGGTCAGAAGTGGTTGGTTTTTTTTCTGTAGCATTAGTTTGTGATTCAAATGATAGTTTTATATTAATGTGCTTCTTCTAATATAGAATTATTTCTAGATGCCAAAAAACCCACTTTGGCAAGAGGAGGTGTCCCAAATATGTACAAATGTCTAGAATTCCTCATCAGAATATGACAACAAACCAAATCTGTTTATTTACCCATTCCAAGTTGTTTTATTGGCAGATAATGTATTCTAAATAGAAGAAGCCAGATTTAAAAAATGTTACACAACTGCCTCAAGCTACACCATGTGATCCACTATCACCCAAGTGTTCATGAGTTCGAGCCTGCAGTGATGAACTCAGCCATCCATGGATAGGAGCCCATGAGAGTTAATTGGTCAACCTCTTAAGGTTGCGGATAGGCTGGTGCCTATCTCTGCTGACACTGGGCCATCACAGGGCAACACACAGAACCACTCAATTAACAATTGAGGTCATTTTGGAACAGTCAAATAGCCAAATGTGTATGTCTTTGGACTGTGGGAAGAAACCAGTGCTGCACTGTTTCTGTTCTTTTAATCCTGTGGGTGCCTTGTTTTTCTTCCTGGTGCTTTGGATTTTTACACCAGCTATTTATGCCAGTTAAGGTGTAAAGCCCTCCTGTGACAGTACGACTGTAATATATCAGGCCTAATATTTTACAAGTAGATTGAATGGCTCCATTTCCCCTGCCAATGTAATTCATTAATTCATTCATTTTCTGAACCGCTTATTCCTAATTAGGGTCGCGGGGAGGTTGGCGCCCATCTCAGCCGACTCTGGGTGAGGGTGGGGTACACCCTGGACAGCTCACCAGGCCATCGCAGGGCCATCA
>JBCNYG010000001.1:37861550-37879778 GCA_039654305.1 Porochilus rendahli
ACAGACAGACAGATAGATAGATAGATAGATAGATAGATAGATAGATAGATAGATAGATAGATAGATAGATAGATAGAGACATTTGTAATTTTCTAATATTGAGACTTCATCTTATCTTTACTTGGTATGGAGCAAATGTGTGCACACAATTCCCCTGGGATAAATAAAGTATTTTGATTCTGATGAGGATGAATCTGACTATCCCTTTTTTCTCTTTCACTGTATCTCTATTGTTCCTGTGCAGGTTTGTGTGGATGAAGGGCGGCGAGGTGGTCAGTCAGTCCCGAGGAGGGCGGATTAGTGTGCAACAAGGTTCTCTGCACATCTCTCAGACGTGGTCAGGGGATATAGGCGATTACACTTGTGATGTGATTTCGCTCGCCGGCAATGACTCCAAGACTGCACGCCTGGAAGTGATGTGAGCTCCAGACACACACTATATAGCTTCCTGTTAATTCCCTCTTGCTTGACATGTGACTCTTTTCTAGTAATATGTTGTATGATGTTGCCTTCTTTCAAATGCATATTTTTAGCCCCAGCCCTTAGCTTTCAGAAAGCGTCTTTTCTTTAGGAACAGCTGGGCTTTGTGAAGCTCCAAATGACGGGGGCTCTCCAGGGTGCAGCTCTCTATCTACTATAGATCTTTGTGCAAATCCCAACCACAAAATGCCACAAAATTTCCTCCCATCTAACATCATTTAGAGTATATACGTGAGTTAAAAAAGAAATTGAAGTGATCCTGCACACCTGAATGTGTTTCCTTTTTGGAAGACTGATTAATATGAATGAACTGTAATGAAACATACTAGTGCTGGTGATAATATTGGAAAACCTTCCATTAATACTACATTGTTTTATTTGGTTTAAAGATGGCTCAAAACAGCATATCCTTGCAAGGCCCGTGTTGAAATTAAAGTCAGCCGTTTGCTACTTCTTTACGTCATGATGTTAAAGAATGTTATTGCCCTTTAATGCTAGGTGAATTACCCCTACCTACCCCATTTTCAAGTGTAGTCAATAACCTGAAAAGGAACAAAGGAAAGAAGTATGTTAGTACTACCTTAGAAGAAAATAACAAGTCTCCAAACTTGGTTTAAACCCCATTAAGATGATTTGGGATTAAGTAAAGAATAAAGTAGGATGAAGCAAAGAAACCAACAAGTGTAGCACTTTTGTGGGAACTTTTAAAAAAGTGTTGTGAAGAATTTCTAAAACAGTGTTTGGTTGCTATAATTGAAAGAATGCCACGAGTATGTTCAGCTGTAACATTCGCGAAAGGTGGCTACTTTGAGTCAAAGATTTAGAATAAACTGTGTTAAACTGTGTTAAACAGAACAATTCTGATACTTTTTTTAATAAATATTTATTTATTTATTTATTTTTAATTTTTAAAGTGGTGGCCCGGTGGTAGGTTACTGGATTACTGATCCCAAGGTCAGTGGTTTAAGCCCCACCATATACCGGAACTAGTAACAGCATTGTTTCTAAGCAGTGATGTTTACAGTAACACTCTCTGGGTGTATGCTGAATAAGTACATGTATTTAGCCTTGCACACTCAAAGCCTTAGTGCTTTGGCTTCCCTGCTTATGCACAGAGTTGTATGTAGAACTCTGTGGTCTGGACCGAAAACATGCCTAATGTGGGAATATTCCATAAATAATCTTTTTAGCTAAAGGTTTTTAGCATAATACAATCTTAGCTGTGTACTGCCTCAGTATACTCCCTTTTTTGGTGTTCGGTTGTGATGACTGGCAAGGGAAAAATAAAATAATCTCCTGAAATCCCAAAAAGAATGCACAGAAAACTACCTGCTGATCCACATCTCGCACTGTTGTTATCACTAAACGGGAGTTTTACCAGAGCATGTGATTTCATGAGGGGAACGATGCAGATTGCAGTCTTTCTATACTGGATCCAAGTAAATTTCAATTAATACAAAAACTGAGGCGTTCTAAAACTTTTGATGGGTAGTATATGCCGATCAAGACTTATTATGAATTAAATTCTAAATGTTATATGTTAAGATGATGACCCTGTGTTTACACTGGGGCACGAGGTCCACAAGCACGGTGGAGGTGGTCATGGGATAGAATGGTGATTATCTTGACGGAACTTGGTGGCTTTGTGATGATCGCACTGATAGTGACAAAATTTTTGAATGTCAAAATTTTTTCTATTATCATTACAATTTTTTTACGATTTTCTGCCAACCATGATAGAACGCGGGAATCATAATAGAGCTTAACGGACCCTACCAGAGCATAACAGACCTTGATGCGCCATCATAAGAGATCCCTGCCTTTGTTTTACACCCCAATCATGCTCAAAGCGTGCTCACAAATCATGGAGCTCCACAATGTTTTGAATCATGGAGATCGCAGATATCATGCCCCACTGTAAACCCAGGGTTACCACCATAGTTCAATAAAACTATATCTGTTGGTGGTTCGATCCAACTCAATTCTCAGAGCATGACATGACGAGGTGGAAACTATCCACAAAATGTTTTAAAGCACACCAGTCCCGAAGCATATTTCTCTCGTGTTTCTACAATTTTGGCATTAACCATCACTTAATAAAATATTTATGTAATTCTTATAAATGAGTTTTGAAGGTCCAGTGTGAGCCAATGTTACTGAATGAGGTGTCAAAACTTTAGTATAATTTATTCCTTTATTTGCAAAAATCCTCCTTGTGCCCAACATAGTCATGTTTTTTCACAGTTTAGTTTTCAAGCATTTTTCATGGTTAGAAACACTCTACTCAACATATCCTCATGCAATTAACTAAAAAGTGCTAGAATAATAAGGGCTAGTGTAGCGTATAATCAGTACAGGAATTTCAGCAGAGAAATTGTCTTCAGCATGACTGTACCGTGGTGGTAACTTTTTCGTCTGCTATCCAGCTGTTTAATGTTCATTAACACATCTCCTACTTACAATGTAAAAAATAGCATACACATTACCCAAACTGCCCCAACTCCCTTCTTTGAGTCAATTTTTTTCCTGCTTTTGCATTTAAATTAATTTATTCATTTTCTGGACCACTTAATCCTAATTAGAGTTGGGGGGAGGCTGGTGCCCATCTCAGCCAACACTGGGCGAGGGCGAGGTACACCCTGGACAGCTTGCTAGGCCATCACAGGGCAGAAACATGCTGATGGCAACCCAATGGCCTACGCTATTCTCGACCACAGACAGTGAGAGACATGGCTGGCCTTCGATAGCCCAGTTAGCTGCAGTGGGGAAGCAGCAGTGACAACTCGGTGATAGTGGAGCTTGAACCCCCTGACCTTCGGATCAGTAAGCCAGCACTTTAACCAGCAAGCTACCACTACTTTTTTGTGGGGTTTTTATTTATCTGCAATTGTATGTTGAGGGTGTACCATGTCTTCACCCAGTGTCAGATGAGATCCTAGTGGGATTAAGCGGTTCAGCAAAGTAAGTCTGTCTCATCTTCATTTTTAAAGTGGTATAGCAACCACGGTGCAAATGGAATGGGAAAAAACTAAGCTGATTTTGCATCTTATTTTATTTGATTTTAGGACATGTTTGTTTAATTAATTGTTTTATGTAATTTTATGTTTATTTCAGATAACAAAATATTATTATAATCTTATTTAGATGCCATTAAGGAGACACAGTGTCATAGTGGTTAGCACTCTTACCCTAGAGCACAAAAGTCCTGGGTTTTAGCCTTGTGTGGATTTTTTCTGGGTATTCTGGTTTCTTCCCACAGTCCAGAGACATGCACAGTAGGCTAATTGGCTATTGCGAAGTTACCATAGGTGTGAATGTAAGTGTGAATGTCTGTCTGTCTGAGAGAACAGATTCCGCAGTAAGTTTGTGTCTGTCTCATACAGTGCAACAGAATCCACAGAAGTGGTACAGTGCATCATGGGTGTATAATGGAAAGTGGCTGTATATTAACCCTGGTTGAGATGGCTGCTTGGTTATAGTACTCAAATTGAGTTTACTATTTATTTTTTTTTATA
This sequence comes from Porochilus rendahli, assembly GCA_039654305.1. Taxonomy (NCBI): domain Eukaryota; kingdom Metazoa; phylum Chordata; class Actinopteri; order Siluriformes; family Plotosidae; genus Porochilus; species Porochilus rendahli. Next base: position 37,865,546 of record JBCNYG010000001.1, read on the forward strand.
AACCAGTATGAGTCTTGTTATTCCTGTGTCTCTTGCCTTTTTGACACCCACAAATATGTTCATGTTATGGTTATGAAGAACATTACGGTATAACAATGAGCCTTTTATAACATTTTGTGCATGTTCCAACATTTCAGTCATTATCTGATTCTTTGGAATACGTAAAACACATGCTGCAGAAAGTCATTTTGGGAGATAAGTGTGTGCTATAGCACAGAAAAAGTGCAACTGGGGATGCGAGGGAAATGACCCAATGGAACATTTACTGTGTGATACCAAGAGGGTTGGTACTTAGTGACACATGGGTAAATGCCAATAATCTGTTATCTTAACAAAATACCCAGTAAGCTATTATCTCAACAAGGATCCAGTAATCTGTTATCTCAGTTCTACCACTGGACCCATGACTTGTATGCCAGGAAAGACTTCACCGTGACACAGTCACTTTGAAATTTCAGAAAAGTCTGGACACAAGCCCCTAAACCCCCTAATTACCCCTCTGTTTTCTCTCCAGTGCGTGGACAGTCAGTGCACTCTGCATACACATATTTACTCTGCCAAAGAAGCTAAAAAACACAGTTTATTTAACAGCAGCCCTTTGTTCATTAAACTATGTGCAAAGCTTTTCCTGCGTGTTTGCTTGCAGATGTAGTGGTAGCTCTCACAGCAGGAACTTGTAGACTAACCTTTTTAGCGGATACTTTTTTAATTTTTGTACCCTTTCCATCTGGTTTTCAAGCTCTTTTCTTTTAGATGCTAACGCTAACATCCAAAAACATTTGGAAAGCAGCAGGCTGCTAATCGTATTTCTGTGCATTAGGATTTTTTCTTTTTTTGATCCTTCGATGTCATATAAAAATTTTATGCTTTTCATTTGGTTTCCTTTTCTGTCTGTCCCCTAAATTATTTATTTATTTATTTGTGATTGTGTGCAATCAAATTATTCATCTTTTAAAAGGCTGCTGACCTTTTGGACTCTCCACATTGTTTTCAGCTATGTAAAGTTCAGGTTTTGATGAATTTTTCCCTTTTGACTTTTTAACTCACCTCTAAATAACAGGACTTATTCCTTAACATTTATTGCTTAAAGACTGTCTCGGGTTCAATAAAAAAAAAACTCATAGCCAACCGCAAACTTTGCTAAAATGAATACAAAAGGTCAGAAAAGACATCAGGTGCATTTACGTAGATTTGTGGTGAATTGCTCAAGATTAAGACTCTTCGTTGGTCTGCGGTGCTGTATGGTGCTTATTAACAGTTGAGACCATTTGTCGTGGATGACGAGTTTTGTGAAAAATGGTATTCGAGCGGTTCTCTCCCACGTGGCTCAACTCATCCTGCCTTCTCTGGAGCACAGCTGCCCATGCCATTAGAGAGAAATAGCTTTTTAGTCAGACGTACTTTCCATTGGCAATAGACTGCTTAACTTTGGCAGTAGAGATATTACCTTGGATTGAGGCATTTCTGTTCTACCTACAGGAGTCATTACTAATGGGCTTTTCTCTTCAGTTTAGATTTGCATGGAGAATCTACAAAAGGTCTCCAGTAAGCTTTAACATTTTTTTAAATGGAAGGTAATGTGCATAGTTGTAGAAGAATGTATCACATATTCAAGATGCCAGTATCTCTGTTTCTTTTTTTCCCCATCACAAGACATACACAAGATGAAAGGCATGTTTCGGTGAGATTGTCAGAGGTTTCTTGCCTGGTTAGAAAGAACAAAAAGAAGCGATGGGACCTGAAGCTTTGATGATTCTTTCTCTGGGTTTAATTTACAGGAGAAAACAAACTTTCCCAAGACTGAAAATGCTGGCTGAAAGTGTGCTTTGATACGTGACTGCAACATGAAGACAAACCTTGCCAACTCTATTTAGTGAAGTGATTCATGAAATAAATAAAATAATAATATCAAAAACTAGGATTACATCAAATATATACACATTACATTTTATATCATTATTATTGTGACCATCAAACATCAAAGCACTAGCTATATTAGCAGGGAAATCTGGAATCATATTGATTTTCTTTGAATGCTGAAAAAAAAATGAAAGAAAAGAGAGCAGACCAACCACTGAGGGATTTAATAGTGAAAGGACTAGAGGGAGGTGCAGGGTATTAAGGGAAACTTCAAACAGATATGTTGAGAAAGTAAATCTTTGCATTAGAAATGTTTCCTAACCCTCTAAGAATGATTTTTACATTTGTACTGCATGTGTGTGCTGACTCCCTTGGCTTTTCTGTCTCCCCAGCGAGTTGCCTCACTCACCGCGGAACCTTCAGTCCAGTCTTAATGCCACAGACAGCCGCAGTGTCCACCTGTCCTGGATGAGACCTTTTGATGGCAACAGCCCCCTGCTGCACTACATTGTGGAGCTCTCAGAGAACAGTATGTGCTGGTTTTGTTCCATGCCAAGGTGTTTGTGTGGTTATTCATTTGTTTTGTCTCTATAGTTAAGGAACAAATTGCTAAAAACTGCCAAAAAAAAACAACGAATTCACAAGAACCCCATGAGTTCACATTTATTTTTAAAAACCATCTCTTGGCTACCAATCACAGTCCCAGCTTGAATGCTTTTTAGGCTGAAATATGGGTACAGTAGGAGTCCATTTCTTTTCCTGAAGGTATAATTTAAACTAATATACCCCCTAGGGCTAATTACTGGGCCTCAAGTTAACTATCTAATATCTTTTTAGGATAAAAAGAAATAAAGTGTACATTATGTATTTCCAAGCAAATTCTAATTTACTGTCACATAAAAAATCATACACAGTACAATATTAGTTGAAATGCCTATACGTCCTAACATGTGAAAAATAGCTATCAATACCAAGAAAAAAGAACAATACCAATAACTATAACTATTTAAAGGACTTTTATAGTTAAAGGTCAATATAAATAAGAAAATGTGAAATGGAAAATATATAAAATAAAATAAAATATAAATAAAATATAGATACAAAAATATATCAAATTAAATATAAATGCAATATAATGAAATATAAATGTTAATGCAATATAATAAAATATAAATGCAGTGTCTATTTTACAATTATTATTGTCTGTTAAGTGTCAATAATGGAAAAAGGATGACATATAAACTGACCAAATTGCACACCATTTCTGTTATATGCCACCATTCTGCCATCAGATTTATGAACATTTATTTTTTTATGGGTATGTTTTATGTAAACAAATTATTACATGTGGCGCTACGATGGCGTAGTCGTTAGCCTATCCACCTCACAGCAAGAAGGAAGGTCCTGGGTTCGAGCTGTGCGCCTGGTGAGGGCGTTTCTATGTGGAGTTTGCATCCTTTCCATGGACTTGTGTGGGTTTTCTCCGTGTGCTCCTGTTTCCTCACACAGTCCAAAGACATGCACAGAAATGCCCTCAGCTGAAATTCAAATCCTGAACCTTCGCTGAGAGCACACAGCATTGAAGCTCATGTTCATGTACTATAATCATACAGCAGTAAATTACTGGTTTTATTGTGCCACAATAAATAGATTATATTTATTTTAAAGGATAACAGGGAAAGAAACAGCCGCAGGAGCACAAAGGATTGTTCAGAGTTCCTTAAGGAGTGGGATTAAATAAGCATACCTGCATGCACATCTGCATGAGATAAAGTTGACAGTGCAGTTAAAGCGAAAATAATGCTTACAAAGTGCGTTTATCCAGCTTTCTTTACTGTTATTTTTTTCTGTGCTGATAAGTTGACATCATTAGGCCACTCCTCTATCCACATGCGCACATGTATACATTTTATGAGTGCGTATTAGCATGAGATGGTCAGAGTACGCTTCATTCTTAAGTGTGCTCAAATAAAGACAAATTATACTAGATAAAGAAGGTTGATCTTACTTAAATTGTGCTGTCTTGTGAATGAACAGAGATGTATAGAAGCGTGGAGACACTCCATCACCAGCATCATGCCAGAATGGAGCAGATTAATCTGCTCAGGGTTTGAGTGGACAGTGAGGAATGGGCTCTGGTGGAGGTGGAGGTAGAGGTATAACACTGCTGCGTGCCTCCAGGATGTCAGAAACACCTGGACCACTGAGAGTGACAAGCCTGCTTCTGAACAGCTGTTCATTTCATCATATGTCAGTCCCCATAAACCTAGTTGTACCTTAATTGTGCTTTTCAGAATGAAGCAGTTCGGTGTGGGAATAAAAGTGTTGGTGTTTTGGCCAGTCATTGCCTTCAATCTAGTTAATTTTTTTGGCATGCTGCAGTAAAGTCGATTTTGAACATCATGAAGGATAATGATACATGAATTGTGGATTTAACTGTATACTTGCTGCAGGAGCAGACAAAGCCAGACTCATTGTGAGCAACCTAGAAGTTCAAGTCACTCATTCTTTTCTTTTTCCCCCTTCCTTCCTTTTCTGACTCATTTCCACTAGCAATCTCCTTCAATCTGTACATCTGTGGTGCTATGAACAAATGATCTGTAATGGCCATAATTTTATTAGTACTTCAACATCGGCGCTGGCTGCTGTAATAAAGTGTACCCCTGCTTTAATATGCTTTGATTACAAGTCCGCAGTGCCTTTGTATAAAAAAACCTTTGTATAATATTCAGGCTAATAAAGAGCCTGTTGTGGTTTGATCCGATCATTAAGTATTAATGATTGCTTGTGTTCCACTGGGGAATCCGGACTTGAAAGTGATGTGTGATTAGGAATTTTGGTTTGAGCATTATAACGTGTATAAAGTGAATAAGATGGCTATAGTCACTAGACTCAGTATAAATTTGCTCTGCTGCGATACTGAATGTCCTTGTACTGTATGTTAATTTATATTTTTGAACAAACGTCTCTTGCTTGGTTCTAGATTCTCCGTGGAGGGTGTACTTGCCAAATGTGGACCCGATGCTGACGACGGCCGATGTAACTGGGCTCACTCCAGCACGAACCTACCAGTTCAGAGTGTGTGCTGTTAATCAAGTGGGGAAAGGGCAATACAGCATTGAGACAAACCGGTAAAGACATTCTGATTAACATCCTGCCATTTTTCAAATTTTCTTTTGTACAAGGCTACAACAGAAGGGACTGATGTACTGTAGGTTTGGATCAGGTGGAGTTGCACAGTTGTCGTTAACGTATGCTCAACCTAAGACTGTTGTAAAAATGTTGTTGGTTTTACGTATGTACAAACTGTACAATTTGGAGCTTATCATATGACCCAAAAGGCATATGAAATATATATGACTATCATAAAACAGCCATAGGATATCAGACCAATGAAATGGTTTGAATATGTTTGAAACGATATGATGACAGTACATGGCATTTTCCTTTGCACAACAGATGAGTTTCATGCGGCACACCCACCTCTGTTCCACGGCCGTACCTAGTTTCCTGTTGTGCGACATATCTGACAGGGACTTAAGGAACATGAGGAAAGACAGAATTGCATCCTGTTTGTTTTGCTGTCAAAGGATAAAGTCCAAAAAAGCATGTTTTAATATAATACCCCAAAGTCAGTAAACAAGCAAGCTTTAGATATGTATATTGACTTCACACTTCAGTTCAGACATCTGTGATCTGAATAGTAATAAAGCATAAACAGCATTTAACAAGAGCAGCAGTCTGTCTTTTTTTGAGGAGTGACTCACAGGATGCTTAGATCTAGCATGTAGGTCTGTCTAACATTTCCAGCATGACGTACTTCTATTTTCTTTTGTTTTGTTGAAATATGTATAATTTAGCACTGTATGAATTAGCTGACGGTTGCAGTCCATTTATTTGGAAGCAGCAGCAGCACAATGCAGTAGTCTTTGCTATCTTATTCTGATACAGGAAGGATAAATATATCCCACTTTGCCAGCTGCACTGTACTGTGACTTTAAATGTGATGTCTCCTGTCATGGCCCTGTAGCACTCTCGGTGTGCGGCAAACACGCGTACCGTCAGGGTGCCGAGTGGCAGGCTCGTGCACATTGTGCCATAATCAACGCCTTGAGCAACTCGCTTCCACATAGCTTGGAGCTGTGGGTGGCAGACACCTCAGTCCCGCTCGCACCAGCAGCCCTTATCAGTGCCAGACATGCTAAAACATGGCACCTCTGCTCAGGGAAAGGAATGAAGCTGCTATCACACGCCTTCAATAGCATATTTTCATTTTTTGAAAAATTAGTTACTTTTGTTCTGAACCTCGGATATAATAGTGGGTTTAGCACATTCCATTTTTAGCCACGAGCTAAACAGGATGTGGAAGCTTAGTGGTAACTGCAGTGCAGCACATGTCACAGAGCAAAGCAATTATTCCATTTAACGTGTTTGATTATGAGAAACAATTCCAGTGAAAGCAAACAAGGACAGGATTAAGTGCACTGACATTATCGCACTTTTCAGCCAAGCCCAATACTAATCATATGACATGGACAATGGACTCTTCCATCTGTTCTTCCCTGGTGATTATTTCTTATCTGAACACCTTGTCCCAAAACCAGTGATAAAAGCTCTGCCACTCTGCACTTTAGTTATTAGACTGTAAATGTAAACTTTAGTTATAAGACTTGTCGTGGTCCTACTACTTGAATAAATCTTTTACTTGTGTGTTTTCTTTCTGAAATTAGTCATCCAGGTTAATACTGCTGCAGAATTAAATGAAAGTATTTTAAATATTTTCAGCTGTAGTAGGTTTTTAATTCGCCCATGACCTCAATTCATTTCAGAGAAGCACGTCCCGGAAGGTTTGACCAAAAGCCCGTCCAAACCACTTTTCTTTTGCTTTCATTTAGTAATTATTGCCATAACTTGGGTTTTCACTGAAGCTGATCACTGCTGGGTTTGGTTTCATTAGACAACAGGTTCATGGTTAATATGTGACTAATTGTGTCTTGAATCATATTTGTTCATCTAGTACAATAAAGCTGCTGTTGGCTGTGGGAATATGACCCAACGGGTTTTAATTCTAATTGGAGAAACATTGAATGAGGATCTTTTTAGTCCGAGCTTTTTAGGCATGTGATTCAAGGGAGAAAAAAATATATGTACGAGCCTATCTCAGCCGTCTCTGTGCGATGGGCGGGTACGCCTTGAACAGCCTGCCAGGCCATTGCAGATCCAACACACACCCGGACATTTACACTCACACCTTGGGCCAATTTGGAACAGCTATGTAGCCTAATGTGTTTGTCTTTGTACTGTGGGAGGAAACTGTCCAAATATTGCTCTGGACTCAAACCCAGGACCTTCTTGCTGTGAGGTGGACGTGCTAACCACTGACCACCACAAGCAGTGAATATTTCTGATGAAAATGTTTTTTTTCTCCACAGGAAGTGTGTAATACAACAGGCAGAGGTGTTTAATCCAGAAGCACAAGGCTCTTTTGCTCACATATGGAGTGTTGCACCAATATATTCTTTTAATTTATTTATTTATTTTTACTTATTTTTAAACCAAAGTGTCTAATACAGCAAGCAGAGGTGTCTAATACAGCAAACTAGACCGTGTCAGGAGCTTTTTTTATATGACGATAGTCAGCTCGGGGACACAGTTGGCTGAGACTGGTGCCTTGAAGGAGCCAATCACTCTTCTCCCTGCAGGCATATGTCTTCCTGCATGCTGTCACATCTGTCCTTTTTGGCCTTATTAAGCAGAGGCAAGCGTAAACGCCTGACGAGGCCATAAAAACATACCGGAACAGCAGATAATGAGCTTGCGCACACACGCACGCACACACACACGCACGCACACACACACACACACACACACACACACTCATGTTTATATGCCGCCGGGTTTTTGTGTACAACAAGGTTTGCTTGCCAAAACCAACCAAGAATATTGGGCTCCAAATTCTAAATCCTAGTGTTCACTCAAGCTCTGCCGTTGATGGAGGGGTCCATTAATAACCACTGGACTTTAAACACCAGGCATGATTAACTGACTGTGTTTCATTCGCTGCCAGACTCATTTAGGCCGTTTCATCAGCCCCCACTGTCCCCAGTGGCTATATGTGGCACATGCCCTACGCAAATTAATGGTTGCTTCTTTGCATTGTTTATTCGCCGAGGCAGATGTTTAATGTCCAGTGATTCACTGTGACTATATGAAGCAAATGGGTAAATACTGCTTGAAGGACAGGGCAGGGCAAGCCAGACAAGTATCTGAGAACCAGCAGAGCGACTCTTCCTTATGGCCATGATTAGGCAGATTTACAGAGCAAGAGGCACCACAGTATCGGTTATTGGGGGCATTAATTATGAAATGGACTTCTGGGGAGAAATAACAAGTGGAAGGAGTTTTAAGAAGGCAGTGACTATAAATCTGAATAATCCAATGATCCCCATTAAATTTTAATGCAGATTTAACTGTCCATTAGCATGAAATACATAGGGCGGAATGAACCCGTGGACTTTATGAAGCGTCCAGCTCTGATAGATTTTTTTATGTTCCATTAATTAAAAAATGAGCATGCATTTGGGTGGTTTGGACACTGCGTTTGTCTAGTAATGTCCGTAATGTTTGTATCTTATTTATCCTGCTATGTAGTTGTTTGCACCCATGTTTGCGTCGCTAATTTCAGGAACACTGCTTACAGATGCAGCAAATACATCACGATTCTAACAATAGAGCACAGGTTTTGAAGGTTTTGTTTTTTACTCTTTGCACAAGATGGAATAAATGTCATTATGGCGCATGTACATACACCAAAAGGCCACAGCTTTTAAGCTTTTAACCTTCCACGGGCTCCAACAGAGCTCATACTGTGAGAGGAAGTTTGCACCACAGGCCCCTGAAAGCGATAAAGTGGCGTGTCTTCCGGCATAAATAGCCTTGACTTTGATGATAGATAGCTGATACGTCTCCACATGTAAACACCGATGCTGTTTGTAGCTGTAACTAGAAGAAGGATGATCTGAAGACAAATCAGCACTGATTACTCCCTAAACTCGTCACAGAGTCCAGACTGTGCTCTGCAGAAATAAAAGCAGCTGAAAAAGTGGTGACCTTACAGGTCAGAAGACCCCAGGGTGCTCTGAGCAGAGGGAGGCTCTTCCAGGAAAATAGCGAGGGTTTTTGATGAAGTGGGCGGATGCATTGTAGCGAGCCAGATTGGGAAATGGACTTCTGACCGGAGGGTTATACTTTTTCAGCTCACTAGGATTTTTTGTGTTGTTGTTATCCCCTCGAGCGAGTCAGCAGACTCAAATTCAGATAAAATAAATAAATAAATAGAAATAGCAAGCAGTGATAGGTTATATAACAATGTGCATGTGAAGATGTAATGTCTGAGCAGTTGCTGCTCTTCCATACAATATGACGTTCTGGGTTTTTTTCTTCTTCAACTGTAGATTGATGCTGCGGGAAGAGCCGCCCAGCGCACCACCGAAAAACATAGTAGCCAGTGGCCGCACAAATCAGTCAATTATGGTGCAGTGGCAGCCCCCTCCTGAGCCGCAACTCAATGGTGTCCTCAGAGGTTATGTCCTCAGGTATGACCTTCACCACACTGTTGTCTCATGACAAGTAAAATTGAATTGAATTGAACAAGCAAGTGCTAATTGGATTTACTGCATTCGTACATTCTTGAGCGTGAAAATCAATTCAGCCAATTCATTAAGCTATAAAATTCCACTGAAACCCCGCTGTAACTCTGGATGCCTGCTATTATAGCTGAATTCTCGTTTTGGTACGTTAAACTTCTTGCAGTTGTTTTGGCTGATTTTTATCTTACTCTGCCTTCAGTCTACTTTACACAATTTTTGAGATCAAAAGAAAGAAATTATGAAATGATATAGTTGGTATAGAAAATAATCAACTGCTTCAAAATATTCACATTTTGTTGCTTTGCAGCCCCAAATGAATTTTAGGATACACTGTACTTCTAGCATCAGGTCAAGACTCAGCAACATCATGTGGCAATAAAATGACGTCAACTGACAGCCTGAATGTACTGAATGACCAGGTTAGCCATTAATGGACTTTTTCTTCCCTGACTGGAACTGGTGCTTAAATAATGTAAGAGTGGTTCAGGGAGCAGGAATCATTTTCTCACAAGATTTGGCGCCACAGATTCCTGACCTTAACCCTACTGAAAGTCTTTGGGATGTGCTGGAGAAGACTTTATGGAGTAATTTGATTTTCCTATCATTGATTCAGGTTGAACCCAACTTTGGATGAAAATAAATGTTGTGATGTGGCTTAAGTTTGTCGAAACAATACTATGGCAATTATGACCTAAATAATAAAGGCTGAGGGAATTCCAACAAAGTATAGAATGCCACCTTTTTTTTTTTTTTTGGGCCAGGCAGTGTAATTTTTCATAACCTTAACAGCTTTAATGATAAGCGATACAAATGCTTATTTTCCCATAAATGACCATAAAAAACACAAAACTGGGTACTTTTATCCCATGGATTTCTAGCAGGGGCTGAACCAATGATTATTATTTTTTCCCAAAATTGACATGAGCATATGGGCTGGGGTTGTTCAGTGCAAGTAAACAAGCAGTTTATTCAGCGAGTGACATTTTACCTGATCAAAAAAAAAAAAAAAACCTGTTCAAGAAGCAACTGTGGCTAGCAATTTTGAGGAAATGGGTGTAAATGGTTATCTATTTGAACCAGAGAGGAAGGAGTCTTGTGGAGATAGTGAGACATCACATTCTAGTGTCTTTGAAGATGAGAATGATGCCAGAGATTTGTGTGTCAATAAATCCAAAATGGCTTATGCAGCCAACTTTTTGCCAACTCAGCTTTCCTGTCATCAGTTGGTTTAGAAACACAAAAGAAATGTTTTTCGCGATTTCTGAGCTTGTTGTTTGTGCAGCTCAGCACCGGCCAGTAATGTTTTATGATGTACAGGGTCAATGATGCAGCCCAGACAATCCAACAAGTTCTTGTCACTACCAGGATGAAACAGCCAATGAGAACGTCTCTGTCCCTTTTCAAAATATGTGCGAGTGGGAATGATCAAAGACTGATGTTGTCAGATTGTTTTAAATAGCTAGTAACATTAATTCACCACAAGTAGACTTTAATGCTAGTGCCCACTAAATGGTTTATAAGCTAACTTGAAAGGAGTAGAAAAGTCTATTTGAAACATTTATGTTCTATTCGAGTCCTTTCCTGCCTGTGTTTCTCTAGAAGTTTTCTCTTCCAGCATTCTAGTTTAGTTTCTTTACTTACCAATAAGTAAGAAGCACAAACATCATTAATGGCAAGCTGTTCAAACTGCCAGATCTATTCACATGCATAGAAAGAATTATCTTCCGAGTGTTTTATGGAGCTCATAAAGCTGCATTTGTTGTTGTTGTTGTTGTTGTTGTTTTTCCCTCCTGGTGAAAAACAGAGTAATTTAGGAAGCCTGTCTCAGTAGAATGTTGCGGCATAAATACACAGACAACAGGTTCCAAAATAAATAAATAAATAAAAAGTTGTGTACAGTAAGTGGAACGGTTGGTTTTGGATTTAATCCACACTTAATTTGAGGCTCAGAGATGCATGGTGTATGTTTCTCATTTTCTGATGGGAGATAGGGCATGCTGATAGCCAAGTTGTGTTTGCCTGGGCCTGCAGTGTGTCTGGGGGATCATGGCTTGTACCCACAGCTGCTCTCACTGTGGGGGCTGAGACACTCAGCACAGCAATGAAAGCCTGTACAGCATGAGGAGATTCAAACAGTCATCCCCTACAGGCCTCCTGTAGCTGTGGAAAGACACAGAGCATCTGACAGGGAACCCATCTGTTCAGACTGCCAAAACACTCACCTCACCTACACCACTCTACCATGGAATAATATGAGAAAAGCATCACAGCCATTTTGTGGGTAACAGACTCAATGACCTAGCGAAATAGATCCCTTATTGCCTTCTGAATTGATGTAGCTCAGTTAGTTTCACTAACTTGATATACAAGTATAATCGCATGGAAATAACAGTGTTTAGCACACGGTGGTGATGAATAGGATTCCTCAAGTGAGGAGGAAAGGGGAGCATGCCCTGCTTATTGCATCCTCTTCCAATGAGTTCAAATTAAGAGGCATCCTGCAAAGAAATCATTGTGGCTAACTGCTCATTCATGGATTCATTGATTTTTCCCTCTTCTGCAGATATCGGCTGGCGGGGCTCCCTGGCGAGTACCAACAGCAAAATATTACCAGCCCTGATATCAACTACTGCCTCATCACCGAGCTCATCATCTGGACGCAGTATGAGATCCAGGTGGCGGCATACACAGGAGCAGGCCTCGGTGTCTTCAGCCAGCCCGTTGTTGAGTACACTCTCCAAGGAGGTGAGACCTCAATCACTCAATCAATTGTTGTGCTTTTCTCCTTTAAACTGAACTTGTAGATGGTGAGATAGAAAGTGGGACAACAGGACAAAAGCTGGCTAGAGACCATGTTTTCCAGCAGGCTGGCCTTAAGCAGACATGGTATTCAAAAGCAGCAAACTGCCTCTGATGCCCTGATCTATTATTCTAATTCAACTGTCACGTAAATTATTTCTTAGGCTGTTTGTTACATCACTTGCCATAAATTTCAATTCAATGAGAAGGCTGGGCAAAGTCTATTGCAGACTCATCCGACTGGTCATTTAAATGATTGAGAGCAAATGTACTGAAACTACACCGAGATACTTCATTTGCTGAATTTATCATGCTTGAAAAGGCTTCCTTTGTGGAGTTAAATGTTAGGCAGACTGACTTAATTTCTTGGTGGCTTGCTTCAGTACTGAGATGAAAGTTAAAATCTGTAACACAGACTTGGCTTTCAACTGTTATCGATTTGGATAATGAATAAATATCTATTTAACTGTGTTAAATTTGATAGTGGAAAGCAATTTGGAAGCAAAGTCATGCATTCTGAATACACAATATTTGAGTGAGAGTCTTTTCATTGAAAGTTAGTACAAGCTTGTCTAGCAGTATGAAATAATATCCTCGGAAATATTGCATTCCTTTATGAATGTGATACTATTGATCTTAATTTTTTTTTTACTAATTAGTTGCAATAGAACTTCAAATTTTCACCAATACAGCCTGAAATATTGTAGATCGTGTACAAGTAACTGTGTATTGTCGGATTTAAGAATTAGGCTTTATGCATGTGAAAATAAAATAAATTAAAGCAGCCTGCAATTTTTTTGCCTTAAAAAAGAGAATGTATTTTGCTAAAAAGAGGTATTCCTTCTAGCTGCTGCACAGCGGTCTATCTGTTTAGCTCTGACCATTTGAAGTGGACATCAAATGAAAATAACATTTTAAAAGACTTTAGCTACTTTAGATGAGAGCTGAAAATGCAACAAAAGACCTTTCACAAATGTAATACTGTTATTCTACATACTAAAGCGGGTGACTTTTTTCTGGCACACGAAGCAAGATATCACAGAGCATTTCAAGGGGTCATGCATTTTTGCTTTCTAAATGTGCCTATAAAAAAAAACATTACTTTTCTTTGAGTTCCACCTGACTGTGACATGGCTAGTAGGTCTACAGAAAATGTGCATCAACGTATATGTACACATACATATAACGTATTATAAAGCAATGAACCCAAGGTCTTGACTTTGAGGCATCGAGAGTTGCTAGTGACGTCAGAACTAAGTGGTCATTAGACAAAGGCTACTGCATCCAGGACATTAGCTTTTATTCTTGGCGTTTTTTCCAGATGGTAAAAGTAGGCTTGGAAACCTTTTGAAGTGCTTTTTGCAACCATATTTTCACCAAACCAATTATTATCCTCCGTCAGAAATATTGACATGAAAAGAGAACGAGTCATTCTGATCCATTTTCATTTCACAGCCGAAATGTCTCAGCAGGCAATGAGGAATGAATAATGTTGTAGGCTACAGTGAAGTCAGTATTAGGTATTATGAGCTCTTTCATCCGAGTTTGGTTTACACGTGGGTCCAATGGCAAGCAGACATGACTGACATTTTGGGACATTATAATTGCCTTTGCTTGACTTCTAAAACATAAAAATGAAATATTGTTTAATCACTCTGGAAATCTGAAAATTCTTTGTCCATTTAGGTCATAGATTTGTCCAAGACCTGTTCCTCCTGCGTGACTGTCATGCAATGCAAAATAATTATGATCCTAACGCTGACTGTCTAATGACCCTTAGTGTCAAAATAGCCACACACACACACACACACACACACACACACACACACACACACACACACACACACACACAAACCGCTAAAAACGATTGTTATATATAACGATGTGGAATAAAGGAAACACAAGATGCTTACAGGGTTGTTAGT
>JBCNYG010000001.1:37974783-38005444 GCA_039654305.1 Porochilus rendahli
TATGCTGACAAAGTTCATATCGCTCCCTGGAACTTTAGCAGGACACAGTGTTCTTCCAGATGGTGTATGTATGTGTGTGTGTGTGTGTGTGTGTGTAAGTGTATACACAAAGCTTAGAATGTCATGTCAATGGCAGTTGAGGCCTAAGAGTTTCCTCCAATGTTTTTTCCAGGTCAACTAACATGGCCAGAAAAGGCACTTCAGCCCAAAAGAAGTCAGATTCATAACGTATAGTTTTTTAATCAGGACAGTATTTCATTGTATTTGAAAAGTTATGATAAATATGATTGCAAGTATGCCTCCTGTATAAGTCGCCATGGTCCAAGAATTTAAAACAGGGATGTGTAAGTGCTTGTACTTTGACAACAGTAGTGTGAGGGGTGTGTGTGTGTAGCTCTGATTGGCTGGATGTAGAGCTCCACCTCAGCATGGGGTGGTAAGGAAAGCTACACACGCGCACGCACACAAACACAAATGCCTAAACACACACAGCCCAACTGCCACATTTTACTTTAACCCAAAATAAAAGGAGTCCCATGCCAACAACGACTTACACATGTCATGCATGTGGTGTTTTAGCTCAGGAGTTGTGCTCAAACAGCACTTAATTTCTCCAAGTAAAAGCCGTTCTTGCTTGCAGTTGGGATCCTTTTATATCATGCAAAGGTCTCCAAGTCTCCATGAAGCCAGTTCTTGGGTATTGGATCAGTTCAGCGCTGTAACCAAGATGCAAGTTGTAGTGAGAGCCACGTTACAAAAATCTTTAAAATAATCTCATAATGTTTACAAGACAGAGAGGCAATTTCTCAGTTGTATTTTTACACTTGTATTAACGTGCTGGCAGCTAGTGTAGATTGTTAAATATCGTTTTGATAAATATGTCATGGATTGCATCTGCAGCTAGAATTCTAGAAAGGAGAATTATCTGGCAAAATTCCAAGTGTATCGGTTTTTACAAACTAACACTGTGGTGTCTTGCATTTGTCTCATACGTTTCATTCTTGCATAAACTCAAGCATTATTATCGCTACAGTAAATGGCCAAAAGTATATGGACACTCGACTGTCATCACTTTTGTGTTGGGTTTTCATCAAACTGTTGCAGCAGAGTTAAAAGCAAACAGTTTCCCTGAATATGTCTATATTTTGTAGCATTATAATTAACAATTATTCACTGAAGTCGCGGTGGATGTCCCTAAATAGGCTGAGGTGTCAGTGAAACGACATCCACTGAGGAAAACAAGTTTTAGAATCAGAGCTTCTGAGCTGAGCCCCATAGGCATGAAACGTGACTTGGATGGTTGTCCCGTGTCTGTGCCTCCACAGGAAACCTTATAAGGCTGCTACATCACCATAGAAAATATAAATAAAGTAATAATTATATATAAGGAAACAGAAAACCCAAAATATAGAGGCTTAAACACCACCACTCAGACTCACACAGAATTAAAAAAAACACAATGTAACTTGGGTAGGTAGGAAAACTTTCGTTGAGCAAAACATGAAGAGGAACACAGAACATGCACTCATTAAACAGTAAAAAAATTAACAAGACAGGTAATACAAATGAAGGTGGATATCAGTTAGTGAAAGGTGGTGAAAAGAAAAAGTGTTAAGGAAGTGATTATACTAGAGGTGCAATATAAAGGCGACTGACTCGAGTGGCAGTTTCATTCACTGTCACGTTTCATTCTAAAGTTTGTCGTGCGACAGTTTTGGTTGCCTGATTCGTGAATCACAAAAAATTTCAAACATGTTTGAAATATCCACAAATGTTGCAAAATTAGGCTCTGATGTGGAATAGTCTCATAATCTTCTCAAAAAAATTATCAAATTATTTGTTTTTGTTTTCCAAGCAGTTGGCGACTTCCATGTGGAAAGTTTGAGACCTGCTGTCATCCACAATATTTAATGTATTTCGTCATCATTTGTATTCTGTTTGCATTTTGTTTGTGCTAATAATGCGATAAGAAAAAGTGAATGGTTTGAGCGCACTACTCTTGTACACCAGGTTCAGACACCTTTCAGTGGAGATATCTAGCAGAAGCTCCCTTTTTATTTCACTGGAACAAAAGAAGCAATATTTCTATGCCTCCATGCCAGTGATAGCCAGGGATGGGGGCTTTATGTTTCTGGGTTGTTGGTCGGTATGTACATCTGGTCTATTTTTGTGAACATGATATCCCAAGAAGTCTTTGCACAAATGTCCAATGTGACTCGAGCATAAGCTGATTTGATTTTGGAGGTCATAGGTTGATGGTCAAAGTCACTGTTGCCTTATGTGGGTCATTTTTGTGAGTACAATATCTTGAGAATGCCTTGAGGGAGTTTCTTTGAACTTTGCATTAATGTCCACTGTAACTCAAGGATAAACTGATTAGCTTTTGAAGGTCACAGGTCAAATGTCAGGGTCACTGTTGCCTACCAAACCAAAAAGAGATTTTTGTGTGTAATTTTTCCATTTTGAGAGTCTGACTGTGATTGCGCCGCCTGCTTCAAGTGAGTGTGATAAGCCATGAGTGTCTGCCATTTTGATTGTGGTATAGATTCAGATAGAAGATCAATCAGTTTGAGTGTCTTGTTTACTATATACAAATTTTTCATCACTGAGACCCAAACCTGTCCGAGTGTATCAGTGTCTATCTACGAAAAGCGAACTCGTGAAGATGTTTGTGATGGTTGGAGTGAAAAAATTTGAATGTCCTGCACAGAGCCCTGACTTTAATCCCAATGAACAAAGTCCAAAGTTTTTAATCATCACTCCGTAATCCAACGGAAAGACTCCAGACAGGAGTTGATTTTAACAGTAAACAGCAAAAATTAATCCATGTTACTATCTATGGATTTGCTACAGGTGTGATGATCAGGTGTCCACATTCATTTCGTCATACAGTATATGTTTGATGCTTACAACATGGAAAAACGCTGTCTTGCGAGTGCTAAATATAAAAATAGATTAATACTATTAATACTATTAATACTATTAATAGTAAATAGTATTTAATATGCAGTATGTCCAGTTCATGTATCAACTTTTTTTTAAACATTGCTTGTCAAGGCCTTCTGCTGTACATTGCTGCACACAAAATCTTATGTGTGCATTGTTACGTTTATGCATTTTTCTATCAAAGCTTAACTTAATTAAACAGAACAATGGACCAACCTTGAGGTCAGAATACTGAAGCATTCAAGTCTCCCGACTTCTTCTGTTTACTGCACCAACAAAAGGCACATGACTCTGTTTAGGTTGGCACTTGCTTAAATTTACAGAGGTAAATCTTGTAATATTTCTCAATCATCAAAATGGTAAAATATTAACTATTTTAAGTATTTGGTTAAATTTCAAGGGCTTTGGCTTCCTACTTTGCAGGCTTCAGGTGTATCAGTGTAATTTTAAGCATTTAAATGGTCTGGAACACTGCTTTTGAATTCTGAAAGAAAGAAATATATTCCTAAGAAATGTAAAGCATTTGGGGGATGAGATTTGTTGTGTGTGTGTGTGTGACTGAGTGTTTGTGTAACTGTGACCTCAATAACTCATAATCTAATAGGCTGATTTCTAGGGGTGCTGGAAAAAAATTGATTCATATCTGAATCATGATTCTTATTTATTAGCATTCTGAATTGATTCAAATTTTCAAGAATCAATCTTTAAAAACATGTTTTTTCGAACATTCCCAACCTTACTCACAGCACGTACCGTTTGTCCAGAAACGGCCTCCGTCATGAATTGTTCCATTCAGTGGCGGGTACAGAACTAGCTCTTAGCCCACAGTCAGCGCCAACTTCGCTGAAGGTAAAGGTTTGGGTGCACTTTGTATTTTACGGGTAAGAAGGAGCTTGACATGACATATGCGGTGTGCAAAATCTGCAAAGTAACAGTGAAGTATTTTGGGAACACTTCAAATCCCAAGCCCACATCTTACACCATCACCTGGAGCTAAAAGAACCGGCGCAGCAGCACGAACAACTGACCAATGCACATGCCATCACTTCACTGAACTCCCAACCAACTCTGAATCAGCAAAGCGGATCAGTACTTCTACAAAACCAGTTGTCTAGTAATATAATTTCATTCTTTCTTATAGAAGAGTTGCTCCTAGCTTATAGAAGAATGTAGTTACTCATGAAATTGATTCTGAGAATCGATACTGAATCGAATCGTCACCCCAAAAATCTGAATCGAATTGAATCGTGAGTTGTTAGATTCACATCCCTTCTGATTTCTACAAAATTTTAACCAAATACGGGTCTTGGGCCAGTGAACAACATAAAAAAATTGGGCATGATCTGGAAGATTTTGAGGGTTTTTCTTTTACATTACAGTAAAGGACAAGGAGGCTGAAATAACCCAGAATGTGCCTGAAAAAAAAACACAGAGCTTACAAATAATTGCAGAACAGGCCACAAGGGGGCACTATAATTCTACATAATCTGCCAATAACCCATATAAAGATGAGATTACACTACTTTGGTGGAGGTCTGCACTCTCTGAGTGCATTTTAGTTGCTCCTGCTTTCAGATCATCCTATCACTCTTTTCAATTGAATTGAATTTTTTTATTCATTACTCAGTGAACCTATTGTAAAATCTCACATGACAAACATGTCCAGAGGATATCTTTTGTTTCTGTTTATTTTTTTTTTACTTGCATTCATATTAACAAGACAGTTGCACTGACTGAGATCTTTGCTATGGTTCTGTACTATTCTTTCCTGTCAGATATTGTCCTTGAGAACGTTAGGAAGCTCCGTCACCTTTACCATGATTGCATGAAATCTTCCCAACCCAAGACAATGTCTTTTATGACGATGGAAGAGGAGCAGTTCATTCCATTCCTACACTAAATTGCAAAACACTTGTATGTTTCACAAATAATCCTGCATAATCACGATAAATAAAAATGAACATGTAGGTTATGTAAAGCGTTTTACATAAATGTTCAGTAGCTCACTGAATTTTCCTTGGCCATTATCAGTGCACAGAACAGAGCCACGGGGCTTGTTGTCATGGAGCTCACAATGGCTATTCCAGTAGACACCTATGAAAACACAGACCGACAAACAGAACCAGAGCTGGGTGCATGCCAGACCTGCCCTTCAAAACAACTGTAGTGTGTACACTGCAGCAGCAAGTGGAGTTCTTTGTGCCTGAGTTGCTCCTAAAGAACTGTGTCAATCCACCGCTTTTTGGCCATGCTGTTCAAAATTACAAAAGTAGTTCCACCAATTCCAAAGAATTCACTGTCTTGGGTGCAGCAACCTTGGGGAGTTTAGAAGTGGTTTCTCAGAAGTTTGGTATTTGTTTTTCCAACCATTTTCTTTAAAGAAACAGCCTTAGGCTTGAGAACGGTGCTTTAAATTCTTACTTATAAATCTAAAAACGTTTAAAGGTGCTGTTGGTTCTTATTATTCACAGTCTCTCATATATAACAGTTTAATGTGATCATGTGGGCGTCTCAAAATAATTATTAATAATTTACCTTGTAAACTTTCTTCATCCATTTAACTGTTTCACACCAACATAACATAAATGAAGACAGGAAGAAGTATAAGGGTACACCGCTAACATAAGCATTAGCAAATCTAGCTGCCTAATAAGCCATTTGAGATTTCTCTATCAAACTTACAAGTAACTTCTACAATGCAGTGTTGCTGTGCCTTTTGAAATTTTGTGATTACTCAATTCATATCGGACTCCAGGAGGATAGGTTATCTTATGACTCTTGTTTATTATTGTTATTTCTTACAAAGTAATGACTAATAAAATGACCCATTAGTAGTGTTATATTGCCAGGTTATTACTAAAAACCCATCAGAATACATCCTATGAAACTCTTGCGTGCAGTGACAAATTTATTTAAAATATTCAGTAGCTTTAGTAACTTGCAACATGTTGGTACTGTAGGTAACACCATCATCTGTCAGTGCCAGGGTCATGGGTTTATTCCTGCGCTCCGGTGACTGCACAGAGTTGAATTTTATTTAATGGATGTGAAAATATATCAAGTCATGTTGGCTGTACTAAAACAAATTGTGGGATTGTAACTCATTCACCAAGATGTAGTGTACACATTTCAATTCAGTAAATCACTGGGTTTTTGTCCTCAGTACAGGTGATTACAAGTTGCTAAAATATTCAAACTAGTCTCCAAAGTCAGCTGAGATTCCCCCTACAGTCTGAGATTTAACGTGGACAATAACTGAAGCTCTTGACCTGTACACATGCATGATGTCATACATTGTGCTGCTGCCACACGATTGGCCAATAAGATAATTGCATAAATGTGCAGATGTACATCTGTTTTTAATAAAGTGGGCGTTTAGTGAACGTGTAGAAGAGTTACACAACATATGCATCTGCTGTATGTAAAAAGTACGCTTCAGTGTAGTCAAATGGAATGATCTGAAATTAAATTTTTAAAGGAGTGAGGATCAGAAGGGTTGAGATTTATTTATTGTAGAAAAAGACCCACAGTAGCAGCCGTTTTGAATATTACTCTGGACGAGTATCACACACAAGTCAGAAAAGTAGGAGGAGCTCAGAGTTCCAAGTGCTGTACATCTAGTAAATACACTATTGTGTTTACTACATGCCTTACAGCCAGATATAATCAGCTGAATTCGACAAGTAGTGTGAAGAAGTGATAGAGGAAAATTAAATGAAATGATTGGGCTCACCTATCGAAGGTAATGGAGCATGCAGGCAGAGTGGAATGGGAGGAGAAGAGTGGCTGGAGCGATTTGTAATAGAAGGGTATCTGCAAGAGTCAAAGGAAAGGTTTATAAGAAAGGAGTGAGGTCTGCTATGCTGTGCAGTTTGGAGATGGTAGCAGAGATGAAAGTGGCGGAGATGTAGATGCTCCTATCTTCTCTTGAGCTGACAAGAATAGAGAGAATTAGCAATAAATATATTAGAAGTACAGTACAGGTAGGAGTGTTTGTGGATAAAGTGAGAGAGGCCAGACTGAGATGGTTTGGGCGTGTGCAGAGGACGGATGATGGGTATATTGGTAGGTAAATATTGAGGAGGGAACTGCCTCGAAGGAGAAGAGGAAGGCTTAATAGGAGATTTATGGATGTGTTGAGGAAGGACACGTAGAGATGAAGAAGGATGATTCGTTGAGGCTGCTCTTAATGTAGCTAAAAGAAGAATGAGGTATTCATGAAGGAAAACTGGTAGCCCATCAGACTGGAGGGATTTCTCCTCCTTAAAAAGCAGTAGGTGAAATTTTGGCCCAAAAAAAAAACCCCTATCCCTTAAATTCAACTCAAAGCAGGTTATAGGTAGAGTTTACAAACTTCTTTGCTCATATGATTCAGCACCTTTAGAGCATCTAAAATCTAAGTGGGAAGATTTGAATGAACAAATCTCAGATGAAACCTGAGATTTATCTATACATCAATCTGTCAGCGGCACACTGTAATTCAATTGAAAATTGTTCATAGATTGCACAATCAGATCAGGTGTGGACCCTGTATGCGACAGATGTAAGCGAGATCCTGCAGACCTGTTCCATATGTTTTGGGCTTGCGCTAAGCTGTTTATTCTCTGGCACTCGATCTTTGAAGCCTTCTATAAGATTTTGAAAGTTTCACTCAGTCAATCTCCATTGATTGCTCTATTTGGGGTTCTGCCACAGAATGCAAATATTAATAAATGGCAGGGAGATATGCTGGCCTTCTGTACACTTCTAGCCAGACGACTTATCTTGTTCAGGAGGAAGGACCCTCACCCCCCTGCTTATTCACGTTGGATTAAGGAGGTTATGACATATCTAAAACCTGAGAAAATAAGGTACTCTATTCAAGGCTTAATCAAAATGTTTTGTTATCTGGCACACATTCTTTTTTTTTTTAGGAAATATTAATGCAGAGAAATTGAGGCAATAATGGAAAACCTTTTTTTTCAGCTTGGGAAGTAACTTAAGTCGGATTTTGTTTTAGTGGTGTGGGCCTGGCAGTTGGGGGTGTTCAGATGCACTCAGGCAGTTTTGTTCATTTAGACCTGTGTGTATCTGGATTTTTCTTTCTTTCTTTCTTTCTTTCTTTCTTTCCTGCTTTCTTTTTTCTTGCTCTCTTCTCTTCTCTATTAACCAACTTGTTATATGGCTATTTTTTCCCCTTTGTTTTTGTAAACTGAAAAATGCAAATAAACAGACTTTGACCAAAAAAACCTTCATGCACCTGAAGTCATTTAGGAAGGATTCATTGTGTCTTAACGCCTGGACCTATTTTGTCATTTGAATGATTCACGGATATCTGAAACGTTGAAAGTCTGTAGGATGGACTATTTTGGGGATTGCACTCTGGTTTCCAAACACCAGAAACTACTGTATGTGTATCAAACTGTATTTTGTAATTATATTGCTATGTATTTATGCCATAATAACAAGGCTACAGAGAACGCTCTCCTTGTATCATGTGGATGTGTGCGACTAAAGCCTGTTAGGGGAGCGTTCCGTCTAACACACTGGATTTTGTTGTTTTACTACAAAGGATTTATTTGGCAGTTCACCGTTACTAATCAGCAAAGATCATGCTTCATTTTCTGCAAACTTGTGAAAGGCGAAAATAAAAAGGTCATTATTTATCTCTTAAGGATCCAACTGAATTCCTCTCCTTTACCCCTTCTTTTCCTAGCATGTTTTAGAAGATACGGTGGCAGTCAGGAAGTACTTAGCATTTTAAAATAGAGCAATAATAAGTATAATCCGCTCCCTTCTGGTACTTCCTTTAGTGTGTTCATTACTTTTACGATGAATGTTAGGGAAGCATATAGCTACTTTTGTTACCTTTTGCTTGAACTAAGCAGATGGTACTGTGACGTGCTGATTTTCGTTCCACAGGAAATTGTGTGTGTGTGTTTGTCTGTCCACAGTCCACGGTCTTAGTAAGCTATTCGGTTTATCAAGGTAAGTTTTTACATTTCGCATCATTTCCCCACCAAAAGTAAAATTTGAGAGTCGCGTGTGACACAATATATACCAGTTGGCCTATGCACACAGTGTAGGTGTTAGTAGAAGTGGGCGATCTGTCTCTCTCATATATATATATATATATAACATAAAGATACATCAGTCAAACGGCCAATGATCGAATCATCCATTTTTTTTCAGTGATGATTGACAATCAATCTAAAAATCATCTTTTTTTATGCGCCGATTTTTTCCCCTCTTGTTACTGTTCACACATCCCGTACCATCCCCTCCCCGCTAACAGTGCCTGCACGCGCTCACTCTTATCATGTTCATAACATGCTGAAATAGGAGCCTACTGGTGTTGATTTCAGAATGTGTCGGAAACACGAGCACGCCTGCTTTCAAAATGCATGTGAAAAAGCTCGACCCACACACTGTACGCGCGTGTTGAGGGAATATGACATTGACTGCCAGCACCAATAGAGACAGATTTCAGAACATTGTTAAAAAAAACCCACACAGTTTGAGAAGTTTAGATTTCTAGTTCATTGCTATAATCATTGTTAATTGTATATTAATTGTTGTTTGATTGTTATTAATAGTAAGCAATATTATTTATAAAGCATATATCTTGTAGTCCAGTGTGATGTTTATCCTTAGAAAATCAATTTGTTTTTCTAAAGCAGTGTATCGGGTGTTAGATTTGGAAAAGTGTTCATAAACATGTTTTTTTTTTTTACTGTATATTAATGTGAGAGCTGGGTCTTATATTCTGTAATGGACACATTTAGCAAGCTAGCGTTCGACACGATTTGTTTGGTAGCACTTTGTCACTTCTTCAGGGCCACAACGTCCTCAATGTTGTAATTATTCACCATTTACATTTTGAACATGTCTATAGTCAACAAGCTTGTAAGCATGGAGAGATGCTTTCAGTTGTATGGTTTTAATGAAAAAGCTTGTATAAGTGCTGGGAGATATTTCTGTGAGATGTATATAGGACCTTTTACATTTACACTATTTGAAATAGTTTGGTTCCTTGATTAGCACTATCTGTCTTTTATTGTGAGGTGGTTACCGCCACCCCCAAACACCCGCCAATCCCCCATCCATGTTGTGCATACATCTTTTTATTTACAAATTTAGCCTGTTCGTTTCGGTTAAAAAACAAATGTTGGTTTCAAATCTGTCTTGTCTAGATTTAGTGGAAATGAGAAATATGTAAGAATTTCATTTTCAATTAAATTTATATTTAATTTTCTGTCCCACCAGGTGCACATTTCGTTTTCCCAGCACGGTGATAAAGATTCAGTTCACTGCACTATATTACAAGGAGGCTCTGAAGGAGGACACGGCCGTGTCTCCGGTGATACCCCTGTACCCGCAGATCTCTCCACTGAAAATCTCCATTCCTGAAAACAATTGCAGAAGCATAATGAGCCCTCTGCCTTCACCCACAGGAACCATCAGGTACAGCGGAGCTGGTCCATTAACCAGCACCAAGTTACACATGTCCTACTTCATTTAGCTGCCTGTCAGCAGTGTTGCATGAACATGGGAAATGGGGAAAATTCTGAAATACAGCCAAAACATGCAAGTCTTGAGAAAAATGTTTTACCAAAGCAATATGAAAATATTTTTGATTAGGCGACTTTGTAATCTTGCATTGGCTGTCTTTCTGTGAGGATTATACGTGGTATAAGGAGCCAGTTTAACAAACAGAGTGGTAAATACAGTCAGACTTGCTGATTATGTATAAGACCCACATGTCAGTGGTGTTGTTGGATAGCTATGCAACCTAGTAAAAAAAAAAGCGAAATTCAACCCAAATAGTTTAGTTTGTAATCACATACTGCTGTCAAATTGTCCTTTATTTTTAGCTCTTACACACTTGTATTGTCAAAACCCTAAAAACCCATTCATACACTCTGTATAGATCACCATGGCCAAAATGTAAGGGTGTACCCAGTTGGGTTGCAAAGATCCTTTCCAGAAACTTAAAACTGAACTTTAAAATGGAAAATTTTGAAAATGGGAACCGAGTTTGCATTAAATTTGTTTGTTTTAACCAAAATAAAAAGCAGCAAGATCTTTTTTTTTTTCATCCCTACTACAGCCAAGCAATTTTTTAAATTTCCAGTTTGTTGCTGATTATTTCCATGATCTTCCGGGCCTGAGTACGCTTCTGTGATTACGGTGCAACTTTTTGTACTAAGGAAAAGCGAACACCAGGATGGAGACAGTTTTTACATTGAGAGTTATTTGTAGTTATTGTTTCGTGCACATTTTGGATACATGGCCTCTCACTTTGTATACAGCTATCAATTATGCAAAGCAATGATTTCCAGTAAATCAGTATGTGCTGCACATGTAGGAAGGTTTATACAGAGGTAGATATTGTTGAAGGAGGAATTTGCAGCTGAATTTGTTGACTACAATGCAGGTTTGTCAGTAAGGTGACAAGAGCTGTTTTTAACCCAAATATTCTCTAATTAGAGTATGCATCATAGCATTCAGTTCTTTTAGTGATCTCAGTTCCCAAGTCCAATTGAATCATGCCCTGGACTGCTTGAAGAGGTGGAGTCTGGCACCGTTCAGTTTAACAGTGTAATCAGATGAATTGGACTAAATTACTTACTAAACATATGGAAAGTTTATCCAAAGGAACGCCCTAAGCAACTTGTCTCTGGAGTTTCATATGACCCTGATGATTAATGATTGTTCATAATCCAGTTGTGAACAGTACACTTACTAAAATTTGGTAGCAATAATATTTTCTTGAAGTGGATTAGGTTAGAAAAGTGAGGTAGGCGAGGGCATTTGCTTGCTAGTCAGAATAATTTTATTAAAATATAAATTTTTTTAAACAAAGAACTGCACAGGAACCAACCAATGGAGTGACTTGACAGGTGTTTCCCTTTATAAATAGTTTTTATGGCAATGTTACTGAACTGTCAGTATGGTAAACAACCTATTGGTGTGATTCCAGAAGCAAGAATTGTTGCGCTATTCTATCTCTCTTATAATTTATTCCTGCTGAATAGGTAAACCCTCGAAAAACCCACCAAAGTGCCAAGATCTTGAAATAAAATGAAAAATGAAACTTTTGCAGAACACATCAGTTATCTGGGTGATATGCTGCTTTGGTGAAATTCCGCAATATACAGCCACAGCTCACTTCATTGGCTATTGTATCCCATGATACAGTGCGATGATTTCTAACTTTCCAAAATGTTAAAAAAACATGGCAACCATTGGAAGTGGTGCTGACTTCAGCTCCGAATGTAAATTCGTAAAGTGATAAATTACATATAATTTATTAATATAATATAAATAAAGGTATAAAGTAGCAAATGCATGCCTGGTTGTAAAACATTTTTTAGGCTTCACACAGTAGTCTATAGTGCGCTACATGGGAATTGTTATACCTACATACTGTATTATACCGCACACTCAGGTGGGCAGTAGTGTGTAGTATCTAGTGTATACTGAGCCAGTATGCAGCATTTATTACAAAAGTACAGTTTCAGGTACAGCCAGAAACAGATTATTAAATGATTTTTGCATCAATGATGTTGAAACTCTATATGGTGTTATTTGTAGGAATGGCAGAAGATCAGTTTTGGATTTATCCAAAACGGTCTGAGAGTCTGACTTTAAGAGCTGTTTTTGTTCCTAGTTGTTAGGCTTGACTTGCTCAGCAGGGAATGTATTTTGGTTTCTCCAAACACATTCCCAGTGTTTTATTCAGCCTGCTCATGCAGAAGGAAAGTCTGCACCTAGCGGCCCCTCTCCATCTCTGCACCGCATGTGACCGTGACTGCAAGCTGTGTGTGTGTGCGTGCGTGTGTGCATGCCATATATGGCATGTGCCGAGCTCTGAGCACTCTGATTGGTGGAACGCCAAATGTTTGGTGGGTTGTTGTTTTTTTTTGTTTGTTTTGTTTTTTTAGAAGTTTTTTTATTCAGCAGAGGATAGTTTCCTTTTTCCAAGGGCTCTTGGTAGCCCACCCCTCCTCTCTCTCTTAGTCAGCCCCTACACCCAAAACAGCGTGAATGCTCACTATGCTTCCTGCTTTCTCGTCCACCCTCTTCTAACTAGAGCAAAGGGGTTTTTTTCTTCAGCCAGTCTGACAAGTTTTCCATTGCTGAGCATGTGTTTTTTTTTGTTACGGTGTTGTTTTTCTGCAGCAGTCGAGCTAGCAGGGTTGAGAATTTTGCACGAAAAAGGGCAGCTGGGATACATTTTAAAGCCACTCTCTGCTGGACTGATCACTATATGTACTATCCAGAAATAGGCTTAAAAAAGGATGTACTGTGCACAGAACCATTGTTTGGATTTCTACGGGGTTTACGAGGGCCCTTTAACACTCACCCCATTTTTCATTTAACAAATAATAAAAAAGAAACTAATTGTAATCAAGAATAATTTTTTCAGTGTGCTGTTCTGGGACATCCTCTGCTTTAATAAAATTCATGGATGACGAAATTTGGAAAGGAGCACTGTTTTGTTTTGAAGAGTGGTTTTGTTCTGTTCAGCGAGTTAATCATTAAACCATTAAATAGGTTTCCTCAGTAAATCATTACTTAAGATAACCTTTTGGAATCCTGAGTGAGGTGTTGAGCCTAACCTCTACTTTCCCCACTTAAATTACCTTTGTGCAGCATCATTAATTTTATTAGAACCTTGACACCACTACTGAGAAAGTAAAATGTGAAGAATATTTAGAATCTTAGATGCGTCATTGTTGTCAGTCATCACACTTGCTTGAAATTCCCAAACACTACTCATCCAGTCAAGTTATTAAAAAAAAATCACAGAATCTTATTTATCTCCTACTGTTGTACATCTCCTATTTTTATCTGTGTATTAAATACATTTCTATTATAAATATATTATTATAATGTTTTTCTATGCTAGTCAAAATAATCAGTGCAGGCGACACAAGGTTTTCCTGGAACATGTTTTTAACCATAACAGAGGCAGGTCAGGTGAGCTTCACAATCTGTGAGCAGACTTAAGCACTGTGTAGCTAATAGTGTGTTTTTACACCCATTCAGAGTTATAGTATACAGTACACAGGAACGTAAGCGTAATGTTGCGAAGCACAGCTGTTTTGTTTTTTGTTGTAAGCTTTTTCGTTCAAAGTCTTAGTATATACTCCATGGAAACACAAGTAAAACTGACAACTAAAAAGACATTTTTATTGTTTGTTTTTCCGATTTAAAGAATGATTACACTGTCTGCTGTAAGTAAGCATGGCAAACCGTGAGTGTCCATCATTTTGGTTCAAGCATTATCCATTAGGGGAAATGGTTTTTAGTGGTTTGGTCTAAATAGTGACCCAATCAGATTGCACCATTTCTGTGTAGTATATACTACATAGATGGACTATAAACTGATTTTTATGAATAAAGTTTTTTCGTAGGTGACGTGTTTAATGTTATTAGAAACAGGCTCTGTCCACAGTTTAAAGCATTCACAGTGCTCTGGAAATGATAGAGCTGTTAACACTTTCTGCTTTTTTTTATAATTTGACAAGCTGCCTTTTTTTGTGATAAGGGGGTGCTCGTAAAGGAAAATGTGTTTGTCTTCGCTATAACATACATAAAAAATATGGATAAATTGCAGTTAATAAGTAAAACACTCAGAAGTGCAGTCATGTAATGAAATATGAAAACAATGACTGGTGGAGTAAACATACCAGTTCACTGACCAGTGGTTCACAGTGGTACCAGCTGGCATATATAATGTCATATATGATCCTTGTTGTTGTATAATAGGGCTCAACGTCAGGTTACGTTACCTGAATGACGTTGTTCATGATAATAGCACTAATAACATTACCACTGTCATGACATAATTTACTATATAATAAGTGGAGAAATTCAAATTTAAAACCTTGCCTCTTCCAAGTCGCCAGACACACGCGTGCTCTGTCTAACTTGAAGATGAATTTGAACTTCTAATTACCTAATTAGAGCCTGGTGTTAGACCTATTAGAAAGTTCCTTCAACTTCTTCCACTTAATCCGGGGTCGGGTCACGGGGGCAGCAGCCTAAGTGAGGTCCAGACGTCCCTCTTCCCAGCCACTTTCTCCAGCTTTTCCGGGGGGACCGAGGCGTCCCCAGACCAGCCGAGAGACATAGTCCCGACAGCGTGTTCTGGGTCGACCCCGCTGTCTCTTTCCGGTTGAACATACCCGAACTACCACACCAGGGTTTCTCCCGGATGACAGAACTTCTCACCCTATCTCTAAGGGAGAGACCTGCCACCCTGCGAAGGAAGCTCATTTCGACCGCTTGTATCTGCGATCTTGTTCTTTCAGTCACTACCCAAAGCCTGTGACCAATAGGTGAGGGTAGGAACGTAAATTGACTGGTAAATTGAGAGCTTTGCCTTCCAGCACAGCTCCCTCTACACCACGCCAGACCACTACAAGCTTCGCTTTACAGCAGAAGCTGCACTGATCTGCCTGTCGATCTACCGCTCCATCCTTCCCTCACTCATGAACAAGACCCCGAGATACTTTAACTCCTCCACTTGGGGCAAGACCTAAATCCAGATCCTTCTCTGGCTGAGAACCATTGTACCTTTGGTACAATTTTCATAAGCTGTCAAATGTCTAGTAGTAACATGAACAATATATAGCTCACGTGAACGGTGATAACTTGCTAAATCCGAGCACGAACTAGTGGAATTTCCTGCGGACCGAAAATCGCCACGTCGCACTACCTTTCACCTTGCTCACACAAAAGGTCATTTGCTTCCGTTTGATTTCATTTCATGATTTTTTATACCATGTCAGTGTGTATTATTTATGCAGTCTGGCAGATGATGATCTATACTTGTTACATGCATCATTTGAGTACTCAATTCAGATTCGTCAATTGCAGTATTCGGTGGTCTATTATTAATTTATATAGCAGAACAGTGATATGGATTGTGTAATAATCAGAAGTAGTAAAATCATGAAAAATAATCAGTAAGTGACCCATGTTATAAACTCCACTGCGCAACTGGAGTTCTTTCATGGTACAAATCCTACAAAGTTCTGCATCTGCATCCTTGGTACAGCCCACTCAGAGTGCAGCTCCCCATACTTCACTAGGGGCATTCAAAGTTGAAAATACCTTGCTGAGCTCATCAGTGCCACTCCTCTCTTGTTGACCAATCAGAATTTAGAAAGGGTGGGACATCTGATATCACCATGAAAATACCAAGATTTAATTTCTTTCATTTTTGCTAGGTTTTTGCTAACCTTTCTAAAGTAAATGAACACTTCATGTTTACAAAATCAAAATGCTCTGAAAATTTTGTTTGTGGAAACTACCAGCAAAAAAATAAAAATGCCACATGCTCTCAGTGGAAAGAAAGTAGCTGTTGTATAATTGCTTATACATTTATTTATGCTACTGCATAGCCAAATTGTTTTCAGGGTGTCCATTCATCCGTACGCATTTATGTCTGTCTGGGCCGTTCTTGTGAATGTGATCTCATGAGCGCTTTAAACGATTTTATATAAATTCTGCACAAATGCCCACCGTGACTCTAGGATAAACTTCTAAAATTTTGGAGGTCACTGTGGCTTCATGTCATCCATTTTAATGAATGCTTTAAGGGAATTTTCTTCAGATGTTGCATAAATGCCCAATTTGAAGCAAGCATAATCATCATAATTAGATTTTGGAGGTCAAAAGCCAAGGTCACTGCACATCCATAATGCTGGACAAGGTTCATCATGTTTCATGCTTAAATTCTATTACTATGATAAAGAGAAAAGTTTTGTAAAAAATTAATTAATTAATTAATTAAAATTAAAAAAAAAGAAGTTACATTTCTGTCTTTCGTTATTTGTTGTGTGCACAGTGCACTGTGTGTGTAAACTATGTTTTTATTTCTTCAAAGTCTTTTCGAAAAAACGGAGTGAATAATCCACCTTGTCTACATTCATCACAGTCAAATCTAATATGCTTTTGACACAACTGTAAATAATGTTCTGTATGAGTATACAGTCTGGGCTTGGACGAAATCAGCCCCAGCCTCACTTCATACTATTCCATGTATATTTTTAAACATTTTTGCCGGTACTATTGTGCTTGGTTCTATAGAAGTTCAGGCTGTCCTGCTTGGCCAGTTATACAGTATGAGCCTTCCCAGGTTGAAGACAAGGGAAAAAATGCATACAGATCGAAAAATCACTTTTATATTTGGGGTGATTACATATTAAAACCTTTTCAGTGAATGACCTATATGTGCCTCACCAAATCCTAAACATAGTGATCAGTATTTTACACACTCAGCTGTGGCCTGATGTAGCGCTGATATTTTATGTATTATGTTTATAAAAATACTGCCTCAAGCTTGGACTTCAACCCCATTTCCGCTAGACAAAGGCTTTCTTCCCCACTGAGCTCGCTACTCTCCACCCACATCAAGGCACCAGAGCAACAACAACTCTGACCCTGCTCTGCTTCTTCCGGCAGCATGCTACACTCGGGACATACGGCAGCAGTAAAAATAACGCATGTGTGAGGGTGGGGGTGTTTTTGGGGGCAGGGACGCCTTAAGCGATGGTGTGCGGGCCCTGGTGTCTAATGTAACATCAATACAACAGAATCCATTAAACAAATATGACTTGCTTGATAATACTGAGACAGTCCGAGGAAGGGTAGGATTGTAACCACTCTCTTTGTGTGGATTATAAGGGGTTTAGGCGTATTCCCCTGAGGTCTTGTTGCCGCAATGGTGTACACGTGTACTATAACCCACGAGTAAGCCTGTATTAGTGTATTGTGAAACTGGTGACAGAAAACAGCATTTAGGTAGAATCTGATAGGGTGTGTGTGCAAACTGCTCTATACTCCAGAACCTAGATGAAAATCACAAGCACTTGGAGAATGCTGTTCCAGGAAACCACATTTGTTTACAGTGTCTTTTTTGAAAGTTCCAGAGCCATCTGCTGGCCGTTTGTATGCTTTATGTTGAGAGGCAACAGAGGAAAAGCAGAGAGAAAGAATAAGATCTAGCATGTATGGGTGTATGGGGTGCTTAATGCTCATTGTTGCGCTTAAGGAGTGAGGGCACCATGGAGCTTATGTAGCAAAACTTGCTGGAAAAAGTTGAGGTTGGTTGTAATAGAGACACAACATCTATTACAGCTTGATGTGTATATGGGGATGTTTAGCCACAGACTAGTCAGAGAGCCCATTGTGAGCCCTGTCCACTTCCAAAAGTGCCTTCTTGTGCATCAGAACTAGATCATTGAGCAATGGAAGATGTTTATACCTTGTGAATGTCAGGGAGCAGCAGGATGCGCTATAGGGAAAAGATAAGCTGGCCGAGGCAGTGTGATGCTATGGGTAACATTCTATTGGGAAGCATTGAATCCTGGCATTCATGTGGACGTTGCTTTTAGGTACCAGCCACCTAAAAATTGTTGCTGACCAAGTACATTGTTTTGATGTATTAGACTAGAAGGATTAGACTTGAGGATCGGAGAGAACACATGTAGTGCTGGGTGTGATAAGTGCTTTGAGAGGGGTGGCTGCAGGTCCATTTTTGGCTTTATAGGCAAGCATTAGTGTTTTGAATATAATTCGAACAGCTACAGGATTATTTTAAACTTTCAACATTGTGGCTCAGCAGTGTGCAGGATATACACAGTGTGGTGGATTATGGAGCAATAACAGCAAATCAGTTCTAAGGCTACAGAAGCACATCTGTTCTAACGAGTTCATAGAAAATGGACAGTTGAAGATTGGATCGCAACTTCCTTTATGTTTGGCATGTTGTGAGATCTAAGAGGCTTTTCTGCTTAGCTTGGTTGGAACGAGTGGTTCTTTGAGTTACTGTAGCGTCCATGTCAACCAGTCTGGCTATTCTCTTCTGCTCACACTCTCATTTTTGAATATATTTTTCTTCTGGTTGTTGTTTTCTTATTAGCAATGTGAGTGTTTAGATTTTAGCTATAGATGTGGTGTTATTCTGGTGGAATTTAGCTACAGCTAGTTACTTTGGAACTTGGACTTGCCTTGCCTAGGAACTACATATCTAGTAATATACAGCATTTAAATTTTTATTCTTACTAAATTTGGTCCAGTCATATCCAGACGTGTGACATGCTGATATTTTTCCCCTTTTCCTTTTCAGTGTACCTAACTCCTGTCCAGCAAGTCCTCGGGGTGCAGGCTCCTCTGGCTACCGCTATGGACGTAACATAACCTCTGACCTGCAGTTGGCGGCTGAGTATGCGGCCAAAGCGGTATCGGAGCATCGCACAGAGGTGTCGGATACAGACAGCCCCAAGGTGAGTAATCATTTACTTGCTCTGTGACATCACTGGAATGAAGGGAGCGAGCACTTTCCATCCTGCATGTTGCTAATGATCTAAGGAGTCTCTAAGGCCCTGTCCACACTCATTGGTTTTAAAAATGATCTGAATCTTTCTGTTCACATCAGGTTCAAAACCAGTTTAAAAACTAGATCTTGCATGTGCAGACAGGAAAATCAAACTGAAGTGAACCTACTGAATACGCAAAGCATGTAAACATGCAGCAAGGAGTGTTCTTATATCTTTATATCTAGCGAGCGTCCTTTCAGATCCTGTTTTAGTAGTTTTGGACACCAATTTTACAAGCGATGCTAGGATCAGTTCTGCTGTTTCAGATGTGGTTGGAAATGAGTTCCGAGGACTGATCCATGCAAAACCGATCTCACCAGAACAGATCTGTATATAACTAGATGTGGCCAGTGCCGGAATGTCCAGCTGAAGTTGTCCGGACTTGTTTTTGTCCTGGCTAAAGCCTCTCAATTTTGCATGGTTCCACAGTTATACTGTGCTTTGCCTTGTAAGCGGTAATTTCCAATACAAAACATAATTTCCCGCCTTGGGGGGAAAAACATGGCCATGAAAGAGTGTCTGGTTTGCTCTTTCAGAGCATGTAAAGTTAAAGTCCTGATTAAAGACTGTCTTTGTTCTATTTTAATTAGATGTATACAGCTTTTCAGGTTGTGAAGAAACATTTCTCTAATCAATTTTTTACAAACATTCCCTGTCTGTTGGAATAAAACCCTGTGTTCATTGGTTAAAAAAAACATATACATATTTTTTTGATGGCTTGTGTGTGTTCCATCTTAGGATGAGTCAAAGCCTCCATACTCATATGCACAGCTGATCGTGCAGGCCATATCGTCGGCTCCAGACCGACAGCTGACACTAAGTGGCATCTACGCCCACATCACCAAGCATTATCCCTACTACAGGACTGCGGATAAGGGCTGGCAGGTCAGTTCAATCTCAGCATGCCTCAACATGCCTGCCTTGCTCTTTATCAATTGTTCACTCTCTCTATTCATCAATCACTCTTTCTGATTTGCTCGATTCTATACAGAACTCCATCAGGCACAACCTATCGCTGAACCGTTACTTTATCAAAGTGCCACGTTCTCAAGAGGAGCCGGGAAAGGGCTCATTCTGGCGTGTTGACCCTTCGTCAGAGGCCAAGCTGGTGGAGCAGTCCTTTCGCAAGCGCCGTCAGAGAGGTGTTTCCTGCTTCCGAACACCATTCGGCCCCCTTTCCTCAAGGTGAGTAGCCTCATAGCTCATTAACATAACCTAACACACACACATCTGGATACTCTTGTGAAGAACTTACTTTGATGCAGGACTAGAAAATGATTAGATATTTCTGTCTCTTACATACACGTCTGGCTATCAAAAAAATTTTTCCCTTTCAATACTACAAAACTAATAATACTTCAGTACTTATTTATCATGGCTTGTTGTGCTACCTGTAGTTGTATGTCCATATGCATTTTTGATCATTGTGTTTGCTCTTTGGGGGAACTTAAGGTGTGCCAACATCCAGGAATGTATACTGACACGTATTTTGTTTTTTGAAAACTGTTGTTGTTGTTGTTGTTGTAGTTTCACCGAAATAACGTCCAAACAACAAAAGTGTTTAAAAACTTTCTATTAAATGAAGGAGTTCTCTGCTACCAACATCCTGAGCTGCCAGCAAGCAAAATAGTGCTGTGGACCCCACGCATGGGAGATCGAACCGAGGCCACCCTATCTCAACCATGGTCTCAACCCCATCTCAACCCTTGATGCAGGACACTGGCGTAGCACACCTCAGAGATTTTATTGTTGAGGGATACATGAAAAGTAAAATTCCTTTTAGACCAATACTAGCAACCCAAAAAATATATTTGCTTAAATAATAAAAAAGTATCTAAACGGTTATTAGATATTCATAAGTCAGTGTGCTCAATCAGTTTTCTCTAGGCAGTACTAAATCCTGAATGGCCTTTTAAAAATGCTATATGGAAGAATTAGCCACCTGTTAAATAAATACACTACCCTTCACACAAATAGGGGTCCTTTATAATCGACTTGGGTCAACTTAGATGCTCCAGTGACTCCCTTTTGCTTCTAGAGGTATAAAGTATGAAATGTAAGTTGTATCCTCCTGTGTTGGAGCTTGAGGTTAGCCTGGTAACTTCTGTAGATATCTCTCATACACATCTATGAGATCATGAAAATTTCTTCACATTCTGTTTATAATTGTAGTTGGTTTATTAATGTTTTACGCTAAAACTCTTATATACAGATTTTACATCACATATGTGATGAAAAGTTGCACATACAGTTATTTTGTTGCCGTGTCTTTAGCCTTGATTGCAGTGAGTAATTGCCATTGCTTTAATTGGTCATGTTGAGGCTCGGCAGCACAGCGTCAATACATTGTGAGCCGTCGCAGCAAAATGGATATGAAGTTGTGAATTATATTAAATACTTAAAAAAGTTGCATTCTTAAAAGGCTGAAAATTCCTGGCAGGTTTTAGTTAGTCACTCTGAAACTAGCACCATATGTTAGGAAATTCTGGATCATTTTAAAGTTTAGGATATCAAACAGTGAGAGTTGTTCAGAGAGGAACAGGAATTCCTTTCAGACATGAACGAGCAGCACAAAGTCCTAACCTTTACCCTAATAAAATTCTTTGGGATATGCTGGAGAAGACTTTATGGAGTGGCTCGATTTTCTTGTCACCATTTCAAGATGTTGGTGATAAATGAACTCAACTCATTGAAAAAAATGTTGAAATGATGCTTAAGTTTGCTGATACAATGCCATGGTGATTATGTGCTGTAATCAAGGCTAAAGGCAGTCCAATAAAATAGAGTGCAAACATGCGTATAGCACATTTAAAAGCCGTGACACATACACACAGCATCTCAGTGTCAGAGAGCATCTCGTCACTTTATTCTCATTTCCTTCCCCCCCCCCCCTTCCTGCTGCTCTTATTTGCTTGGCAGAATGAAGTAAGTTATGTCTGTGTGAGCTAATTATTCCAATTAACCCATCTCAGGCTTTTTGGGTGTCATGTTGTGCAGCAGCTTTGACTCTACACTGTGAAAACAGAGTATGAGAGAG
This sequence comes from Porochilus rendahli, assembly GCA_039654305.1. Lineage (NCBI taxonomy): Eukaryota > Metazoa > Chordata > Actinopteri > Siluriformes > Plotosidae > Porochilus > Porochilus rendahli. The sequence continues at coordinate 37,997,143 of JBCNYG010000001.1, forward strand.
CGAGTGTGTGAGGGAGTCTGTGATGTCAGGCTGTGGTTGCTTGCAGTCATAGTGTAACCGTAATGTAACAGCTGTCGGTCATGTGTGTGCAATGTATTATGCTGCTTTCAGGAGTGCTCCAGCCTCACCCACCCACTCTGGCCTGCTGTCTCCTCACTCGAGTGGTCTGCAGACCCCAGAGTGTCTGTCTCGGGAGGGCTCACCCATTTCCCATGAGCATGAGTTTAGCACCAAGCTGGCATCAGTGCCTGAGTTCAGATACTCTCAGAGCGCCCCAGGTGAGTCTTAGACATTCTGTGTATTTGGGCAAGAGGTTTCTTGAGTTCATGTATGAATAATTTCCCTAAATCTGTGTGAACGCCAGGCTCTCCGGTGAGTGCACAGCCTGTGATCATGGCCATGCCTTCTCAGCCCCCGGTGACCGTGGCAAAGCCTTTAGCCTACATGCCCGCTTCCATCCTTACCTCACAGCAAGCCTCTGGTCAGGCCGTGCACGTGCTTCAACAAGGTCCAGCCGTCACCATGGTGCGTGTTCTCAATGCTGCCTCCAGTTCCGCCAACGGATATGTCCTGGCCAACATTGGCTCTGCATCAGCCGGGGAAAGTTCTATAGAACACAGAGGTACCACGTCCACCCTCACCACATTTTGACTTGACTGCTTAAGTTTAGGACTCTTTTTAGTTGCCAGAGTTTGAGGCAAAAACTCCTTTCTGCTTTGTTTGATTGTGAAGGTGCTGTGGAGGAGATGGCAGCCCCCGCCTCCATCCCTGCAGGCAGCCGCGTGATTCAGTCTGTGGGGAGCCATCTGAGCTCAGCCTCTAGAGGGCAGCAGAGTTACACCGTTCTCCAGGCAAATTCCATGCCTTTGGGACAGCACCAGCTCCCAGTCCAGACCATCACCCAGAATGGCAAACATGCTCTGCCCACCGCCACTATCTCACCCAACATTTATGGTAAATGTATATGTCAGGGAAAAGAGTAAATTATTCTTGTGATAGTTTAATAAAAAGATTCAGGCACTGCCTAAAAGCAGAGCTAAAATTTTTTTTTTACTTCATATGATGCAAGGGTTCATTGTGAATTCTTTTTGATGAAGCCATAGATGACGTAATGACATGTAACCATCATGTCATGACCTCCCCTCCTCAAAGTTTTGATATTGTCTGAAAGTGTTATACTCTTGAGAAGATTTCTACAATGAAACCCAATATCACCACAGGGTACCGAGATACCATTCCGCTGGCGAGATACACGTTACACACGCCAGAAATGTCTTGCGATTCCTCAGCGTGACTGGGTTAAAAGCCTTTCTATTCAAATGATCAACTAATAAAACAAAGATACCCACTTCATATGGCACATACATTCTGTTTACATTGTTAAAACAGGTTTTTTTTTTATTTAAAATATATTTTATTTTATGGCTTAAAACAAGTAACAGTTTGGTGGAGAAGGTAGGGTAGCAGAAGTTACCATCACTCAGACATTTATTCCCATTATTAACAATTATATTCCAGCATGCAAAATATCACAGGGTTCCTACGTATACATGGACAGATGGATGCACCCAGTGTTTGAAACACAAAAAATCAGATTGATGCTATACAAAATTCTCTTATGTATGGTGCAGCGCTTTGACAATAATTTAAAATAATTATTTAAATAAATTAAATAATAAATAAAATTGATCAAATTTACTGTATTATTTTATTAGTATGTAAATTAAGCTTTTAAAATCAGTGTCTTTATTAATGGATGATTGTTTAGGAGATTAATTGCTAGTTGGTTATCTTATACTGTTGTGAAAGCATCAGCGATCTACTCATCCATCCAAAACTTTGTGAAAAGTGTTCTTAAACGAGTAGAGGTTATGACAACAACCAAGGGATTGTAGAATTCTCTGGCAAAGGCAAGGAATCAACAGCGTTCCCTCGGGTCGACCTGGGTGTCTTCAGACTGTCAAACAGACAAATGAAAGTAATCCTCTTTGTGAGGCATGAGATTTTGCAGGGAAATTGCGAGTGAGTCGAAGTACTTCTGTGAGGCATCTCCATCAACTTAGCTATTACTTAGATATATCTGTGTAAAAATATTTTTAAAATGATGGTGTTTATTTACTTTTGATATCTCACTGTATAGTCCACTACTCTGTGTGCCAAGTTTGAATAAAAATAAAACATAAATTCTACATAGTTGGGTCAGTTAGAAAAGTTTAGATTTCCAAAGATTAGTTTTCCAGTACAAGATTAAGTGTTGGAGGAAAAAAAATCTATTTCAGTAAAGACAACAGTGAGTTACATAAGAGACTGCGTTCCAGGCTGCTGGAATTTGCTGCAAAACATAAGATGCAAGAGAAAATCTTGTAGCAGGAAAAAAAAATCTCCAGAAATACTTTCACTGATTTCAAATTTCTCAGTAAAGTGTACCAACACCACACCAAATGTTACCTTTGTTTTATTACCTGCACACAAAATAGAGTTTTGGCAGAGGTATGGGAACCATGCATCTGATCAAGTATGTTTGAGTCAGTTTTCCAGTGAAAGGATCCCCTGCAAGGATTTTGAACAAACTTGGTGGGGACACTCCCTTACCTGAGTCCCGGCTTTTGGAACGTCTATGCCAAAGGTCAAGGTCACAAATATTTGAAGATCGAGAACTTATAATTTGATGACTTATAATGAATGTCGATAGACATACCGTTACTATGGAACACAAATAGGAAACCACATACAATCTATCAAATAAGACAATTAAGAGTGCTCTTCGAAGAGCAAACTCGTAAATCCTTCAAACCAAAAAGTTTTTTTTGCCACAAATTTGATCACATCCACATACTATAGAATATATCATAAGGTTTACATGAGTAATTAAAGCCAGTAACTATATGGGGCCTATTTGCTACATTATGCATGCAGCATGGTGGAGGTACCTTGCACTCTGACTTCTCCACTAGTTTATTACTGTTGCTTATAATATTTTTTTCCTGTAGAAATGATTCAAACACTGGGTAAGAACACATTGCACATTTCCGGCTCTACAGTTCTGTCCATTGGCACAGATTGCACCTTGTGGAGGAGTTTAGCAAAAAACTCTGCTGGAAACTCAGAATAAATCCTGCATGTGGATTTCATTTCCCGTTGTGTTTGGTTTAGAGACGGAGGCTACCAGCATCTGAGTGTTTGCGTTGGCTGAAAAACTCAATTCCGCAGGACGAACACTTAATATGTGACAGAGTCCCAAAAATCTCTTGGTATAAAGAGGACAAGCAGAGCCTGTTATAATTTGCAGTTCCTCGCTAATGGATATAGACCGGAACCAGTGAATCCCAGTGCAATATTTCTGGTTCTAACCCCAGTTTTTGTTTTGTGCTTAGCTCTCACCAACCCTCTTCAGATCCTGGCAGCACAGGCCTCCACCTCACCCCCGGTGCTTGTGAACAGACCCTCCAGCGTAGAGATGGAGGAAGCAGGCCGGCAGGAGCCCGAGGCCAAGCGGCCCAAAATGGAGGATGACGGTGTGGTGTCGGTCCCTCAGCCCGTCATCGTTGCAATGACCCCCGAGGCCAGTGACTGAACACAGGAGCGAGTGAGTGAAGGAAATGGTTGAAGCAAATCCTCAACAATAGTGTTAGCACAGTTGTACCATTGTTATTGAGGGAAATGAGAGTTTGGATGTTTTTTGTTTGTTTTCTTTTTTATTATTTGTGAGAGAACGAGCCCTGAACGAGTGTGCACATTAAGGGCAGATTGGAGTTAAATGCATTATCCTTTAAGCTCTAAAAAAAAAAAATGTCAGTGCTGGTGGTTTAAATTTAAATTTTGGGAGCGCTCCCTTAAAGCTATTAAAGAGGTGAATGCACACGCGAGGCATCGTGCTGCTGAGTACTTCCTCACAAGGTACAGACAAGCAGTACTTACTCGGGGTTGGGGCGGGACCAATCAAACGATAACTAAGCAGCTACTTCTATATGAGAGCACTGGCCTCTCAGAACTGAAGCATTATGTATTAAGCTCTTTGGAGGCTCGGTTCTCTTCAGGGGAATCTTGGATTTATTTATGAGTCTGTGCTTTAAGCCTGGGTTAGAAACACCATCTGTTAAAATTGGATTGTTATAAGTGAAAAAACATCATACATATCAAGGCCTGTTGTTTTTTTTTTCAGCCTTGAACTCTTGAACATGCTATAAAGTATTTTTCTACAGTGGGCTATTATTTACCTTGTGTATTTAGATATTGTAAAGAGAAATGTCTAGCACGTGTCTGTTTTGGGAATTTAGTCTACAAACGTAAAACAAACTCAATGAATGTATGTAGCTCTTTTTCTTTCTTTCTTTTTTTTGTTCCATTGTTCATGGCTCATTCTTGACACGTGTGTTAGGGAATCGGAATGCCACGAATGTCCTTGATGTTTAAGGTTTTTTTTTTTTTTTTAATGATTATTTAAAATAATTTGAAACTAATCTTGAAGTTAAAACCCTTAAGATAATGTTCGGGTTAGATCTACCTGGTCTTCATATTTAGGCTTCGGATTTCATGTCTGTACGTACAGAAGTACATACATTACCTGATTAGATATGTAATAATTAAATAATTAAATTAAAAATGTAGTAATTCTGTAATAATAATTAAGCGCCACACACATTATAAATGCTGGAATATTTAATTAATACAAGGGGCTACTGACAACCAAATACATTTATTTCTATTTCTTTCAAAGACCCAGGAATGTAAGAATGTATCAGTTAATATTAATAATTAGAGAGGCTACTTTTCCGCTCTCCTCCTTCCATCGACCTTCAGATGATGCTGGGAAGTACTTAATGAATGTTTAAAGACTTTTCTATACATTCTCATCTCATTTTTTTATTTGACCCATTTAATTAGATTTGATATTTTTACTAATAGAGTACAAACACATTGTTTGACAATAACTAACCTGGTGGTGTCGTCATCTGCTTTATAAAAGATGAAATGAAGCATTAAATCCAACTAGCAAATATTTAACGTGAGACAAAAGAAACGCTCGAAAAAGACCAAATGCATACCCACTTCTTTAGTGCCTTGAGCTCTGGAGCAAAGCTGCTGCTTCAAACTCTACTACCTGCTGCTTGGAAGTTAAAACACTGAAGCTTTTTTCACTCTTCAGGGTCTGAACAACACAATAACACTGTCCGATCTGTTTAAAAAAAAAAAAAAAAAAAAAAAAATGATGGTCTGAGTTTCAACGAGTTATGATCAAATCTTTTTTTTTTCTCATAATATGTAGTGTAATCACCAAGTTTACCAATTTGTCTGAAAAAGACTATCTTCATAAAGACACCTGCAACATGAAGAAGAAGCACGTGGGGAGTTAGTCAGGAAATAGCTTTTTGTAGGTAATGAATGAATTTTCTTTTTTTTTTTTTTTTTTTTTACATCCTCTTTAATGCTTCTGTCTGTCAAATTTACACCAATAGAAAACTAGCACGCAATCAAATCACTGACACTCAGTTTTATGTTATGAATTAAACTGCGTTCAGATAAGCATTAGGAGCAATAAGCCTTTAAGGCTTTTAAACCTTACACCTGGTTGTAGTTGAGTTTTTCTTCTCTTTAAACCCGCTGAATTAACTTTTCACTGCCTATGAAATCTTCCTGTACTTTTTTTTTTTTTTTAACAAAATGTCATTTGATGATTATATAAAGTATTTTCGTCTGCTGATCTCTGTGTATTTTTGATTTGTGTGCTTTTGGTGTTTTATGCATATTAGCTTATGCAAGTGTTTATACACTAAAAATTAATAATAAAAAAAATTAAAATTTATCTAATAAACCAATGCATGTTTTCTTTTCACTTGTTAGTTACTAGGATCTTTACTGATTGTATGCAAACCATGTTAGTCCTTACAAGCAATGCGTCGTCTTTGCAAGCCGTTATTACGTATAAAAATGTAAAGATCCTGTCATCCATCCAGCCGTATTTATCTGATGTTTTCAATCATCCTGACATGAGAGAGAGATAGTTTTGCTTTCTTTATTTCTGAAATATAAAGAAACCCACAATTGAAACAGGGCTAAGACAGTGTTATGATTAACTTTCTTAACCAGTTCACTAACAGCATGTTATGGACTGTGTATGTTTTAGTCACTGTGTTCATATAGGGCTATTTTTTCCCCAGACTCTGTTTGCTCTGTATATTGTTATTATGCCACAAAACATCCTCTTGTGGATTGCAAAACATGTAAGCTAAAAATATGGATAATGGTTGATCCTGAAAGGAACTATTTTTATGTCCATACCTGTCATTTCTTTCAAAATATTTTCCTCAGTATAAAAATATTGTGTACCTGGTATCTCATTTTATATCTCTTTTTTCCAGATTCATTCTGATTACATGAAAGCATTTTTAATGTAATAATGCATTTCTCTATTCACATGTGCATCTCTGTCTGTCCTCTTTACTGCCTTGTGGAAAGCTTTAGGAAACGTTGAAATGACCACGGCCTATTAAAAGGTTTAAGATGTTTGCGGCATTCTGTGTCCTTGCTTTATATCATTTATACACTAATATAATGAATATTTGTGGATTCTTTTTTAAATTATACAAACATTTACTGGGAAGGATTTACCGTTCATGCAAAACAGTTGAGTTTTTATAACATTGGTACAGATTTAAGTGCCATGTTTATTTTTAGTTTAGAAAGTAAAAATTCCTTATACAGTGTGTTCAATATAATAGCAGTGTGTTTAATAAATTGAGTAATGCCCAAGACCCTTATTCTAGCTTTTATTTCCTTACATGCTAATGCATTGAGAACACTGCACATCCTATTTCTATTCAACCCATGAAGAAATATTTTGCCAATTTGTGTAATTCTTTACAAAACGTGAAGAAAAAGGAATATTAGGTAGTTCAAAAAAATAGCAGTGTTTGCATTTTTCTGTACAAACTCAAACATTTAACGAATAAACTAGAAAAAGCTTTAAGTTTAGTTTTCCTGGGAATCACCAAACTAATATTTAGTTGTATAACCCCTGTTTCTGAGAACTGCTTCACATCTGTGTTGCATGGAGTCAACCAACTTCTGGCAACTGTGAACAGGTATTCCATCCCAGGATGATTGGACTACATTCCACAATTCCTCAGCATTTCTTGGTTTTACCTCAGAAACAGTAGATTTGATGTCACCCCACAGGTTTTCAATTGGATTGAGGTCAGGAGACTGGACTGGCCACTCCATAACGTTAATCTTGTTGGTCTGGAACCAAGATGCCGCTTTTTTACTGGTGTGTTTGGGGTCATTGTCTTGTTGAAACACCCATTTCAATGGCATTTCCTCTTCAGCATAACGCAACATGGGCAGTGGTGGCCCGGTGGTAGGGTGCTGGATGACTGATCCCAAGGTCGGGGGTTTAAGCCCACTATCAGCGGGTTGTCACTGCTGTCCCCCCAGTGCAGCTAACTGGGTTATCAAATTGTCAAGAGTAGGCTGCATAGCCGTCCGCGTGTTTCTGCCCTGCGATGGCCTGGCGAGCTGTCCTAGCCCAGAGTCGGCTGAGATGGATCCACGCGACCCTAATTAGGAATAAGCGGTTCGGAAATTAATGAATGAATAATGCAACATGACCTCTTCAAGTATTTTGATGCATCCAAACTGATCCATGTTCCCTTGTACCTGATAACAAGGCCCAAAACCATAGTATGAGAAACATCCCCATATCATGATGCTGCCATGTCTTTCTGGCTTTGGTTGTCATTTTAAAGCATTTGAAGTCATTTTTGCTGAGCAGCCTATCATTTTCTGTACTTCTTTATGTGTTCCCCTCTCCAATCAACTTTTTATCAAAGTATGCTGTTCTTCTGAACAATGTCTGGAACGATCTATTTTGCTCTGGTGTAGAGAGTTATGCATTATTACCAGCATGTACACATTAGCTTGTTTGTCCTTAAATAAGGGTCACCTGTTTCATAGTGTTTTTCACAGACTGACTGACCCCACTAATTGCACCACACAGTACATACTGCTATTATTTTGAACATGCCCCTTTCATTTAATCATTGAAAAACTCATTCAGGGGCATGCAGGTCATTATTGTTGCATCTCTTGGTTTCCTATTACTGTACTGCAGCTACTTATCAATTATTCACCATACAGAGATATTATTTCTACCAAAAACACCAAGTGATGTGGTTAGTGATGTTGGACTGCTATTATTTTGAACACAACTGTATTTATTATAGCTGACTATGTAAAGCTGCTTTGCGACAATGTCAATTGTAAAAAGCGCTATACAAATAAAATTGAATTGAATTGAATTGAA
>JBCNYG010000001.1:38085599-38098411 GCA_039654305.1 Porochilus rendahli
TAAATAATACACCACCACTATACATATAGTGTGTAGTATACACAAACTCCAACCCATACACCAAACTTGGTTATCCTATCATTTCATTTCAAAGTTATCACACTAATAATCCTTGCAAAATGTACAAGCATGACCTTAAAAAAAGGTTGTGGTGACCCATATCTCTCAAATTCAGTGGTGGCGTGAGCTAAAAAATATCATGTTAGTCAATATATGAGGCTCACTTTCCTGATGATGCAACCTCTTTATTTTAAAAGAGATAATCCAGAAATAAGGTCAGAATTTTTTATTTTACCCTTGTACAAAACGTTCCATTATGTTTAACCCTATTATAACACTTTACAGATCCCAGGCATGGTAATGGAAGCACTGTGCACACAATGCCACAAATGTTACCAAACAGGAGGTAACCTATCCAGTATTGTAGATCAGTGATCTGTGTCTACTGAGCCTCTCAGCTACCACACAGCAAACATGAAGACTAAAGACTAAATTATGCTTCCTTTACATAAATATGATCATATCACATGGTACAACTATCACTGCTCATATAGTTTCCTGAATCCTTTATGTTGATGTGGACGTTAAACAATACATCCACTAGAGGGAAGCACAGAATTAATGTTTCTGACAGCAAGGTTCTGTTCCGTTTCACCGGTCTGTATGCGTTACAAAAAACATTAGCACAAATACAGGAGGAAAAAATGAGGATGGAAAAAGGTTTTAAAAATTTAATTGTTTTTGTGACCAGCTGTTATTTATTCTAATTTTTATCACTGTTTATATCAACAACCTTATCATTAAAATATAAAGTTATAAAGGATGCTACTTAGTGAACTCTTCCCTGAGTTATCATTTGAAAATGGCAGAAAAAAAGATGAATATTTAAAAACATGTGAGCATCTTGTTAACTTGCTTTTTTCCCCACTCTAATTTAGTTGTATCCAATTTACCCCCCATCAAGTATTGCCTTCCTATCATACAACTACCACCAACCACAAAGGGGCATAAGCAAGCACACGCCCCAACGCGACACCCGCTGTTTTTGCACGAATGAGCTCACAGATGCCCATGATTGGCTGGTATACACAATCACTATCTCCCATGTTAGTTTGGCGAATCAGCTCCCACTGACTCCCAGGAGCGGATGGCTGCAGCAGCAACCTATATACAAACCTGCAATCTCCAGTTAACAGTTGTGCACCTTTGCGGAATCCCCGGGTGCTTTTTACAAATGTAATTTTATTAATTTTAAATTAATTATGTAATTAAATATGTAATTTACTTATTTAAATGTATACAGTTTACAGTAACATCTTGTCACTAAATAAGCAGAGGTGATGTTTTGGCATTAAAGAAAATAACATACCCACCAGTACATTTTTATTCTTTGAAATAGCATTAATGAGTTTATAACACTATTAATCCAAGAGAGGTGAAGCCACCAACTGAATCTTTTTGAACCGCTGCTCTTGCAGCATCACAGGGTAGTGTAACATGAACAGAAAGGTCTTAGCTATCCTCTTTCACAATGCATGAACTGAAAGACACCAGCAATTGATTAATGCTGCTATGAGAGAGAGAGAGAGAGAGAGAGAGAGAGAGAGAGAGAGCGAGAGAAAGAGACAGAACTCTTGATCACTGAGAGAAAGAAAGAGAGAGAGCAAACTCTTGATCACAGTCTTTTCTGTTAAGGTTTAGACTCTTGTCAGGATCAGAGAAATTAAACACTCCGAGGGACGACTAGTGACTGTTACTGCTGCTGTAATCACTGCTCACTGAGGGGAAAACAAAAAGCACTACAAACCTTAAAGTCCCATATGGTCATCGCTCCATCAATTCCTGTAGTGCAGAATTTACGACAATCTCTTTTGTCTCCCTCATATATAGACACTTGGCTACAAAATAAGAACAAGGATCATGATTAAATGTTTAAAAACAAACATGAATCTTAAAACATACAAGTGAAATGTTTATGGGCCGAGATGTTTTTTAGTCACTTTGAGGTTATTCATTGTCGGTGAATGAGGACACGGTTTAACTTTCTGATCTGTTTCTGAATTTGCCTTATACCATTACACTGTGTGAAACTGCTTCACATACAATTTTTTCCTAAATGCATCATGACTTTTTTTCTGGATCATTGAGTCAGAAATTAGTCGCCGTCGTTCCCCATGTCTAAATGTACCTTTTTCTACTAAATGTAATTCTTTGAGAAAGCTGTTTATATACTTGTAAAGAAAGTTACATCACATAATAGACCAGTCAAAGTCTCCAGACCCCTATAAAAGTGAATACACATGGCACTGAATATGGTGACGGATCAATATTTTGATAACAAGCTATTAAAATGTTGGCTATGAATATATCTATGGCCTGACTTCCGTATCTGATTGAAGTCAAAGGCGTGATACTCACGTGATACTGTTCTGGTGAAGGGTCTCCAGGGTGCTATTGCGGTCCTCGGTAGTGGCTCTCTTGTCCATGTTGCGGAAACGCTCCATGGCAGAAATGTTGCGCTGGATGCTCTGCTTTGGAATGTCCAACTTGGATATGAAGGTCAGGTTTCCACCCTCATCGAAACTGAACAACATTGGGCAGCAATCATGGCCCTGTAAAGAAAAACAGAAACCCTTAAAATATTTTACTACTATCTCTGACATGATGACGTCTCTGCGTGTGATGCTCTTACCGCCGCAACGATGTTGTTCTCAGACACAAAGGTCACGCTCAGAAGAGCAAGGAATTCAGTCTTCAACGCACTTGGCCTGAAAAAGAAAAACCCTCAGTAACGCATATATACGCTGGCGATAATCAATCCCAATTCTGCGCTTAATAAAAATCAGGCAGTGGGCTGAGTTTTAATGCTCACGTTGAGCTTTTTGTGGGATCCACCACAGTCACGGTGCTGTCATGGCTGACCCAGGCCAATCGGTCTCCACTGGCAGAGAAACAGACACTGTGGACCCATCCTCCACTGCCTGCTCCGCCAAACTCCGCCATCACTTGGCCAAAAGGCATCTTGGATCCCCATGGAGTTGGAGCTGGCTTCTCGTCCACCTCCTTGATGTATGCAGAAAACACCCTGGGAAAAGACAGATGGATGTTAGATGGACACACACGCAACGCAATGAACTAGGCAACAGACTTAATGTTTAAAATGAACTCAAATTGCAACCTTAAATATTACACCAACGAGAGGAAAACACTCAGTTATACCGGCTTGATAAATATGCACACGTGTACGCAAAATGGCTGCTGAACATATGCCACCCTCATCTGTCCATTCACATTTGCGAAAGCAAAAGGAAAATTTCCACATGGTGTTCTATCAGTGTAAATAGTGAAGGCAATACCGTACCACATGGCACTCAGTGTTCAGAACTGAAACAACATGTCTAAAAATCACATGTACTGTATGTACTGTTCTAAGCTGCTGTAGAGTAATTATTTTTTTTATTATAGTTCACGTTTAGATATTTGAAATTTATTAAACTGAATGAAAGATCTGTTTTAGTTAGCAGTTCTTATGTAATGAGAGTTAGTATTTTTTTAAACTACCTCCACCTAACCGGGAGGTTATAAGATAAGTTCTGTGTCTGTCTGTGTGCAACTGTGACCATGATAACTCAAAAATATATGGACAGATCTCCACAAACTTTTTACGAAATGTGGGTCTTGGGTCAACTGATAAAACTCTGACCATGATTAGGAACCGGATCTGGATGCAGGACAGTTTTGAATGTTTTTTGTAACACTGCAACTATGGCCCATAATGCGCCAGGGGAAAAAATACAAAGCTCAAAAATAATTGCAAAAGAGGCCAGAAGGGGGCACCATAATTCTATATCACCTGCCAATAAAGTCTAGATTAAAACATTTAGCAACCACACTAGCTTGGTGGAGGTCTGCACTCAAACTTGCCTTTAGACTGCCTTTCTAATTCTGTTTAAGACTTAAGTTCATGACAATGACAGTGACAGTGACATTGGGACCGAGGAGAAGCAGAGCAGGCCAGTTAGTCTAGCATTGCAGTGTATGAAATCATTAAACATTACGGTTCACCATAGAAACCTGAGCTGTTTAGTTCTGGTGTGCCATCCAGTAGACACTGCTTTAAACTGTTTAAATGCACTTAATCTTGGGATCAAATTACAGAATATTCTTGTCTTTTCATAAGGGTCACTATATCAGATTAGCCGATTATACTGCCATAAATTTGACGTCTTAGATGAAGGACTACAAGTTTAACCCATAGCCAATCACTGTTCTTGACCCTGTGTGTTATCAGGGAGGAGGGACAAAAAACTGTCAATCATGACTATGAAAAGATACATTGTAGGATTTATCAAACTGCATTAAAAAAATTTTCAAAAACAAAAAATTCTGATAGGCTAGACCTTTTGTCAGGGAGTCCACAAAGCCATGTTGCTACTGAGTGCTTACATCACTCTGTAAAGTTCCTGTTAATCATATTCGACCCAAATGGTGAAAGAGTCAGCCTTAACAACATGATGTCAAAATCCTGATGAATCTGTGTATGCTGATCCCAGAATAAGACATAAGCGTGTGAACAATGGTGCATTTAGAAACTAAAGTATATTTGTACAGTGAGGAAGAAACAATACAAGTCTGCGATGATATCTAAAATGATCTCATATGACATCTGCATATAAAATTCTCTAACCTCATGATACTCTATATTAATGAAAAAAAAAAAGCTTTTCAAACCTAAATTTAAATAAAAAATTCACAGTATCTACACACCCTACAAAATTAACAGTGCGATAAAGCGTTTTACGGATTACATTACATTCCTGATAAAAGATATAGGGGGCCTTACCTGCACTTGAAGTCACATGACCCTGCTGCCAGAAGCACATTGTTTGGATGCCAGTCCAGACTGAGGACAGTGGAGCGGATAGGCTTCTTGATATGTTTGCTCACCCACCTTAGAGAGAGAGGGGGGGGTCTTAAGAATTCAGTGATCTACAGCTAACAGGATTTACTAGCTGAGCACTGCATCAAACTCACCAATCATTTTCAGACTCAAAGTAGCAAACAGATATGAGTCGAGCTCCACTGCCCACCGCAAACTTGTTCTCCAGCGGAGACCACTTCACAAACGTGGCAGCGCGGTTGATCCTGAGGATAACAAGAGTGGGCTTCCACACACCGTCCTTCTGGCTCCACACGTAAGCATTGCGATCCGCTCCGCAGGTTACAATCCGATCACTTTTAGGAGCCCAGTCAATTCCTGAACACGTGCATGAGAAATATTACATCACACAACTAGACAATTTTGTATCTTTTGGGTGTAAACGGAGACGGTGTTACACACGATGATTTTACCTGTAATGTGTCCATTGTGTTCTTTTAGTTCGTGGGCTTTTACCCACTGATTCCCACTCTTCTTGTATATATGGACCTCATGATTGTTTGGACTTATAGCGATTTCTAGGGAAAGAAAATCAACAATTATTGATGTTTAAAAAACACCACAAATCAAGCTTTTAAAAGGTCAAGGTGAATTAAATTGTTGCTTACGAGTCCTGTCCTTGTTCCATGCATGGCATGTGATGGGCTCCAAGAGAAACTGGTGGAGTGACATTTTCTTCTTTTGTAGCTCTGGATAAAAATGTACACAAACAAACAGGGTGACATTAAAGACGCCTGAGCAACACGCAGAGATCTTAATAAAACAGAGAACATGTCAGTGAGATGAAGATATCTAACAAATATAGAGACTTCCTGTTACTCAAATTCAAATTTCTGCAGAAGATAAGAGGGGAAAACAGCATCATTACTGACTTAACCAGCGGAACAAGAATTTCAGTGTGTGGCCTTTGTCGGTTTCAGGGCGTGGAGCTCCCTCAGCTTGTGCTGATGTGGTTTAGCCGGTTAGCTAAGCTTCTGCTAGCCACAATGCTAGTTTCTGTGTGTTCCCGGCTGCTAGCTAACGGCGTCAACCTGCAAAAGCTAGTGCTGCTTCTGCCCGAGCTAACGTTAGCCTAGTTAGCTAGCTAATGCTACTCAAACAGGAACAGGAAAATATATTAAAATAGCGCTCACTGACAAACTGTACAAAATTCAGTATTAGACTGTAAAATAAATTAAAACCGTTTCATGTAGCCCAAAGACGGAGGAATGAAGCAAGGAAGGCCCGGTAGACTGGCGGACTGACCGGCTCTCCTCTTCCCGCTCCCGATATCAGAAACAGGGCACGAGAGACACTGAGCGGCGCTCAAGGCCTCGGGCTTCACCGCTCCACGATAAATCTCACTTACTCCTGAAGAGTTGGCTTTGTGTTGTAAAAATATCCGTAGGAATCTTCACTGCGTCTTCTTCTTGTTGTTTTCTTTGTTGTTTTGGACGGACTTGAATTCGCGGACTCTGGCCAGTCGACACGAATTCACTCCGGCTTCCTCTCTCTCTATGTGGAGTTCAGCTTCCCAATCTCAGGCTGTCAGGAATCCAGGAAATGGCAGCGGTACGTCACTGCGCATGCGTACGCACAGGACTCACAGGAGCAACACACAAGAGCATCATTTACCCGAGGAGGAGTGGACTATACCAAATCCTGATTGGAAAAGATTTTGGATACTTAAAGGTACACTACGTAGGGTGCAGGAGGCTGTATTACCACAACTGTAATAGAGTATTCAAAAGTGTGTTTTCATATTATAATTCAAATGAATGGTGAGGTGGAAATCACTAGGGAGGCACAGTGGTACATTTATATCCTGGGTTTGAGTCCTGGCCTCAGGTGGGTCTGTGTGGAGTTTGCATGTTCTCCCTGTACTTGTGAGGGTTTCCTCTGGATACTCTGGTTTTCTTGCACAGTCGAAGCACATGCACAGTCACCTAATTGGCTGTTCCAAATTGAACGTAGGTGTGAGTGTGAATGATTGTGTATGTGTTAGCCCTGTTATGGCCTGCCGATTTGTCCAGGGTGTACCCTGCCCTCGCCTAGAGTTGGCTGTGATGTTGCACCAGCCTTCCCCCCAATTAAGCCTAATTAAAATTAAGCAGCTTACAAATGAATAAATACACAGAAAAGCAAAATAAAATAAGATTTTTTTTGTTTATTTCATCCTTTTTAAAGGATGACATTGATCACACCTGCATCTTCCTGAGAACTTAATCTGTGTACAATATTACACAGTGGTATTACTTATAACTACATATTGCTTTTCGTAAGGTTTAAATTAGCTCTTTATATCATCGACTCCCCTCCCAAATACGATGTCCTGTATCCAGCTTTGTGCAATCCACTGTCTAACCATTAATCCATTTCAACCCCAAGTTGCTGCTACTGGTTGCCATTAAGTTTACAGAAACTTTTGTTTTTTTGCACATTTATCCCTGTTTTTTTTCATTGATTACATTAATTGCGTCTTTTATTCATGCACACTTTATTTTATTGTACTGACTTCCACTCTGTTTATTGTAGTTAATTCAAGTCAAATTTGTCAGACCTGCAAATATCAAGAGATTCAGGAGATTTCCCCATCACTTAATGTGTCAGAAAACTGTTAACATTGGTGTACAACTTTTGAAGTTTGTGCAATTTATTATAGATTTTGGCATGCTGAATTCAAATAACACAATAAAATGGCTGATTGGCTACTGTTTCTAAGTTATTTAAGTTTTTACATTTTACATCTACATAATTATATTGTGTTAATAGCTTTATTAGAGTTTTTAAGATAAATCAAAAACATAGTTTTTCATAATTTCTAATTAATATCCATTTAATCATGGTCTATCTGATTATTTATATAATAACATTTCACCAGTTCTCTTTTTGTAACACTTTTAAATAGGCAGAAGGGTTATATATATTAAATTACTTTTGGTACAAAAGTGAAAAACATTATTGATAGATATATAAGTACAGAGATCACTTCTTATATTGTTTACTTGGCATCTCTTGGCTTGTCTCTTGTATTCTTTAAATGGAACTGCACAGTCCATTTTTTTCTTCTTTGTCAAACCTTTCCCAAGTGAAGGTACCATGCAGAAGTAACAGTGTAATCACTTGGCTCTCTCCAAATCTGTGGCACAGCAAAACACATCGATTTCCTTTTCCTCTTCAACCACTGGTGAAGATTTTTTGCACAATTGTTGCAAAAATATGTTCTTGTCCTAATCCGCAATTTTTGCACCCAAAGTAAAGATGGTAGGCTTTCTGAACCACAGCAGTTATACTGTGCTTTTGTGATGCAAAGGTCACTACAAATTTAGCAGATATTTTCTGCACTGTTCACACAAGTACAGGGCATGTCTTCGCCTAAACAAAAAAAAAAGTTAATGTGTCCATCGAGATCTGAATAATAAAACACTGACAAATCAGACAGCATAATTAACCTTTAAAGATTAAAGATTTAATTCTAGATTCAGTGAAAAATGTATTATTTAGTGACTTCTTATTTAAATTCAGATCCCTTCCCTCTGTAACTCACCCATCCTTCATGATACCTAAGTCAGGTTGGTGTATGCTGATATGCTGACTCAGTGCAGTAACTTAAAAACTGGAGCCAATCAGCAATTTTAAACATCATTTTCATTCCCAGTCGCCCCACATTATTTAAGACTGACCAAATTTATTTTAGAATTATTTTGGCTGTAGGCCAGTGTAATCATTCGCTTGATAAACAATGCTAACCATTTTGTTTTTAGACAAGACCGCCTCTTAACATTATAAACTAATTAAATATCAAACACTGTAAGATTTGCCTAAGGTTTATCAAAACAATGATGAGCTCATGACAGGAAAGTGACAGACACATTGATATGAGAGTGCAGCTTCCCATCATCACTCCCCATTACTGAAAAGCATTTCAGTACTTTTGGTGGACTAGAATAAATTCAGACACATACTTTCTATCTAACACACAATGCACATCAGACAAACCAATAAAAAAACACTGAGATCATTTAAACCTTTTTCAGTTTAATTTCAAGACTTCTGTTATCCTCTTCAGTCCCATCTACGGTGAAGAAACCCCTTAAGTGGGGAAAGAGTGCAGGTTTGTTCGTTATTCTAGGAAACAAAATAAAAAGTTCAATTTAAATGCATCCAACCTTAACACTAAATCAAATGATACTATTACTCAAACATTCCAACTAAGAAATGAAAATGGGATGCACTAACTTGGTTTGCCTACTGCGGAGTTTTTTCAATGCCATCTCTGCCATGCCAGCTTTTTCCTCAGCATTATCAAGCTCATGAATGGCCTTCCTGTCCTTGGTCAGAATTGCATTCACTTACTTCTGCTGTGGCTTATATGTTCTATATACTCTATATTCTCCAACACCAACATAAAAACCTACACATTGCCACTGCTGTAGTGTTAAGGTCTACTGGCAAGCAGTGCATCTGGTTATACATCCAGAGAGGCCTCTGCCTCCTTTAGGGCAAGCTGCTGCTCTTTGCTGTCATCCCCCGCAACTTCCAACCTTTTCTTAGCCTTCTGTAGCTCATGAATACGCTTCCCAGCTTCCCCCAGCTTCTCCATGAGACCCCGAATCTCAGAATACAATTTGTGTTTTTGTTTTGAAAGCACTGCTGGCTCTCTCTGCACCAAAAACTCAGCAAATTCACTTTTGGTGGTCCCTTCAGAACCAAGCCTGAACTTTTCTTCAACTTAAAACAGAATGGACTAGTTGAAACAATTAAAACTAGAGAGGCAATCATAAAGTGCAAGGTACTGCCACCATGCAGCTTGGATACTGTAGTAAATAGGCCTTAAATGGGTACTGGTTTTAGTTCCTCATGTGCTCACCACCTTTTATATGGTTTCTTAGTAGTGTTTCATAGTAACAGCATGTCTATCGGCAGTTATAATTTTTAAATTTATATTCTTTCAAAATTCTCTGACCTTGATTTTGACCTTTTAAGGCCAAGTCCATATATGATTTGCTTGTAGTGTTACATAGTAATGGCACTTGTTTTAAATAAGTTTGACCTTTCAAGGTCACTCAAGGTCAAAAGTAATTGTGTTATTTAAAAGTGGGCATATGGTTTCTTATCTTCTCAGACTCAGAAACCAGTGATTACAAAACTTCAGTTTTGGCTAGAGGTAGATACTTGGAAAAAAAATATCTTCAGTTTCATGTCACAACTAAAGATCTGTGACCTGTAATGTTGCTAACTTGTTGAATACTGTTTGAGGCTTCGAAAACGGCGGCTCATTACCCTCAGACCCTTTAATGTACATGTGTAACCATACAATAAATAGAATTGAAGCTGAGAAAAAAAGGAACTACACTGAGGCACTCTCAACTTCTTCTATCTGTCTCCTGCATGACTTTAGTTTGTTCTGTAGTTTCTTGACAGGCTCCTGTATGAGCAGGTTAGTTTATGATCTTCTTCCTACTGGAACATAAACTCTTTAATGCACCGCTCGTATTTATGCGGTGCTCTGTCCATGTTGACATGCTGCTTCTGCTCTGCATTCAGCTCACTCTTCAGCTACTTGGGCTGAATACAATGAATAGAAAAATTGATTGTACCATTTCATGAACTATATAGGTGTAGGACACCTAGAAATGATATGAAGTGGTACACTTTATGACCTAAAGCTTTTAAACACCTGGCTATCATACCCAGATATGATTTTTTAATATATTGCTTGAGATTTAGCTCTTTTCCTGTTGGAATAACATCAACCTCTTCTGGGAAGGCTTTTCATTAGATTTTGGGGTGTATTTGTTGGGATTTGTGTTCAGCTAGATGAGCATTAAATGAGATGAGCTACTGATGTTGGGTATTCCAGTTCATTGTAAAGGTGTTCTGTGAGGTTGAGATCAGGGTTCTTCACCTCCAATCTTGGCAACCCATGTCCTCGTGGAAATGGTTTTGTACTCAGGGACATCGTTATGGAACAAGTTTGAGTTTAGGTGAAGAAAAATTTTCATGTTACAGAATATGAAGATATGTTATTTCTACTTTGCGGAACATCTTAGGGAAAGCAACGCATGTGATGGTCAGTTATAAATATCCTTTTTGTTATAAAAGCCGTTAGTGCAATCTTCTCTGCCTCCTGCACTTTGAGCTGCAGCTCTTTGATCGTCAGTTCACTGTACTTCTTGATCTTTTCCAGATGCCTTCTGTTCCTGATGCATGGTCCTGCTCCTGACGCAGTTCTTCAGCCATGCGAGCTGCCTGGATAAGAGATGGAAAACAAAAACAAGAAAAATATCTTTAATCAATGCTAATTGAAGTAACGCAGAATGTTTTTGGAAAGTAAGTGCCAAATGAACATCTGTGACTGCCCTTTTGGTTCCATCAGCAGCAGCACAAAACTCACTGATCAGTTCTTCATTCTTACTGGAAAGGCGAGTCAGGTCTGCCTCTATTTTACACTTGACAGCAGTTAATACCTGGTTCTGTGAAATAGGACATAAAAATATTCCATATGAATGTATGTGTTGGTTTCCCCTGAGTACTCCAGTTTCCTCCCACAGTTCAAATACATGCGCATTAAGCTAACTGGCTATTCCAACTACCCCAGGTGTGAGTGTGAATGGTTGTGTGTTAGTATTATGATATGGCAAGCTGTTCAGGTTGTACCCTGCCTTTGCCCAGTGTTGGCTAAAATGGGCTCCAGCATTCCTGCAACCCAAACAGGATTAAATGGTTTGGCAAATGAGTGAGTGAGTGGATGTATACTAAATTCCAGTATTTAGTGTTCAAATGCATTTGTCAATCAGTTAATCTATACATTTATACTAACACGGACTAACAAACATTAGCAAAATTGAACTGTGTGTTTTTATTACATTAAAAGCAATGTACAGTATTTTATCATAAAGTTTAATCCTTTAGATTCATTTATTTTCATGTACTAATGTTTACAGCAATCAAAGCATTCTTTATGATTTATTCTATACCTGCACACTGAGCTCATTTTGGTGCTTGGTAACATCCACCTGCCCCTGCATGTGAAGTTTACAGGAGTGCTTAAAAGCCTCCAGGCCACTGCACACTTCCTCTGTCTCTGTCTGCATTAAGCAGAGTCAGCGCTCTTGCAGGTTGTACTGCTCTCTTAGCTCATTGTCCATCTGGGCCTCCTCATCCATCTGCATCGGGTGGAAATGCCTGATCGATCCCAGAATGCTAATACAGGCAGTTTGTTTACTATAGAGCGTGGCTGATAAGGGATTTTGGTACTGATACCCATAATAATAAAAAAGGTCTGTTTTTCCAACAACTGATATAAGCTGTCAATTTTCAAGCCTTCAAGAAGATTCATGTCTTCATTCAAATACAGATCTGCTAAAATATTGTGGGACAGCATGGTGATATAGTTAGTATGTCCACTTCACATCAAGAAGGTCCTGGATTCAAGTCCCATGCTCGATGGGCTTGTGTGGGTTTCCTTTTGGAGATGGTGCAGATCAGATTTCATATCCAGGAATTTTTTAAAGGATTCTTTAAAATAATGGAATTATTTTTTTTTCTGGTTTGGTGGAGGTTTGCGAATAAAACTGACTTTTAAAATAGAATGGCTTTTGCTTGACATGCCATTATTATGCGGCTTGACTCTGCTTGGATCAGCTGACTGTTGCGATCTGTGGCATTCCAAATGTTATGTGTGTCCTGTATGCAAGAAATACCTCACAACATGGATAAATTATCTATTGTCCATCCTTCAATTTCTTTTTTATTTGCTGTTTATCAGCTGTTATAAACTTTTAATTTAATTTGATTTTAATTTACTGGCAATTAGGTCATTAGGTTATCAGCTGTGCTATAATTGAGTGTATCTAATTGCTGACTGTGTGTTTGCTGTACTGTAGAATAA
>JBCNYG010000001.1:38098511-38117572 GCA_039654305.1 Porochilus rendahli
GTGTCGCCAAATACCTTTGTGAGATTCTATCGGGTGAATGTTGCCACTCCCCACCCACTGGGTGTGGTTTTGTTGCCTGACTCCACATTTCCTTCTCAGGTGCGTATCGGAGTTCTTCGTGACCATGTTTTCATGGGCCATCCAGTGCTGAAGCACCGCCTCTGGCGGTAAGTAAGGATGAAATAGAACGAAAGTTACGTATGTAACTACAGTTCTATGAATCCTGGATGACCGCCAGAGCATTCTGTCACTCAGAATCCTTGTGCTCTTGCGAGAAGATTCTGCAGGAACAGACTCTCTGACGCCACCGAAAGATACTGGCTGACCCGGGGTCGTCAGAGGTCACGTGTGACTTTGTTGATATAAATTCTCGACCTGCACATGTGCAAGATGGACACATTCAGAGCTGAAGCACCGCCTCTAGCGTACATCCAGGATTCATAGAACCGTAGTTACATAGGTAACTTTTGATTTACTCTGTCAAAAGCTTTTTCTACATCTAAGGAAATGACTGTGGATTCCAGATTATGTAGGATAGAATAATCTATTATGTTATGTATATATAGTATATCTGCGCATATTAGTAGAAGAATGTCTGCCTTTAATGAAGCCTGTTTGATCGGTATGTATTATTAGAGGGGTTATTTTTTCTATCCTACTGGCTAGAGCTTTGCTGATTATTCTCAGATCTACATTTATTAATTAAATTAGATGGTAACTAGATGGAAGTGTTGGGTCTTTTCCTGGTTTTATTGGCTAGGTTCATATTCAAAGGTATTTTTTGTTTTTCCTTTATTTTTAATGTCATATTGTAGAACGTGGATGCCAGTGTTGTCCAGAATTCTTTGTAGAATTCTGCTGGATAACGATCTGGACCTGGGGCTTTATTGTTGGGTATATGCTGGAGAGCTTCATGGAATTTACCAACTAAAAGAGATGAATCCAAGGCCATTTTACTTTCATGTTTTAATTTCAGGAGATTGATGTCACTAAGAAATTGATCAATATTCCTGTCTGTTGTGTTAAGATGTGATTTATATAACATTGTATAGAATTCTTTGAATGTATTATTTATCTTTTGAGGGTGGTGGCTGATATTTCCTTTCGGATCTTTTTACAGAGGAGATTGTTGTTTTCTCCTTGTTTGTTTTAAACGGATTAGCTAGGAACCTTCCAGATTTGTTACCATGTTCAAAGCTCTCCAATCAAAGTCTTTGCAACAAGAATTGTCTTTTTATCTATTATTTTGTTAACTTTTCTTATATCGTTCAGTGTGTGATCTTCTGGGGAGACATGGTAAGCGTCCTCTAGGGATTTAATTCTGAGGTCTAACTCTGAAATTCTCAAAGTTTTCATCTTTTTCTTATGGGAAGATAAGGAAATGATTTTCCCTCTCATTACTACTTTTCCGGCTTCCCAAAGAACACACGCTGAAGTTTCTGGCAGGCCATTATTTTCTAGATATAAAGTAGCTAATAAAGTCAGCATCTTTAATTAATGACGTATTAAATCTCCAGTTTCTAATTGCTGGTTTATAGTTCTTATTTCTTAGAGTGAATGATACCGGGATGTAATCGCTAATGGAGATAGGATGGATTTCAATTTATGACACGTCACTCATCAGTGAGCTGCTAGTTAAGAAACAATCTAATCTTGAATAGGAATGGTGAACTGAAGAGAAGAAGGTATATTCTCTTAGTGAGGGATGGTGAGAACACCAAGCATCACAAAGACCAAAATCCTTCATGTACTGTTTAACAGTTTCTGAGGATTTCCATACTCGATTGCTTCCTGTGGCACTGGGTTTGTACTAAATATAATGTTAAAATCACCTCTGTAATTATTGTTTTATCTGATTGATCATAGAGTGAGGTGAAAAGGGAGTGAAAGAAGAGGTGATTGTCAATATTTGGAACATATATATTAATAACATTTTGCATAGATAATGTAACTATTATGAATCATCCTTCTTTGATCTATGATTGTTTTATCTATATCAAAATTTAGCCTTTTATTAAGAGTTGTTACTCCTCTTTGCCTGGAATTATAACAAGCTGAGTACACATGTGGAAATTGGGCCGTTGAGAGAAGATCTACTGTTGAGTTTGATAAATGAGTTTCTTGAAGGAGTCTTCAGTTCTTGCTGATTGAAAATCTTTAACCTCTTTTCCCCTGTGCCAGCACATTCAAAGTGACAAACCTCAAAGTGCTCATGATCTAACAATCAAAAACAGAGCTATATGCGTATTACTGAAGCCTGTGTGTGTGTTTGAATCCCACTGTTTCTCCTTGTGTGTGTGTGTGTGTGTTTGTATGTGTGCCGGCTGAGTGTAAGACATGGTGTATGACACGTGTGTGTTTGTGTAAGTCATGCAAAGTTCTGATATGTGTCAGCAATCTGGGCCTGATGTCCGAGTGTGTGTCGCGCCGCAAGTTTCATCTATGTACTGATGTTAATGGTGAAAGGGTCGGAAAGAAGAAGAGTGAAAGGTAAAAAGAGCGACAGTGCAAAAGAAAAGGGGGAAAAATCTTTTAAAAAATGCATCTGTATCAAGAGCGCTGTAGTGGAGACGGGCAGTGATTTAACTTGAACTAAATATTCTTTTATGGCAGTTTTATGGATATGACATCCTCTAGTAGGAGAACAGGTAATTATACACATTCCAACATGTCAGTAGACCCACAGAGTGATATCTGGGCTGCGGTACAGCTGTCCGTTAATAAATAGTTTATCCACCACAAAGACGGCGCGTGAGCCCTTGGCAATGGCTTTTCTCCTGATGGGGAACAGGACTCTCTTTCGGTTCAGGATCTCTCTCAGGTATTGGTCATTCAGTTTGTGTCCCTCATCAATCACCGAGTCTTCCTGTTTTCTTCCGAGAGTCAGTCCCTCGGTGAGGGATTTCACTGACTCTCTGGGGCCGGCGTTTTCCTCCGCCAGAGTTTCCACCTGTTTCTGGCTGAACTCCAGCGACTCCTGTAGTGCCTGAAACTCTTTATGGAGAAGCGCCACCAGACTCAAACGCGCATCCAGACTGCTGAGTCTCAAATTCAAATTAAAATTCAAATTTTTATTTGTTACATACAAATTATACACAGTACAACATGCAGTAAAATGCTTGGTATGACTGTCCAAAATGTAACAAAATAAACTATTAAACAAGCAACAGACTACCAACAAGAAGAAAAAGAACAATAACTAGAAATTTTAAAGGATGCAAAGGCTAGATAAAAATAAATTACAAACGGGTAAAAATAAGAAAATAAATAAAATAAAATATACATATAAGATAAAATATAGGATACAAAAAAATATAATATATAGAAAATGTAAAAAAAAAACAACAGTGCAGCTAACTGGGTTATCAAATGCAGGCCATGTCTCTCACTGTCTATGGTGATAGGCATGTAAAAGAACCATTCCTGATTTTCGTCAAGAGTAGGCTGCATAGCCGTCAGCGTGTTTCTGCCCTGCGATGGCTTGGCGAGCTGTCCAGGGTGTACTCTGCCCTCACCCAGAGTTGGCTGAGATGGGTGCCAGCCACCCCGCGACCCTGATTTGAAATAAGTGGTTCAGAAAATGAATGAATGAATGAAAATGTAAAAAATGTAAAACATAAAATGTAAATGTACAGGCAATAAGTTATTTCAGTGGCGATTTTTCTTGCAGACTCTGTAAAGTGTCTGTGTGCAAAAAGTGACAAGTGTCTATAAAGTGGCAACGTGTCGTGTATAACAATCAGCCGAGGTGGGTGTTGTGTGTGTAGAGCCAACAGTGTTCAGGTACCAGTGTTCTGGTTCAGGGCCCGAACAGCCTGCGGGAAGAAGATCCTTCTCATTCGCTCAGTGTTTGCTTTTAAGGAACGGAAACATTTTCCTGACTGCAACAAAGAGAAGTGTCCATAGTTGGGATGGCTAAGGTCCTTCGCTATCTTCCTGGCCTTGGTCCAGCACCGCTTGGTGTATATAGTGTCCAGGTCAGGAAGCTCCATACGGATTGGTATGCTCTGCTGATCGTACTACCCTCTGGAGATCTCGCCTGTCCTGTTTGGTGAATATAAACCACGCTGACTATGACTGAAGTGAAGGTGTGCGGTGTGCACAAGCTATCAGCCTGTTCCTGACACTGGCTCGTTTCCCCCGGGGCCGCCGCTTTGGGTCCCGTCCTTTGTTCTCCCTCAAAATCTCCTTTGGCCAGCTTGGATCTGGGGTTAAAAACATCAAATTGTGAGTACATTGTACGCCAATAGAAATAGGAGTATCCATATTGTGACAAATGCACTCCATGTTAATAAATTTAATGGTTCCATGCAATAAAAATTACTTAAAAAAGGTGTCCAGGTAAATCTTAGTGTCTTTCTCTCTTGGCCTTAGATGAGGTGGATGTGGTTGATGTTTGGGCTGGTTTCCCCATGATGATTCTGTAGTAGCACCGTTCTATAAACTCTGTCAGGCTGCCTGAATCCTGCGATAAACACCTACTGGAAATGAGTGATGAATGCGGGTTATGAGAATACCATTGGTCCACTCTGCCTCCACAGCCCTTCTGCCTATTGCAGTGCGTTGCCAGAAAGCAAGGAGATAATGTAAGCTACCTTGGCATGCTCAGTGGGAAAACAAGTGGGGTACATGTCGATGGCCAGGGAGCACTGAAGAAGGAACCCATCAAAGCTGTCTGAGTCCCCAGAATAGCGTGCCGGGGTAATGATGGAACCTTCTGCGGAAACAGCAAGCACCAGACTCGAGAAGGAGACTCCAACAGTGTGTAGGAGTAACGCACTTCCTAACTAACAAACTAACCCTTGAGGAATGGTGACACTGGTTAGAGGGTGCACAATATCCCTTTCAGGTAATCACCGATCATAAGACTTTGTGCTATTTAAGAGAGGTAAAACAACTGAATCTCTGCCAAGTTAGCTGGGCCTTATTCATTACGCAGTACAATTTCACTATTAAGGGGTCACGGAACACCAAGGTCGATGCCCTCTCACACATCCATGACATCGACGAAGCCTTGGATCAGCCCACTGCAATACTCCCTCCCAAAGTGTTCATCAATGCCATATAGGGGGCTCTGGAGGAACAAGAGAGTGGGAGAGGTGTAAAAAAGGGGTAAATTCTACCCATCCTCCTATATTAATTCAAGTTATTCACTAAAGAAATATTCATTTATTCATTTTCTGAACCACTTAATCTTAATTAGGGTTGCGGGGAGGCTGGCGCCCATCTCAGCTGACTCTGGGCAAGGGCGGGGTACACCCTGGACAGCTCGCCAGGCCATCACAGGGCCATCAGTCACACAACCAATCACACTCACACTCACACCTAGGGGTGATTTGAAACAGCCAATTTGCCTACTGTGCATGTTTTTGGACTGTGGGAGGAAACCAAAGTACCCAGAGTAAACTTACGCAAGCACAGGGAGAACATGCAAACTCCACACAGAAACGCCCAAGCTGGGAATCGAACCCAGGACCTTCTTGCTGAGAGGCGGACGTGCTAACCACTACGCCACCGTGCCGCCCCTTATTTACTTATATTACTTAATTTTTATTATTTTATATATTAGCTAAGTGTTTACTGTTTATTATTTATCTGTGTGCTGCTTTTCTATCTGTGTACTGCTTTTCTTATATGCTGCTGTAAATAAAATTTTCCCTGAGGGTCATCCCAAAGGGATCAATAAAGTTAAGTCTAAGTCTAATCAGATTCTCCACTTCCCTGAAGCCTTTGCTTTACCTTCTCCAGGCTAGCTGTTCTCCAGGCTAATTTCCTCCTGAAGCTAATCAGTCAGTTTGCACCTGTAGACAAAGATCTTTTAAAAATCAGATCACTGTCCACAATTGAGCGGAGCTGGTCTCATCTCTCTTTGGGTTGCTTCCTTGTTCTCCTCCTGCTCCTCATTCCTGTGGATGGTGTACACTCGCATACTTGGTCTTCCACATTGTTAACTCAGAGCTCAGTTTGGAGATGAGGCACTGAATTTTTGCCTTAACCTCTTCCTTCTCCACCTGCTCCTTCAGACGTTCCAGGTCAAGGTGTGCGTTTGCCAATCAGATGAAAGCTATATTCTGAGCCTGAGGGAGAATAAAGCTCGTTTAAAGTTCATTTTCTCCCCACATTCACCACACACCCCACACAATCCTAGTAGGATAAAGTGGTTAGGAAAATGAATGAATAAATGAATGTTTATTTTGAGAATAGCTGGTTTAACCCATATGATGGCTTTTCCCAGATGCCCCACACATATATTTGTACTGCAGTGTTTGAGTGTCAAGAAATTTATAACATGTAGCTGCAATTTCAATAAAGCAGATCTTTTCAACAGTAGCACCCCCTTCTTCTTCTAATCGGTCTCCAAGATCCTCAAGATCCTGTGGGCCAAATCTTCTCCCTGCTTCTCAACCTTCAATCAGAAAACTCATTTAAACTAAAAAACACACTTTATGGAAATGCAATGAAATGGGATGAGTAGAGTGAAATACCTTAGCTCTGATTGCCCACTCCGCCTCCAGTACCTCCTCAGGCTCCTCAGTGCGGACCTGAATAACCGGAAAGTACATTAGTGGGATTTCAAGGGAATAGCAGTCACTTAAAAAAATGACAGAATTGAAATGTTATTTTTAAATAAAAACCTGGTGCTCTTTGTATTTCCTGTGCGAGTGCAGCTGAAAGATTGCTCATCCTCTAGCTTGGCATTAATTTTCAAGGCCCTTCTGAAAGGAAGAGGCAGCAACATGTGGATGCAAGAGGTGCAAGACCACAGAGCGTGGAGAAAGCTGTGGAGGCCATCTGCCAGCAATGGCATAAGGTGCTAAGATGATGACGATAATGACGACGATGATGAATACACAGCTTCTAAGTGAAACTATTTGTACATTAAAGTTGCATACACTTTTTAACAACTTCCTCCGAATCAATTTTTATCTCTAATCATTTCACTGATTGCCAACAGTCATCTTTAAGCAACCTCTGGATTGTGTTGGGCTTTTCCTACCTCTATGTATATTTTCTCTCCTTGTTCCCCGGTATCTTACAACTGAAGAAATAGTAGCCACACTGTTACAGAAAGTTCGAGACACGTTTAAGACGCAGTGCTTTCTGAGCTCTGATGCTCACCTTGTGCGCTTGTGTTGCCATTGGTTTTGGTGAGGTGGTTCACTTTATCAGTGGCATGATGGCCCTCACAGCAAGAAGGTCCGGGGTTTGAGTCATGGCTCGGCAAGGTCGTTTTAGTGTGGAGTTTGCATGTTATCCCCGTGCTTGCATGAGTTTCCTCCGGGTACTCCAGTTTCCTCTCACACTCAAAAGACATGCACATTAGGCTAACTGGCGGTTCCAAATTGCCTTTAAGTGAGAGTGTAAATGGTTGTGTGTGCTGGTCCTGCAGTGGATTAGTAAGCTGTTTAGTGTGTAGCTTGCTTTCGCCCAGAGTCAGCTGAGATGGGCTTCAGCATTACCGTGACCCTAATAGGATTAAGCAGTTCGACAAATGAATGAACGAAAGGTTTCTCTGTCTGAAGGTCATCTAGGGATTTCTGAGAATGGAATGTGCATTTTGGCATATAAATATGGCAACTATTTTAGATGAGCTAGCCTAGTCTGGCTTGCTGCAGTTCCTCCATGGCCTTCCTCTCATTCTGAAACTGTACAACTGTGTCATCTCTTTGATTTGGATCTGCTATGAGAGTACAAACTTTGATATTCAGGCCCTGGAATGTGATTAAACTCTTACTTATTTTTTTTTTTTTTTTGCCTTTATCTCTGAGTCAGTGTATTACAGTATATTTATATGACAAATTGCTGGTTTTGAAATGAATTTGAAAATTGCACCTTTGGGTTTCACCTGTTTTTCTTTCTCTGACTTTGGATTCCAAGCATTCCAGAGCTCCCTTCAGGTCCATCAGCTCTATATATGTATTGTACAGAAATGTAAATTCTTTTCCCAAATCAAACCTGTGACTCAGGAAACACTGGACAGAAAAAAAATGATTTAAAATAATAATCAAATAAATTTAAAGTGGCACTGCGATATAGTAGATAGCACCATCACCTCACAGCAAGAAGGTGCTGGGTTCAAACCTGGGCCCTTTCTGTTTGGAGTTTGCAAGTCCCTCTGCTGCATGCATGGGTCTCCCCTTTTTACACTAGTTTCCTCCCACAGTCCAAAGACATGGGAATTAGGTTAACTGGCTACTCTACTTTAATCATAGGTATGAATGTGACTGTAAATTGATGTTTGTGTCTATGTTAGCCCTGCAATAGACTAGTAACTTGTTCAGGTTGTTCCCCACAGCTTGCCTGGGAGATTGCCAGCTTCCCCTGTGCCCCTGGCAAATAAGTGTTATAGATCCAGTGAATGGATGGATGGATAATTTAAAGTTGTTCTTGTTTTGCATTGTGGGTCAAACTTGACTTCACTATAGGTCAAGCTTGATCTAGACTATACTGGGAGCACTGGGAGTGAGGCAGGGATACATCCTGAATGTTGATGATGAATTATGAAAGTCCCAACTTTTCCAATTCAGCCATACTGTCTTCCGCCAGGTGGTCTTAGGCCTGTCCCTCTTTCTCTCTCCAACAGGTGTCCATCCTAGGGCAGGTAAGCCCACACGAACACTGGAACAGCATGGAAATGTCCAAAAACTGAAACCATCAACACAAAGCTGGATTCAGCTGAGGAACCTGGAGATGTGAGACAGCAACATTGTTGTAGAAAGTGTAATAACTTCATCAACATCATCATAGAACTGAACTTAGCTGACAATAAGTTTTTGTTCTTTATTCTGGGGGTCGATGCATAAATTAGTTTTGGCAGGATTTTTACAGCTGGATACCCTTCCTGACACCAAACCTCTGGGCCAAACATTCATTCACACTCACATTAACACCTAGGACAATCTGGAATAGCGACTTGGTCTAATCTGCATGTCTTTGGACTGTGGGAGGAAGCTTGAGTTCCCAGATGAAACCCATGCAAGCAATCCACACAGAAATGCAGTTACTGACCAAGGGGCTCAAACACATTACCTTCTTCCTGTTAATGTTCCAAAATGTACTTAAAATCCTTCCCAGAAGAGTGGAGATAAACTGGGGGAATAAACCTGGAATGAGACATTAGATGGAAACATGATTGTGATAGTCTTGTGTTCACACATTTTTGTCCACACAGTGTAGGTGTACAGTAATTGAAATCCTTCAGTAATTTAAATCCAATGATTTTGACACTATATGTAAGAGAAATACCTCTGTGTGAACTCAGCTTACTGCAGTTTGTTAAGGAAAACATTTTTTGCACGTTCACATTCCCTCCATCAAACCATAGCCAGCTGGTGCAGGATTAACGTCACATTATAAATACCTGGTCAAACACACCGGCTTACATAAGCACAGTAAAACCACATAGTAGTTATTATTTTATACTGTGTGTACTACATGTCCTCATTTAACAAGAAGCTGCCACACTAAAGCAAAGCTCTTAAATAAAACATAATTCCCTGTTTAAGAATTACCAGATTATTTAAATTCTTTGAGTACAATGTCGAGGTTAAAATGGGTCACTGTGGATCACAGGAAACTCATCAGTTTGCTCAGCTGCTCCTTTTGAAGAAAAGGGAACCAATCATTGTAAAAGGACAGAACATATAACACTTTTTAAATACAAAGAAATGTATCACCACAGGATTGCATCTGGTGTCCTGAAGAAAGCAGATACATTCAGGAACGAAGAACCCTTTTCTGCTTTTTAGCTCCTGTAGAAGCTTTCTCTTTTTTTAAGACTTAAGCGAGGAGGGACATGGAGAGCTTCTGGCACAGACCAAGCACCACCTCATTCATTCACACATTGATTTGTCGAATCACTTAATAGTTT
Source organism: Porochilus rendahli (assembly GCA_039654305.1). NCBI lineage: Eukaryota > Metazoa > Chordata > Actinopteri > Siluriformes > Plotosidae > Porochilus > Porochilus rendahli. The sequence goes on from JBCNYG010000001.1 coordinate 38,108,383, forward strand.
GAGGGCTGTAGGGAGGCTGGAGCCTTTCTAAGCTGGCTCTGGGCAAAGATGAGGTACACCCTGAACGGCTCACCAGTTCATCACAAGGCCACACACACACACACACACACACACACACACACACACACACACACACACACCTAGGGGCAATCTGGAAAAGCCAATAAGCCTAATGTGCATGTCTTTGGACTGCGGAAGGAAACAGAATTACCCAGAGAAAACCCACACAACCACGAGGAGAACATGCAAACTCCACATAGAAACGCCTTCACTGAGCTCAGGACTCAAACCCAGGATCTTCTTGCCTCGAGGAAGATACACTAATTACTACACTACTGTGCTGCCCTTTCTCATTCAGCAGGTCTTTACTCTTTTCCAACCTGCCTGAAATATTGTAACCCACAAAATTGATTCACGCAAGGATACATAGACCCTTAAACAGACTTTGAGAAGATCAGTATTGAAAATATATCCAAAAGTAGACTCATAAAAATAAATAAATCAAGGTGCATTTCTGGACCTTTATTATCAGTTTTTGATTCCAGGATATTAGAAGACTTGCCCAGATGATTGTCATACAAGGAAGATTTTAAAGCAGAATATGTGTCCTTGGGGAAGACACACTGCTTTACCAGGATGGAAAAAATACTCATTGGCTGCATTAGAGTAGAAAATTATCAAGAAAGTGGTAAAATCTGCTGAAAGAATTATTCGAAAAAATATTAAAATACTTGGCAACCAGGTCTAGCAAAACAATACAGGCCTGCATTAAAGCACAAAATCTGTAAAGACTCAGTCTATCCTATCCAGTAATTAGCAATAGTGCATTCTATTTTAGATAAAATGTCTGCAGAATCACTTACTGACACCACGTTCAATCAAATGCAACTTAGGGTGACAATTGCCATAGAGTTTTCTTGGCAAGATTTTTTTTTCTTTTTTACAGGGAAGACTGCTGGGTCTTCCCTAACCCTTCCGATATGCCCAGACTTGGGACCAGCATGTGCTTCCAGTTGCATGGCTAGGCAGAACCATTCACACTTACATTTACAGCTAGGGGCAATCTGGAATAGGCTCTTAGCCCACTGTGCATGTCTTTTGACTGTGGGAGGAAACTGGAGTACCCAGATGAAACCCATACAAGCATGGGATAAACATTGATACTCCACACAGAAATGGCCTACTACACCATTGTGCCCCCATCTACAGCTTATTTACCTCAAAGATTTCAAAATCATTAATATCTAGAATTCCAATGAACTACTAGTGCTGCATCTTTGTGTCCAGCGATTGATTAATTCTGCACACCATCCCCTTAAACATTCTGTCATAGATGGCTTTAGCCAGAGCTCCAGCAGAGTACACATGGTCCTAGTTGTGTCCTTTGGTCACAAACTCATTTCCAACTTTAACGCAGAGCGATTCCTTTCTGCAGGCGTGCAGAGTTTATTACCATGAGATGGGCAACTTTGTGAGCCCTTAAATACAGATTATTATGTAATGATGACTTTTTTGCTAGCTTTTAATCAGCTTTAAGACTTGCTTATCTCCACGATACCATCTTATCCTCAATGGTGTCAACATTCCTGCTCATCTCTTAGTTTTTGCATGAGCTTCATGCTACCAAAGTGTTTTATGCCTGTGGTTATTTTATAGACACTCGTTTTCTGCTCAGCAGTATAGCCAAGAACATCAAATGCACAGGAATCAATACAAAGGTATTTCTTCTAATACTGAAAAGTCGCAAGTGGTTGCTGATGGTTAATATGGGCTTACATCAGTCAGGAGGGACTAACACTATGTTGGAAATATTTGTGGTCAAGTGTCCGCAAACATTTGACCATAGTATGTAGATGCTGGACTTCGGAGTCAGATCAAAAGAAAGTTACTTATAGATGACTGTACAATATAGTGCATAAACAAACAAGCATATAAATAAGTAACACACCCTGCAGTTCTGGTTTCCTTCCTGACAGAAGCTGGTAAAAGAAGTGATAACAGTGTCCTGCTGCTTGTTGAGAGCTGAAACGGGATTTTCAGAAAATCTTTAAGCGAAACCATATAACCGTGTTAGAAGAGATTTTCGCTGAAATTGTATGACGTGATGAGTACATTTTATACACTTACAGCTCTCAGTGTCTCCACCAGCCAGCTTAGCTGTTGGTCCAAAGTGAATATGTAAAGATTTCCCCTGAAAGAAATATGATAAGAGTTATTCCAAATGAAATGTGGTTAAATCTCTGTGGTTTATAGTTCATACTGTATATTTTGGAACTGGGATGTTAAAAATCCTCACAAAATGAGAGGAATTGTTGTTCCTCATGGTTTTGGCAATGCCGAAGGCCTCCAAGACTGGGTTAGCCTGGATGATTTGATCCTCTAGGGAGCCCGGTGAGAGGACGTTTTCACCATCAATATTGAGCTCCGTCATTATTCACATATGCTGAACGTGACCAAGGAGTATTGTGTTACACAGGAGGACATCAATCACATTCGTTTGCCTTGGAGTCTGGAGCCGACTTCCCTCCAGTGGCACTCACGTTGGTGAAGTACTGGATGATCTTTTCAGTGTTCTCAGTCTTACCAACCCCAGATTCTTTGCTATGATCAGTGAAGGCTTGTTTAAAGAAATAGAAGATTAAACATCTTTGATGTGTAAGGGGTTGTGTATGGGGTTGTAGAAAATTTTTTACATTCCTCCTTAATTAATTTTACTATGTAAAGCTGCTTTGTGACAATGTCAACTGTAAAAAGCGCTATACAAATAAAACAGAATTGAATTGAATATTTATTTCTAAGACAATGCGTTCAATTCGTTGAAACCGCCAATGAGCCTAACATGTTGTCTTTACTGTGAGAGTACCCAGAGGAAGCCCATGCGAGCACAGGGAGAACATGCAAACTCCACACAGAAATGCCCATGCCAAGTCCAGAACTTGACCTTAGGACCTTCTTACAGTGAGGTGCATGTGCTAACCACTACACCCTAAGGTGAATCCACTGCAATGAACTGGCATCCCATATATACATATTCCACCTCACTCCAAGAGTTCCCAGAATAGGGCATGCTGTGGCGAACTATTTATAGTCCTTATTTATGAATTAATTATAGTCATTATTTAAATGTGAGTTTGCACAAATGGCCAGATTCTCCTCCTATCTTATCTCACAAAGGCACCTGATCTAAAAGACATTGTTAGGTTTTATACAAATCATGTCATACTCTACACGCAGTGTTCACACCAATTCGAGTCTCTATTTACTTACCAGGCATATCAAACAAAGATGTAATACAGCGTTATCTCTTGGAAAAAAAAATTAAATAGACCACAAAGTCTTCCTGAAACCATATGTTTACTTCTATACGCAAGTGTTAACGACGATTGCACCAGGCGCTATGACAGTAAACACTGAAATCGTTTTTATTTCCACTGAAATTGTATACCTTCTTCTGTTTCTTAACACTTGATCTCGGACTTTCCTATGAATAGATGGTTTTTAATACACGTCACAGCCTGGGAACCAAAGAAAAGGTAATGTGTCGGCGCCTTGGGGGCTGTGTACGGGAAAGGAGACGACAAGCCGAGTAAATGTGCTGTATTTGGTTGCTCTAAGCACACAGAGATGGAAAATGACAACAGGTTTTATTAAATACCAGCAATTATTACACGGTGCACATGCATAAAATCTGTCAAGAAAGAGTTGAACTAAATGGTTCAGTAACATATCCAGCATGGATTTAGACACAAACATGGATTAGATCCATGTTTGCAGTGACCATTTAATAACATGAGTTTACATGTAAAACTCTTTTTTGTATGTTGTTTTGTTTATATTAATAAAAAAGGCAGGCATAAATAATTTTATCATGACCAAATAAAGATTGAGGGTAAGTCTGTTGGGATTTTACACCCAAGCCTAGTGGCTCATAAGGTTTAGCCCCGGTTTACGTATCGTTGCGACTAGGATTTCAACTCCTCCTGGATGGGATGCTAGTTCATCACAGGTTTCCTTCCCAGCATTTTTTACTGGTAGACATTTATACTGCTGGGTGAACAGAGGCACACTTGTGGTTAAGACGTTGCCCAGGGGTCTTATCACAGTGGGGGTCTAATGGAAATTTGAACCCACAGCCTCCTGATCATGAGCCCAGCATTATGCCAACGGCCCCATGCACCGGACCCTTGTTAAGTCCCTTGTCATCTCAAAGCTGGACTACTGCAGCTCACTCCTGGCAGGTCTGCCTTAGACCTCTGCAACCGGTACAGAATGCAGCTGCACCTCTTGTTTTAAACCTTCCCAAATTCTCCCACACCACTCCACTGCTACAATCTCTCCCTTGGCTTCCTGTAACTGCTCGCATTAGATTAGCCAAAAAAAGACCTGCACCGTCTTAACTCAAAGCACTTATGACACCCCATACAGCATCGCGTTCTCTCAGATCCTCTCGCACTGTTAGAGGAAAATAAAAATAAAATTTGCGACACCTTTCAATTTTTCTGAAAAAAAAGGTATTTCCAGTGTTTTTGTTTATTATCCATACTTTTACCTTTATACTTGTCGGAATTATTTTTTTGGTTCTTGTTGCCTACAATAGCATTCAATACATTTTCACCAAAAAATTATAGAGAAGTAATTTTTTTACTTCTTTTTATTAGGAGCCCTTTTAGACATAAGTGGTGGTGTATAATCTTTATTCATTCATCATTCATTTTCATTCATTGTTTAATCCTAATTAGGGTCGCTGGGAGGCTGGCGCCCATCTCAGCCGACTCTGGGCGAGGGCGGGGGACACCCTGGACAGCTCGGCAGGCCATCGCAGGGCCATCAGTCACACAACCATTCACACTCACACCTTGGAGTGATTTGGAACAGCCAATTAGCCTACTGTGCATGCTTTTGGATAGTGGGAGGAAACCGGAGTACCCGGAGGAAACCCACGCAAGCACGGGGAGAACATGAAAACCCCACACAGAAACGCCCAAGCTGGGAATCGAACCCAGGACCTTCTTGCTGTGAGGTGGACGTGCTAACCACTATGCCACCGTGCCGAATCGGCAGGGTTGTAGATGATATTTGCATTATTGTTAAAAAAAAGAGTGGATACCTATCCACTTAAAGTTTTAACAGGCAACAGGTTATTGCTTTTTATTATTAAGTATCCACCACAGTAGTCTTTTGAGTTAACTGGTTGTTAACCCAGATAAGATGACTTCAGTTACTAAAAATCGCTCAAATGAACATATAGTCCAGCCAGAGTAATGTATTATACACTCCAGTAACAATACCTTTAATTGTTTTCACTACTTTCCCATTCTATACACTACGCAACGTTTGATCACTTCAGCAGAATTTATTTTCTCTTGCCCTTTTCTGTTCATAAATGTCAGCTGGGGTAGCCTACAATCACATTTACTCACTATCGACTACATGTCAACGTGTGTTCCTGTGACTGAGAGACAAGGCAATGCAAACGTCTCTTCATATCCAGTTAAATACTGTTCTGGCTGAGATTTCTTTTCTACTCCATCCTATTCTATATTTCTATCCTATGTATCTTTTCAGGGCCATCAGCTCAGGGTTTCCATAGTACTTACTGATCAAGATCCTTACAAGAAGGGTGAAAAAAGGACACAGTCGAGCCAAAGCAATTATATGGAATTATGTATTACAGACTACATTTTTTATTTATTTATTTATATTGGTTTGCCTTCAGGGTAATGGAAGAGCAGTCAAAAGCTAGTGACAAAAAGCTTTTTAAATACACTAATCTTTAGTTATTTTATTACAATTATTCTTAAGATATTTTAAAATAAAATGGAGAAAAACACTATTTACTAACAGGTTTAATAAAAATGTATTAATGTCAATATGAGACTTACGCTTGTTTTTTTGCCTTAGCTATTTTAATATCTATAAAATGAATGTAAACATTTTAAATTTATCCACGGAGCCGTCACTCTTACCCAAAGCTTCTTACATCATCAAATTCAAATATAAGTTCCCAAACACTATAAAAGACAATTTATAAGAAACAAACAGTTTCATACCTAAAGTACAAAGAAAGCTGGAAAAAAAAATTTATTATTATGGATACTCATGTTGCAGTCAACACATGAGTATCTGGTGACTCATCTGCTGACACATATAATGATGAGTTCTTTGATGTAATAGAAGGTCGATGCATGATCAACAGGTACGATTACAAATTGTACATATGTACAAAGAGTTTGTTACAGCACTGTTGTTTGGGATTTTCTTTCACTTACCCCTCTTTTTTATTAAGAGCTTTTTCCTTTTCTCCTTAAAAATCTGTACACCTTCTCGGCAGTTGAAGGTCGTGCACAGCATTGCTTTCCCAGGTTTCTAGGCTAACCCGACAGCTCTGAAAAGAAAGTATTCCAACCTCTCCTGGTACACTAAAAATACAATATGTATATTTTCATCATCAGGTGTTTTTTTATTGATGTCTAAGAAGCCGCAGTCTGATAAAGTGCGTTCGATAGTTTGCGTTAGCCTGTTGGAAAAGGCTGCTATTGTAGTCCATTTCACTCTCAAGAGGTGCAACATCACAAGAATAGGATATCTGTTCGAATAAGGCAAGAAAACAAAAAAATAACAGTATACAGGAATTAAACTAACTAATAACATATATTATTAACATATAAAAACTAATGAACTATAATAATATAAGGCTAGGCACATCTGCACATAATGTAATTCTACAGCATGTATATACATACATCAGACAGGCATATATATGAGCATATGGTATGTACCTCAGGGCATTTAATGCACAACACTTCCACGTTAACCATTTCTTCGTCACTCCCCTCTTTTGCAGTACAATGGCGCCCTATATAAGAGGATAAACTTGTATTTTTTTCTTCATAAAGAAGGTTGTAATAACAATAATTCAATTTAATTCAGTTTTATTTGTATAGCGCTTTTTACCGTTGACATTGTCGCAAAGCAGCTTTACATAGTAAAAGTAATTTAAAAAGGAATTTAAACATTCAAACTTGATTTAAAACAATAGCATCTTTTGATGTGCAAAGACATACATGGGGTATTCAAGCTTGACTACTTGAATACTAGTTTAATTCCCCTTTATGGTCTTGTTTAAAACTAACAAATAAACAAAGATGCATTGTTACATTTTGGTAAGCAAAATGTTCTCCTATAAATGGTGAATAGCATGGTGGTGAGAGTCATTGACTTAGTGAACAACCAGATATGTATTGGGAAAGAGAGATACTGAGGGCTTCAACCAGCGATCATTAGCTTTCCTTGTGTGTCTGATTTTGAGCTCAAGCGTCTTGAGATTCAGCTGTGCAAAGATACCACTGTGGTTTTACCAGAAAAGTTTGCCTTTCAGCCCACTAGGTACAGGAAGCTAACGACCCCTGGTTCAGTAAACATACAGAGTTCAATGTAGTACCTGGCAGTTTAGTAAACCATTTGAATAGCAGGGGTCAAATAATTCTGCTACCACAGGTTTCATCACTCTATTTTTAAACAGTTAGTTTTCCCCGAGCTGATGTTGTATCTTCATGTTTTTAATTTTCCCACAGAAATGAGCTTTTACAGATGTGTTCAAATGTTTTACAAAAGTAGTGCAAATATGTCTATGAAGGTTCTTAGTCATCCAGGTCATGGTAGGAGCTAAAAGAGGGCAACTGGACTTGCTTAAACTTAGCTTGATTAGAGATCATCATGCAAACTTGTCTAACCGCCCACATCCCTGCTGATCTTGATCCACATCAGTTTGCATACAGAGCAAACAGGTTAACAGAGGATGCCATCAATACAGCCCTCAACACTGTCCTTACACACTTGCACAGCAGTAATTCCTATGTGAGGATGCTGTTTGTAGACTTCAGCTCCACTTTCAATACAGTTCTACCACATAAACTGGTTCAGAAGTTGGGCAACCTGGGCCTAGGGAGCTCACTGTGCACCTGGATACTGGACTTTCTTAGCAACAGACCTCAGAACGTCAGGATAGGACACCACATCTCCACTATTATCATGATCACCGAAACACCACAGGGGGGTGTCCTCTTCACACACGATAGTTCCTCCATTGACACAACATCACCATCGTCAAAATTCGCCAATGACACCTGTCATAGGTCTGATAACAGATAAAGACGAGTCAGCCTACAGGTAGGAGTTCCGGCATCAGCGGCGATGGTGCAACAGCAATAACCTGCCCTCTATACTGACTTTTTACTGAAAAACTAAGTACATCCCATGATTTAACAGATTGTAGAATTTCCTGTAGAAGCAGTAACTTGAATTAACATTTTCTGTATGATTTTTCAGTCTCTCACATTACTGCGAATTTTGGCCCACTCTTCTTAACGTTACTTCAGATCATTGAGATCATTTGGTAATGCATAGAATTATTAAGCCCTGAGATTTGGACTCTGACCTGACCACTGCAACACACTGATTATTTTCTTTTCAGTTATTCTGTTGTAGATTTAGTGGTGTGTTTGGGATCATTGAACTGTTTCATATCCCAACTGCCACCAAGCTGCAGCTGCCAGACAGATGGCCTCACATTTGACTTTAGAATACTTTAGTGTTCTTAAAAGTTCACAGTCCCCAGGTTCTGCAGTTATACTTGATGATAATTTGTTATTTAATAACATGATTTTAATAAAACAGCAATACCTGGCTGATAATTAGCTTCTTTTTCCTATGGAATTTCTGTAAAATAAACACTAACAAAGTGAAATATGCCCTGTGTTGTTGGACACCTCAGGTTTTCATCATTCAAAAAAATTTTAAACAAAATAGCAAAGATAAAAATGTTAACAAGGTGCTTCACATACACATGATAAACTTTTTAGTGTGCATGACTGATGTGTTTCTCTAAGAAAAGAGCATAGATAGCTGCCTAAAAGAAAAGCTCCCTGTAAGGTCTTAATGAGTTGTACAACACTCACAAACAAAACCCTGTTTCATAAATGTTATCTTCTTTTCTTGAAATAATAGTATAAACACAAAAGTAAGAACAGAAATGGTCTATTACACACATGGATGAATATATGGTGAGAGGGTGAGAGAGAGAAAGATAGAGAGAGAGAGAGAGAGAGAGAGAGAGAGAGAGAGAAAGAGATAGACACACACAGACCTTTCAGTTTTTCAGTTTCAGTTAAATCAACTTAATTTTTTTAAA
>JBCNYG010000001.1:38117672-38130118 GCA_039654305.1 Porochilus rendahli
CTATTCTCGGACAGTCGTACTAAAGCATTTCACTGCATATTGTACTGTGTATAATTTGTATGTGACAAATAAAAATTATAATTTGAAATTTGAATTTAGTGTTTCTGGTTATCCTTATAAAATGGTCTGTAGCTGTAAGGCCATAAAGCAGACGAAGATACTTAGACACGGCGATAATGAGCTGCCGTTCCTTGTTGAGGGTTGATTAAGTAAACCCATGTTTAATGTTTCCCCTTGGGAAAATATTTTGGGGAACTCAGTGTTTTGGTGGCATCTATTAGATGAATGTGTCTTTAAGCTACAATTGGTAAACGATCAAATCTTTGCATGGACGTTGCACACACTTTGCGTTGCTTTAAAAAATTCCGCCTCTCATTGCTCATTTTTCTGACTTTTATTGACTTTACTTGGTCACCACTTCCTGTGTGGACGCCCCTTCGGAAGGGGTAAGTCCAACTCTGAAATGAAACTAGTACCAACCCAGAACTTGCTCGGGTGGAACAGGGTCATCCTATACAACAGTGTGCTTCCAACCTTGTGGCAACAGATTTGTGGGTGTGATGGCCAGGTGTCCGAATACTTTTGGACATGTATGTGTGCCACAGTCGCTCTGTTTCCTTTAAAGTTACACATGACCACAGAGTGATAAAACAAAGTTCTGCACGCTTCGTGTGCACTTCACGTCCACTACGGCGCCATTTTGGATTGTCGCCAGCGAGGCACACGGGGCAGACCGGATGTTGGTGAGTTAGTCATGGGCGCGCACGCATTTCCCCCCTCTTCTCGTGCACGAGCGTGATGTCAGCGCGCCGTCGAGCTCGAAGAAGCAACGAGCTGGAGGCTTCGACAAAAAGGAAATAATTTGTGTTTTTCTTTTCGGGGGAAACGCGCATACTTCTGGCCGGTTTGTCGGATTGCGTCGAACCTAGCTGTGAGTTGGCGTCTTGGGGCCTGAGAGAAAGTTCGCCTGATAAATTTATCTTCAGGAGTGATGTCGAATCCTGGGACTCGGAGGAACGGGTCAAGCATCAAAATCAGACTGACAGGTAAGAGCTCTGTCTGAGCTCATAACCGGCCCGGAATGTGTGTGTTGGTGCGCGTGTGTATTTAAGTTCCGGCAAAATGTTTCACATGGTACAGGTACAGGGTGTGTTACAACCGGCTCGGGTTCTTCTCTCTTATCCGGAGAGCTAAACATGTTAGCTAGCTGGCTAGCTGCTCCACCGGGTGTGTGTGTGTGTGTGTGTGTGTGCGCGCGCGCGCGCGTTTCAGTTTCAGGATGTTCTCTGCTCGTGTGAACTAGTTATAATGTTTTGGTGTAACTGTGCGTTGTTGTAGGGGTCTCTGTGCTAGGAAGTGTTTCCTGTATGTTAGTCTCTATCTCTGTTCTGGTCCCTGTGTTGGTCAGTTGAGTGTTGAACTCTTAGTCTCTGTGTTAGTATGTGGCGGTCTCCGTGTTGGTCACTTGTCTGTGTGGTAGTCTCTATGTTGGAGTGTGTCGGTGTGGTAGTCTCTGTGTTGGTGTGTGTCGGCATGGTAGTCTCTGTGTCGGCATGGCAGTCTCTGTGTGGTACTCTCTATATTGGGGTGTTGGTGTGTGTCGGTGTGGTAGTTTCTGTGTTGGTATGGTATTCTCTGTGTCGGTGTGTGTGTTGGTGTGGTACTCTATATTGGGGTGTCGGTGTGGTAGTCTCTGTGCTGGTGTGTGTCTTTGTGGTAGTCTCTGTGCTGGTGTGTGTCTTTGTGGTAGTCTCTGTGTTGGTGTGTGTCTTTGTGGTAGTCTCTGTGTTGGTGTGTGTCAGTGTGGTAGTCTCTGTTGGTGTGTGTTGGTGTGGTAATCTCTATGTTGGTGTGTGTCGGTGTGGTAGTCTCTGTGTTGGGGTGTCTGTCTGTGTGGTAGTCTCTATATTGGGGTGTCGGTGTGGTAGTCTCTGTGTTGGGGTGTGTGTCTGTGTTGTAGTCTCTGTGTTGGGCTGTGTGTCTGTGTGGTAGTCTCTGTTGGTGTGTGTGTGTCGGTGTGGTAGTCTCGATGTTAGGAGGTGTGTGTCGGTGTGGTAATCTCCATGTTGGTGTGTGTGTCAGTGTGGGTCAATGTGGTTCTTTGTGTATTGGTGTATGTGACGGTGTAGTAGTCTGTCCATGTTGTTGTGTGTCGGTATGGCAGTCCCTATGTTGGTGTATGTTTCAGTGTGGTACTCTTGTATTGGTGTGTGTCATTGTGGTAGTCTCTGTGTTGATGTACGTGTTGGTGCGGTAGTCCCTGTATTGATCTAGCTAAGTGTCGGTGTGGTAGTCTCTGTATTGGTGCATGTGTCAGTGCGGTAGTCCCTGTGTTGCTGTATCTATGTGTCTGTGTGGTTGTCTCTATGTTTCTGTGTGTGTCGGTGTGGTAGTCTCTATGTTGGTGTATGTTTCAGTGTGGTAGTTTCTCCATGTTGGTGTATGTGTCTGTGTGGTACTCTCATGTTGGTGTGTGTCATTGTGGTAATCTCTGTGTTGATGTATGTGTAAGTGTTGTAGTCTCTGCATTGGTGTATGTGATATGGTAGACCCAGTGCTTATGTATGTGTTGGTGCGGTAGTCCCTGTGTTGATGTAGCTATGTGTCAATGAGGTAGTCCCTGTTTTGGTGCATGTGTTGGTGCGGCAGTCCCTGTGTTAATGTAACTATGTGTTGGTGCGGTAGTCTCTGTGTTGTATGTGTTGATGTGGTACTCTCTGTATTGGTGTATATGTCGGTGTGGTGGTCTTAGCGTTGATGTGTGTGTTTGAAGTTTCTATGTTGGTGTATGTAACGATGTAGTAGTCCCTGTGTTGGTGTATTTTCTGTACGATAGACCCTGTTTTGTTGTATGTGCTGTTGTCTTTTTCTGTGTTGATATATGTGCCGGTCCGGTAATCTCTGCATTGTTGTATGTGTCTGTGTGGTAGTTTCTGTGTTGGTGTATGTTTTGGGTAAGGTAGTTTCTGCATTGTTGTAAGTGTTGATGTATGTGTCGGTGTCATAGTCTCTGTGTTGGTGAATATGTTTTAGTGTGGCAGTGTCTGTTGGTGTAAGTGTCGGTATGGTAGTCTGTGTTGTGTGTGTTGCAGTGGTAGTGTCTGTGTTGGTGTATTCACTGGTGTCGTCTCTATGTTGGTGTAGTAGTCTCTGTGTTGGTCTATTTGTTTGTGTCGTAGGTCTCTGTGTTGTGTGTGTCTGTGTGGTAGTTTCTGTGTAGGTTTATTTGTTTGTGGTGTAGTTGTTGTGTTAGTGTTTGTCAATATGGGTTGTAGTAAGTGTGAGGCCCTCTGCTCTGACAGCAGGGTATTTAGTGGTTAGTGAAGGAGCAGTAGACCTATAGCACTAAGTAGTGCTCGGGTAGCTTGTGTATGTTGTTGCCCCAACAGTTATGTGTTATCCTAGAAATCTCCCACAATGTCTTGTGTGTAAAGTAATGGTATATGGGTTTTGAGAATAATTAAACATCACCTTCAGTGGTACTTTAACTTCAAACTCATCAATAATAAACCTCATACATGCTCGCTGCTGACTTTTACCCTCCACAGGACAGAGTAGTAAATCCTCTGACAAGTCGTTTATCTCTCTCTGTCTCTCTCTCGCTCTCTCTCTCTCTCTCTGTCTGTCTGTCTCTCTCTCTCTCTTTCTCTCTGTGTTATTAAAGTGCTGATTTATACTCATGATGCCAAGCTAAGCATACCCCCACCCCAGTTGTTGTAGATTTTCTCTGTCCATGCTGCGTTACCACCCTTTCTTTTACTCCTTACCTGGTTGCATCTCTGCAATAAAATGCCTACAAGATTAGCAACCTTTCAGTGAATTGTATTTTCAATAAATGTTTGGGATGTTTACTTGACACGGTCATATGATCACAACACGGCATCCAAGTAGTCAAACAAGTATTGGCTTAGTTTTTTCCATCGGGTCGGAGTGTGGCAAAGTTCTAGCATTAAACTGAAAACGCAGTGAAACTGTATTCGCAAAGTGTGCGACTGAACAGTAGACTACAGTAGGCAGCAGTCAGTTATTGTAGTTTTTTCCTCAATGTGAAACAACTTCTGTATGGATCTGTAAAACAGACAAGAATCTGCGACTAAAATGAGGAGACGTGAGCTGAGATGGTGAAAAACAGTAGCTTAGCCAGACAGCTGTAACTTTCAGAGGAGGACAGAGAAAAACATCAACACGGGAAATCCAGACAGAAATAAAGTCACAGAGGAGGGGCTCCTGTTTAATAAAAAAAACAAACTAACAAACAAACACAAAAAAAACATACTAACTTAAATGTAACCCTGTCTGATCAGGGTTTTACAATCTTGTTTGATTTAAGTGTCTTCATTAAAATCTTATAGTAAGCAAAACTAAGCAATTAAACAATATTTGAACAAAATTCCTAAAAAGTCTTATAGATATATGCAGAACACCTCATTAAAGCTCTTAAAGGAGGTATAATGTTTTTAACTTTATTATAAGTTTGCTGAAAAACCACTCAGTTGATTTGTTCACTCTTGCCAAAAGCAAAATGTGATGTTTGAATTAGAAATGTGATGCATCGAGCATGTGACGCCTGTTTTGAGGCAGAAATATTTTGTTGTCCCACATGAAGACTTGTTGTATTGTGAGCGTATAGAGGGACAGGGATGGGGATTGGGGAAAGGGACAGCGCAGTACAATGCTGCTTTGTTTTATTGCGAGTTCCTGAGGCCTGCACACAGCTCCAGTTGCGTCTCACACTATAATGAAGTTAAAGATTCCTTGATCCTGTATGATTCTGATCAGTTTGAATAGTGTAAAGGCGCATCAGATGAGTGACACGCGAGTCGCTTTGCCTCTGAACTGCAAGCGTAATTGCCTGTTTTACACGGTCTCTGGAAGCGAATAGGAAAATGGTTTTGGAGAACTCTGTATGGTGTTATCTGTCGATCAGTGGAATCCTTAAAAGTTTAGCTCAGTTGAACTGTGTGCCTGCCCAGCTAATTTTGCTGGCCTTCATTCACTTTGTGTGGTCACTTGTCGCTCATTGCTTCCTGTGTGGATGTGGCTTCAGTACATCAGGACGACCGATGAGAGGTTTGCACTGGGACCATGAACCAGTCAGAGCCAAAGCAAGTAGACTTTGGAAAGAAAAAGTAAGTGAAACATTTGGAATGACCTGCCAAACTAATGTATAAATTGATCTTAAAATGTTATCTGATGGTCTGAACGCAAACCTTTGCCAAGAAAATACACTGTTAGATCCTCAACGATATCACACACAATTGTCGTTTCCCACATTTTTAAGGAATCCTTGAAAAAATTCCCAGATGGAGAATTTGATGTGGATTATCTCTAAAATCTGTATGGCCTTGATTGTCCAAAGCTGCATTGCTCTTGGTCTAAAGAATCTTTATGAAAATCTACACAGAACCTTTTTTTAATAATCCTCCTAGCAAACAATCGAGAGGTAAAACATAACCACTTTAGCAAAGTTAATAATGAATCAACTCAATACGTTTTAACTAATAACACATGAACAGAAACAAACTTTCCTATCTATTTCAAGCAGACCTATCAAACAGACACAGTGCTGGGTGAAAAATAAGTGAACCCTATGATTTAATAACTGGTTCAACCTACTACAGCAGCAATATCCTCGAGCAGTCTTCTGGTAACGGTGGATCAGCCCTGAAAATCTCATCACATAACTGCCTCAAATTAACCATAAGCCCTGTCCACACTACTGCGTCAGAATCAGATTCGAGCTGATCTGAATTTTCCTGTCCACATCAGGCTCGAAACCAGTTCCAAACCAGTTCTCCCAAGACCTGTTCCCGAGGTGGTTTTGGCAAAGCGTGATTCTGCAGAACAGCGCCTGCGTTTGTGGTGCAGACTGAAGAATCACACCAAAGCAAACCTGTTGAGTATGCACATGCGCAAAGCGTGTTAACAAGCACAAGGGTTATTAGTTTTTATTATGTGCCTGAAAGGCACGCTTATCCAAAAGTGCACTCACACCAGAGATCTTTGCAATAATTTCCTCATGCCAGACTCTTAGAATGATAACAGGGCTGTTTCACGGTCAGGGTTGTCCTTTTAAAATTGTACAACCAACCCCTTTAAGTAGGCACTTGCATACTTTATGACTGTCTCTGGTTTGTTGTTGTATAGAGCCGTGTTTTTCAACCTATTTTGAGCCACGGCACATTTTTTACATTGAACAAATCTTGCGGCACACCACAAACCAAAAATGTTACAAAACGACACTCTGTAGTTTAATACAGTATATATATAATCGCAATATATATTAAGCTCACTCAGTGTGAAACCTGGGCCTGTTTAGATGAACACACACAAAGCTCTTCCTCAGCGAGCATCTCATTTTCAGTGGCTTTGCAGGCAGGTGGTATTAACGTCTCTGCCACACTGTGGGACTGTTTTGATTTAGGGCTCTCTCTCATTTACCTTTGTGTTTTTTTTCATTAACCTTGCCTGTTTGTCTGTGTTTTCACGCCGGAGAACAAAATAGTCCATCGGGTTGTTTTGAAGTAATGGGTATTTTGTTTGGAGATGGCGTTTAAGCTTGCTCAGTACCGTGGCACTGTTAGACTTCTCACCACACACCAAGCACAACGGTATGGGTGTCGTCACATCCCCGGTGAAAGTAAAGCCGAACAAAAGATAACTTTCACTGTATTGCCTCGAGCTCACTGTCTTTGCTTGACCACCAACTCATATTAGGGACCTCACCTGGGTCAGAATTTTGTCCATTGCACAGTTTGGAGTTTGCACTTTTTTTCTTTTTAAAAACCTACATGCAATCACCACGGAGCCACTGAAGGGACATGGGGGGAAATATTACATTAAAAGTTTGTTTTTTCCCACCCCATGTCCCTTTAGGGGCTCCGTATGTCACTAATACTCTTGTCTTTAAGAATAATTAGGGCAATTAAGCCACCTAATGCCACTCTGTGACATGGAAGAGAATTACATTACTCTGCCAGTCACTACAGCACAGACACTCGACAATGGGCAATGGTAATAGGATAATAGGACACGGCACACCTGACGATCTCTCACGGCACACTAGTTTACCGCAGCACAGTGGTTGAAAATCGCTGGTATAGAGGAAGAGTTTTCCCAGCTACACTAGCGAAATTTTTTTTCAATTCTGATAAATGGTGTTATCAGAGGAAAATATTGCTCAAATTCTGACCAAGTACAGAATTCACTTCTCTCCATTGAAATAAAATAGAAGCTTTTACCTGATAGAATTATGAAATGCACTTCTGATTACTAACTAACTTTTACTTTTGGAGGGGTATTTTCATACAATCTAGCAAGATGTTCTGCTGCATGTAATCTCTTTGTCTGGCATAAATGTCTTCTCCGGAAAGCAGACATTACATGTGGAGGAGAAAAGTGCTTTTTTGAGATATTTTAACTGCTTTTTCTAAAGCAGCATAGTACTGTATAGCCTGCTGAAAGATATAAAGGGGATTGGATGTGAAATACTTTCTGTACAGGAGGTCCACATCAGCTTGATATGCATGTCTGTCAAAAGGTGTCTTCTCCGGAAAACCAGAGTGATTGTCACTGATGCTGTTGTTACTGCAGTTAATAATATATACAACTAATGTTGCATGAAACCTGCTCATATAATGTGTTTAGTGAGCTTTTATTCTTAATGCTATGAATTCTTTACAATTATATACACTACACGCAAATGTTCTTATTCTAGAGAACCTGTGCCTGTTACACTTTCACCCAGTGTAATTTATTTTAACCATTAGACCTGCAACTCAATTACTTTACACAAAATATTCTAGTCTCATAAGGTGTTGACTGCTAACAAGAAATCACAAAAAATAGTTTTATTTTTGAGCTACTTTGAACCAAAAAAGTATACCCTGATTGTGAAACAGCCCAACAACAGCACCTTAGGTTTGTCCTGATGTGTAGTTCACCAGATCAGTATGTAAGCCGCTGAGGTTTGCTGTATTAAAATAGGATGAGTAGATCTTATGAATTGTGATGGCCATATTTGGATCTGTATTTGCTGGATTCACTCAATTCTGCTGTTTCAAATGAGGATGGAAACGAGTCCTAGAACCAATCTACGCAAAACTGATCCCTCCAGAACTCTTCTGAATCGAATTAGACATGGACAGGTCCATATTCTTAGGAGATCAGGTGTGAGATTTGACAGGACTAGAAATTAATTCCACAAAAATTAGTTTATAGTGTTGTAGAGTTACAGTTCTTGTCAAGGTCCACCAGGTTCACCCATCGTCTACTGATCCAGGATACCTAGATGAATGTTGGAATTCATTTTCTTCTTCAAGATGCAAGACATCCAAGAGCTGAGGCAATAAATCAGGCTCAAGTCATGATGTTTCCTCCACCATGCTTCAGCATTGGGGTGATGTTTTCATGTGCCCTTTTTACTGTGCTGTGTGATCTTCCTGAATAATTTAGCTGTTGTTTCATCAGTCCACATTACATTTTCCCTGTAGTGTTTTGGAGTTTCAAAGCACACTTTGTTTGAGAGCGCTGGAGTGTTTTGTTGGACTCCAGTGGCTTCCTACATGAATGGAGATATTTGCCATTTCCAATGATTAAACATTTTAAGCCTTTAGGTGTTACTCTACGGTTTTTCTTTACCTCATTGAGGATTTTCCATTGAGTGTTTAGAGGAGCCTTGGCTGGGCGAAGAATTCTAGTAAGATTGATCACATAGCAGACTGTCTCATTTGTCCAACTGTGGACTGATTATCATCTAAACTTTTAGAGATTGCACTGTAATCCTTTTCAGCTTTATTTAAATCAGCAATTCTTGATTTGGTTGGCACAGTGGAGTTGTGGTTAAGGCAAGAATGTCCTAGTGTTGGGTACCAGGCTCAGCAAGTCCAGTTTACAAGTTTCCTCTCACAGACCAAAGACATGCATACGAATGCCCCTAGGTGTGAGTGTGAATGATGGATTGGAGAGCTGTTGAGTGTGCACCTCTCCCTTTTTGTACAGAGTTTGCAGAGATAAGCTCCAGCCTCCCAACGACCCTAGTATGATAAAGCGGTTCGGCATATGAATGAATGAATCAAGAATTATTGATTGTGTGTGTTCTGAGATCTCTTTTTGAAAGGCCTGGTTTACATAGGCAGATGCCTCGTGTGAAGAGAGAACTCTAAATATTTGAGTGTGAAGTCAAATCAGGTTTAACTGATAACTCCATGTTTGCTAACTTCTGAGTCCAGTTATCTTATAAAAGTCAGAGCCTAGGCCGGGGTATTCAACATGAGCCGCAAACATCCTGTAGGTGGGCAGGTTTTCATTCTAACCAAGCAGGAGCCACACCGTCTACCTGTTTAAAAGAATTGATCTTCACTTTCAGTAAACTCTCAGGTGTAGCTCCAATTGGATGGAATGAAAACCTGCACCCACACTGGACCTTTGCAAATAAGGTGGAATATCCCTTGCTGTGGGGTTAGGTTCACATGGGTAATTGATGTGTTTATTATCAAAATGTCAGATTGTTCGTTATTGTAGCTTAGGTGAAGATCACACTATTATCGCTGGTCATGCTGTAGGGGTCACTTACTTTTTTTTCTAATGTATTTTCTGTATTTTCTTTGGTCTGAGACATTAACTGTTATACTGAAAAGTGTTGAGTTCACGTACATAATTCTCATAGTGACTCATTTCACAGCAGTTTCTTTGAAGCAGATGGTGTGTTTTCACATTTGCCTTTCACACCGACTCCTCTGCACTCTTTTACTTGTGA
Organism: Porochilus rendahli; assembly: GCA_039654305.1. NCBI lineage: Eukaryota > Metazoa > Chordata > Actinopteri > Siluriformes > Plotosidae > Porochilus > Porochilus rendahli. The sequence goes on from JBCNYG010000001.1 coordinate 38,127,430, forward strand.
GACTGAATGTATTGCGTTGTTTTGGGTTGACCGTCAATGACCATCAGTCTGCTTAAGGAGCCACACAGAAATGTTTCTGAGAGTCGCCTGCTTTTAGTGAGAAGTCATTCATGAGGAGGTGAAGAGCTGATGCGAGTGTGGCGGATAACAGGAAAATGTGGATTGAGGTTTGATTATACGTGACCCTCCAGCACCAAACCAGTCAGAAGTCTCAGGGCCATACTTTTAGATACAACCAGGTAATCTGTGTGTTTTTTTAAAGGGTATCAGGTCAGCAACCCAGTTAGAAGTTGGCTTTCATGGCGTTGCTTGGAGTAGGAAAAAAATAGTTTACGCCAGAGGAGTTTGGAAAAAAAAATGCACGGGTTTATTAAGGGAGTAGTGCACTTTTACATCAAATGATTTGATAGTGGGAATTCCATGCTAGGTATTTTTGCTGGATATGATGGTTGAGTAATGATTTTGTGGTGTTTTCTGGACTGAAGCATTAATCAGCTATATAAAAAATATGATGCTGTAACTTGTGCCTCTCTGATGCTAGAGGGACACGTGACAAGAAGATGTGATGTAGTGGCCATTACTTGTTTGCTGGATTGTGTATCTGGTTATTTTTTTTTGTAGATTCTTGATATTGAGTACTAAAAGTAAGTTTTTCATTACTTAAACACTCAGAAATATGTTTGACTTTTTGTAATATAACGATGGGTCATGACAACAGCAGAAATTTTAAATTAAACAGAAACGGAGCTTCTCAGTCTGTTTAAAGTCACTGTGTAACTTTTTGAGAGAGCAAAAGGGGTGGGGAAGGTGGGGGTCTCGTGAATTAACGACTGTTAATTGAGGTTATAATGTCGATGAAAACAGGGTCATTTCTGAGATGTTGTTTTGTTTGTGGTTTTTTTCATGATAATATTTGTGAATCATTAGAAAACTGCCCGCATTTGATAATTATCAGGAATATTTAAGGGAGTCTGTATATGTGTGTATATCCACCAGAACTTCACTGACAAGATTCATCAAGCTGGACTTTCATGCACTTTTTTACTTTTTTTTACAAACGGACAAAGCCCAATGCTCATGGTTCTAAATAAATAATCATACTTGCCTACTACAACCGACATCCCAAAGCGTGTAGAACCTTATCAGACCTCATTAGCTTCCTTTGACGTAGGCCCTTTTATTGGTTTAATAAAAACAAGACGCCAGGGCGCCTCTTTAGGGGTGACTTCTAAATCTCAATAAATCTCTATAACCAAAATAGGGTACACAGTAATAGCTTCAACTGCAGCCCTAGTGCACTACTTACCTATCAGGTGCTTCGATTAGTGTGCCCACTTCAGCATGGCAGGACTCGGAACATGAGTCATGTGAACATTGTGTTACAGTCTAACAGCACAAACAGGTAGTCATGTTAACTTGTTACTGACACACATTAACTTGGGTCTAGCAATTGGAGAAAGAATATAATTATAGGTTATTCACTGTTCCCTCAGCGGACTGTTAGTTCAGGTAGTGAGTAGGTAGGGAGATGTGCTGGTGCATGACAGAATTTTACACACTATTGGCTATTGCGCTTGTTTTTCATTGTCTTAAAGTTTATAAATTGAATTCATTTTTTCTTGCTTGTATAGTTTGTGTTCGTGAAAGTGGCACAAAAGTGAGAATAGGCCGCAATACACTACGATATTTCAGTCCATGGTTTTGGATTGTTAACAGGTTTAGGCAAAAAAAAATATTGTGCGGATTTTCATCAAATATCTACCAGAGGCAGAGCTTTGGACAAAGAAAGATTAGATCTGTTTGATTTTGGTGAGGAACTATGCCATATTCTGGATTCAGGAATTTTTTTAAAGACTTCTTGAGCAGGTGTTATTACCGCAGGGGATGCTGGGTACTTTCTGTAATTTTGTTCTCTGCATGCTCTTGTTTTGAAAAAGTGACGACATGTCTGTAAAGCTAACACTCATGTTTTGTGTCTCTTGGTGTTGCCTTTAAGTTGGCTCGTTGTCTGTTAATAATAAATGAGTGTGTTTTGGATTAATTTAATTTTTGATAGGAAGATTCAGATATTATTGCTGATAATCTTTTGCTAATGTGTCATCATTATTAATTTTTATTAGCGTTTGTTGTTGCAGCATGAAAAATGTGTTGTGTTTTCTCGATTCGTGACCTCATAGGGCCACCGTATGTGCAGGTATATGAGAATAACGCAGTTCAAGGGGGTAACAACACTACACCGCGCGTCATGCCGAGTCACATTACCACGACACTTATTATTTTAGTATAACAGCACAGCCTGTCGTGTGTTATTCCTCATATATCGCTCAGCCTTTCTGAGAATATGTCACTTGTATGGTTCACACTAGTTTGGTGCAACCAGAAAACCATGGCAATCAGCAGAACAGGAGAGGCCCACACGTCAGTGAGCAGTGTCGAGCGATCTGTGCTAAAACGGAGTTGCTGCAGGGTGATGGAGTTCAGGGGTGAGTTTGGAGCCGCAGCCAAGACGCATTCCTCCATAAAAGAGGAGACTCCTGCAAGATCGAATCAGATTATTCTCTACATTTCTTCTCGTCTCACAGAGCAACCTGTTCTTTCCCCCACCTTCTGTCCGGTTGGCTTTTAGTTTTATTTGATGACTAGGATGAGAAAACACAGTACAGTAGTCACTCTGGGTCGAAGTTCCACA
>JBCNYG010000001.1:38137947-38153879 GCA_039654305.1 Porochilus rendahli
AAAAAAGAAATGTGTGTGTGTGTGTGTGTGGGGGGGGGGGGTGGAGAGAAAGAAATAAACCCCCAGGAACTCTGTGATTATTTTAAATTAGATTGTTAGACCGTGTGGCCTTTAAACACTCCGGTAAGTGGAGCTGCAAGGACACACAGTTCAGGGTTGTGACGCAAATGCTGTTCAACACAGCACTCCAAGTTAACCTGAGTATTTGTTAACCGGTGTGGGTTTTTTCCACGATTTATTAAGATACTACCGGTGTAAAGTACACATTTTAAGTGCAAATGCAAAGGAGTTGGAATTTTTATAAGCAAAGTGATGGAGTCTGGACTTTTGCATTTTGAATTGATTAAAAATAAAAATCCAACACTAAAATCTTAATCAAAACATGAAGCTAAAAAATGAGAAGGCCAAATTTAATTTGGATCCACATTAAAAACAGGACTTTATAAAAATAAATGTGAAAGGTCTACAGCAGAATTACTTGTGTGTATGTGAGAGAGAGAGAGAGAGAGACAGAAAGAGAGGTTGTTGTGATCGGGTCTCGTTTATCACGCATATTTGTACGTTCACTTTAATGAGAAATTTGGTATTTATGAAAAAGCTGTAACGTCTGGGGAAAGCATCTTACTCCTGCACCCAAATGTGTGTACCGAATCAATGTAAACATCGGTTGAGCAGCATCAATTCATATGAATCAGGAATAGCTACCGCGCCTGAATATATTGACTGTGCAGTCAAGATTAAATATCAGACATTTATTGAGACTATTTTGAAAAGAAGTCAATGAATAAAGGCTTATAAAGAATTAAGATTTAAGTTTCACACTTAAATAATGCTGGTATTAATATTGACAAAATTGGCCAAAAAGTTACCGTTTCGAATTTAAAATGCTGTCTAATTCGAGGCTAATGGAGTCAACTGTGTACCAACTCCATTAGCCTCCAGTGTGTCACCATTAGCCTTGAATTAGACGGCATTTTAAATGGGCTTTAGGGATTCCTAACCTAAAGACTTTACGGCACTTATTTATTAAAAACAAATGATTAAACATAGCAGTCTCTGTGTGTCAGGTGCTTGGTGTCTTGGTTAACCATTTTCTAATTCAGCTCCAGATTTAAAGGGTTTCAGCTGCTGTTAAGAGATGATGTAGAGAATCTGCTTCTGCTGTTCACTTAATTTAGCTGCTTTTTACCTTTTATAGAGTTTTGCGGGTGTCGTGAATGCAAATTTGCTTGTTGCGTAAATATTGATAAACAAGAAAAAATTCTACAGAAGAACAGTGTTGAGTTTACATTGCCAATATACCGAACCTGATGTTGGTGGTGTTATACCTCCATTTCATAGCCACTGTCAGCTGATGTCTGGGTCTGAATTTTACTTCTCACTCAGCAATTCCTGCCTGAAATCATAAGCTGTTTATCACACCAGCGTTCTACAGTCATGTGGAATGACCCCCAGCCGGTGTGCGTCATAAATGAAGATATCTCTGCTTCTGTCCACTGCAGGCTTTATGTACTTTGGGTGGTGTGCAAAAAGTGCATGGATCTGTTGGGGATAAGGATGGGGGTTGCGTTTTACCACAAAGTTGTGGTCTGCTGCATCTCAGTGAGACCACCAGACAGGAAGAAATGCTCACGTGAGGCCTTCAGCTTCTTTGTCTGAACTAGCGGTTGTTCTCCAGTGGTCAGAGGTCACTGCCTCCTCAAGGGTCATGTCTTGTCTCATTAGGATACACATTCCTTTGTACCGCTGTGGGTTTTGCCTTCACTCGGACAGTTTGGCGTTTTTTAAATTCAAACATTTCCTGCACACACTGTCTGTGTTGCTCTGTAATAAGCGTTCTGCCGTATTCTAATTAAGACATTTACTTGATAAGTACAGCATGAGCAGAACGGTAAACAGAGCAGATCTTTCCCCATGTGCCGATTTCTGGTTCATTCCCTTTCTGCTTGTTCTTTGATCAGTGAAACTAGTTGGCTTATTTCTAAGGCGTCCAACACATCCTTACCCAAGGCTATTTTGAGAAGGATGTTTGGACATGTAGTAAAGATCGTTTATGTCTCGCATCTGAACATCAGTGAATCCCAGACAAGAACAAACTTAAGGAGTGTTTAAGCCTTTAAGTCTGCATCAGGACAGTGTTGAATCATTTTTATGGTTATGTTGCAGTTGTAAAATAATTTACATTACTTTAGATGCATCATATTTAAAAACACCCACAGGAGCCCCATCTGATTCTCTCAACATGAGTAAAATGTAGTTTGTTAGAGGGCGTATTGCAGGCATAGCATTGCAAAGCTTAGCATAGCATTGGATATATTGCTGTAATAATGATAAACAAATGATGGCTTGTGAAACAGGCTTGTGAAATTATACTATTTAAGCTTTTATATGTATTCGGGGGTCATTGTCCTATTGAACCATTCAGTTGTGTCTGTTTCTGAAGGTTTGAGGTCATGCTGTAGACTTCTATGGTCGTCCACCTTCTTCCATCATTATTCCATACACTTTTTGCAATATACGAGTTCGACTGGCAGCAGAACAGCCTCACAGCATGACACTACCACCACCATATTTCAGTTGGTTTAATGCTTTGAAGGTTTACTGCTTCACCTTTACTCCTTTGTCCTTTCAGACATACCTCTGGTCATTGTGGCAAAACTTTCCTCCATGAGGAATTTTCTTTGTCCATGTGGACAGCTGTAGAGTTTTGTCAAGCTTGAAGGTGTTAAAGGAGGAGGGGCTCCTTTATTGGACAGCAGCCGCTCAGTCAGTGGTGATGTAAAATATGTTGGACCAGTAGCTTCTAGCACATAGAAGTTTTTGTTTTGTGCTAAATTGACAACGGGAGCTAAGATGCTTCAGAGAAATTTGATGCTCTTCTGTATAATCACGTCAAGTAAGTGTCTCACTGAGTGATGAACTTTTGGCCCCGTTGACGACTTTGAACTCTTTTGCTAGTTTGCGAACTGGTGACTGTTCACCTGGACACCAGAGATTGTGAAAATTTTGAACAATGTTCAAAACACGTTGCCGAATGAAAGTGAGACCAGCGAATGCATGGTGATTGTGGTGACTACATGGAGACTGTTTGAAGGAGGGGTCGCGAATATGACGAATATGACAAGCCCAGGGAGATACTCATTTTAAAGTGAAAGGATACAAAGCTAGTGAAAAGGAAAGATAAAAGAATTATATTAGCACACATTTTCCCTCTTACAAACGTTTAAAGCAGCTACTGTGATAGGAATCTATAAGCCATTCATGATACTGTCATCAAACACCACAAGCTTATTGTGAAATCCGATACTGCACGATGACTTAGCCTTGTGATTAATGCGCAACTCAGGATGTCCTCCTCCGGCAAGACTGTCTGACTAAGCACATTGCTACGCTGAGTGTTCACAGCACATTTACTTCTCCTGCGTTGTCCAGCTTTATCCTGTTCGCCTTTCGTTTGGCTGGGAAGGTGTGTCTCTCTCTTCCGAGAAGTACAGGCTGCGAGTTGAGCTGTCAGACCCTCTGTTCCTCAGTCTTGAGGAAATGACATGTCCTGTCATGTCTGCAGTACTCATAAATAGCTTCCCAATGGGAGACACTCATCTGGCGCGGCTGGATGGAAATGCTGCTTTTGGGCAAAATGGCTCCCTTTTAGAGCGAGGAGTCTCAAGCATGAAGTAGAAATGAGAGCAGGAGGGGCGAGAGGGGAACCGTGCAAAAGGTACTGCACTTCATTAGAGCTTGGGGGTGGGACATGTTTGCTGGGGTTTCTTGAGAAGCTTGTATTGTTCGTGCTGTTTGAGAGGGCCATGGGTGGGAGAGGTGTAAAATTGGTGAACGTTTGACCTTGTCGTTCATGTCCTGCCGCCTCGGGCTGATAGAGCTGTAGAAGGCAGTGCTAAAGTTGCGAAGAGATTACCCGTGTCCGGGGAGAGCCTATCTGTGTTATCTATACTCTTATCGAGTTGAAGATCGCGACTGCAAGCCCGTCACGTTGCGATACTTCTCCTGATAAAGCAAACATGTTTTGTGATCCCCTGAAATAGATTTAATTTCAGACTGTACCCCAGTCCCAATCACTTCACTACATTTCTCTTGAGAGTGGTGTTGGCATTATATAAATTACAGTTATTCACTGAAAATGCAGCGTCTGCAGGTTCCCCCCGTTCCCCCCCGTTTTCTATGGTGAGCCATGATATGACTCCACATTTCAGTGTGGCCAGCTTCACATTCTTTTCATATATCTTCAGCACCCATTTCTAACATGTACAATGTCTTAGTGTCCGTATATTTTAACATGGACTTTAATTTAAACCTCCTTCCTATTTCTCAAACTATTTATATTGAGCGCGGTGTTATGAAATCCACTAGTTGGATGTGGTGGTTATTTTGTAGCACATGTGAGGAACAAGAATTTGATTTTGATATACTGTATTAATCTTGCAAGGGAAAATATTACATCTGCATTGAACCCATCCAAAGTGAGCACATACACACACGCACACACGTAAACACTGAGCACACACACTCGGAGCAGTGGGCTGCCACACACAGCCAATTACAAAACATGCACTGCCCGGCCAAAAAACAAGTCCTGTGCTCTAATTTTTTTGGCCCGCATCAGCCTTGATTTTACTGGGTAATCGTCATGGAATTATTTCGCCAAACTTAAGCAACGTCACAACATTTCTTTCTACCCAGAGTTGGATTTATTTTTCACTGGCATCTAGAACTGATGCCTGGAACAATCAACCCACTCCAAAGTCTTCTCTAGCACATCCCAAAGATTTTCAGTAAGGGTTAAGGTCAGGACTCTGCGGTGCCAGTTCATGTGTAAAAACGATCCCTTATGCTTTCTGAACCACCCTTTCATTATTCGAGCCTTAGTTTTACATTCAGGAAAGAAAGATTCCATTGAAGGGTTAACCTGCTCTTTCAGTACATTCATCAGCTGACTTCATTTTATTGCAACATAATCTTGCTGAGCCTCTACCTGACCAACTCAAGCAAGAGCATCATGGTGCTAAAACCAGTCCAACAATATATTAGAGTGTGGGACATTTTTTGGCCTGCAGCGTATAAAGATGCAACATTCTCCTCATTGGATGTGAAGGGGTGTTGTGGGTGTATCTATAAAATGATTGACATGAGGCCAAGTCATGTTTCCAAAGACAGGGGTTTCTGTTTATCATTCTTATTAATGGATTATTAGTTAGCACGTCACTGTATTATGTAGACCAACAATTCCTGTGTTTTATTCTTGATCATTTGAGACTATTTGTGTACTGTAGTCTGGAGTAAGTGCTCAGATATGGCATGCTATGGTAGTCTTGGAATCTGTCTCCACTCAGCATCTGCCTGTACAAGCACAGCTGCCCCGAGACCTGACTTTCAGTCCAGATTGCTATGCTAAATTTAGAGCTCAGGCTGTAATTTATAGTTCACTCGAGTTGTAAGAGCGAGCATTAAAGGCCAGACGTCTGTCCGTCTATTGCTGTCGTGTGGTATATCAATATATATCAATCCAGTGTGATGCAGAGGTTATGTCTGATCTCTCATGCTTCATTACACCGTAACTGGCTCTTTGGCTTCTTTTCAAAAAAAAAAATAAGCAGACGGCTAAGAATGTGGACTGAACAGCAGGCTTTCTGAAACATCATAGATTTTTGCCACTTACATGTGCTTTCACAGTATATTTGGAATGAGTGTGTGTGTGTGTGTGGTTTGACATTACGAACATGTTGCTCGAGTTTGCTGTAGCACTTGCTCACAAAAGGATGGCAGTAAAGCAGTGAGGCGAGTCGTTTTAGGACCCAGCTGTTCTGCCTGGATTAAAAGCTCATCAGGAATGTTGCCTGATGTTGGAGTGGACCATTTCTTTAACATTCCTGTCGGTTTAAAACACTTATTTAGGTTCTTATATTTTTGATTAAAATCTAAAAATATTATGATTTAAATTATAGTTTTGCAGTTAGCAGATGATGATGGTGGTTGTTGGCTTTACTTTAGCCATGTAAAATGCACCGACAGTAAAAGAGAGTGGATGAAAATGTGGCAGATTCTACAGAAAATGGGTGGAAATTATCCCACTTTTTAATTAAAAAAAAGTAAATAAATAAAAACAATGTTATGCCATTGGTTTATGGTGTTATTTACATCATAAAATCATTCCTTCCAAATTTCAGACCTGGCACAATCATAACGTTAAGTGGTTATGAAATTTGGGCGGGGTTACACTACCAGTAATTGACAAGAACAGCAAGCCCCCCTCCTTTCCACTTACTGCTCACGGTGGGGCTCGAACAGTGTGAAAGCCCGGGATGGATGTATTGCCATTGGGAACATTCTGGTGCAGCCATGTCTTCACAAAGCACATGAGACTACATTTCCAGTACTCCCTCTGACTCCGGGCTAGCACTGTCAGCTCGTCCATCTTATTCACCAGTGATCGGACGGGAGACACGGCTTGTACCTTTTCCTCTCTGTAAGCCTCAGCTGTCTCGCCACCTCTTTCCTCCTCTTCTGGGTCTTTCTCTCCAAATTTCAGCCGATTCAGGGCGATCAGCTGATCCTTGGAGTAAACAAAGCACACGGCATGTGGTTGCTTTGCATTGGTTGCATATGCATTGGTTTATTAAATGAGGGATATTTTTCTGTCTATTGGAATAAACTAATTCTAGCTAAAAAACAAAAGGTCTAACAACACTGTGATTACTCGTGCAGATACTTTATTCAATGTTAATCCTATGTGCATGTTTTTTTATCCTCATAAATCATGATACCATTTGGGTCATTAGATTGTAATGGTACATGTTGAAATAGACCCAATTTCTGTCGAATTATGGCATCCTATAGGCTACTTCCTGTTGAGAATGTTTGTCTACTTTGCATGATATACAGTTGATGTCGATTATGGTGATGTAAGGCAGTGTAAAACCACAGGTAGCAGCCTTATTGCTTGTAGTAGCTGCACCCCTTAAATTCTTGTAAATCACCCTCCTTTCCCCATTGGTACAGTTCTTTTAAATGGATGTTTTCATATTTCCCTAAGAACAACTTCTCCAAGCATTGTTGTTAGTTGCTGGATGTTGCAGGTTTGTGACCCAACTTTTAGAATTTTGTAAAATAAAAACATGTGTTACAGCCATGGCCTGAGCTACGTGGTTATGGAGCCGATTAAGCAGTGTTGTGTTTGTCCAGAAAAGAGCAAGAACAATCATTAAACAGAGAGATTGATTGCTCCTAAGTGGCACATCAGTCTGCGACTATCAACTTGGTTATCGTGGTGCTTGATAATCGTAGCCCAAGTCAATGGATACTAATTGGCTGAGCTGTCATGGGAGGGAGGGATGGCATATGCTTGCCTCCTTGTCACTTACAGCAATCACAAGTCAATCATGGGTGTCTCATTCGTACAGAAGGGGCGGATAGTGCTTTCTATCCGACGTGTTAGGCCGGCTCCAAATGTGCATGCCCAGCAGATTATAAAGATGTGGATGGCAGCATCATGTATCATGGATGGGGCAATGCTTATTCCCCTCCCTGGTCGGTGGCGGTGGAATGTGATAGGGAGACAGTAGTTGATGGGTGGGATTGGGCTATGACTAAATTAGTGGGTGAAAAACAGGAAATTAAAAGAGAGAGAATGAATGATTGAGAAGTAAAGTTATTTGGATTTTTTAAAAAAAGGAATTGCTTTTGCTATAGCATTATATACATAGAATTGCTAAGGCTATTGCTAACAGAGCCATCGTCCCCCCACCACCGGTGCTACTTGTTTGCTTCCTTGCTAAAAGGTGTAGGTTTTGATTCCAAGCTCGTTGTGCTTCTCTCAGAGATTTCACATAACCAGATTAAAGGGAAAACAGTTCCTGCTTCTAATCTTTTTACTGTTTTTACGTTACAGACCACTATAAACCCGACTTTTACACTCACAGAATCGTCTTGTGGATAATCACATTAAACTTTAAGCTTGGCAGCCCCTTTGTCCAATAAAACTTCTGTCCTCATGCTGTAAACTTTCTGCCCGCGTTGTTTCCATGGCTACAGAGGTCTGAAGCAGAGTTTAGGAAGGCAGAGCTGACTATTTTTAATTTATTACTTTTTTTACATCACATGTATGCATCTTTCATTCCCCCCCCGCTCCTGGAGCTCGGAGACGGAGCTTAATCACGAGAGTGGACGTCGATGGTGTCGGTCATTACTTATGTAGTGTAGCTCCTCCAGTTAATCCACCAGTTGCCTCAGTAACCGTTATTCGCTGTTGCTGGACGACTGGATGGCCATCACAGAGATGTAGAATCATCACTCTGTCATTGCCATTAGGGCCTCACTCTCTCACTCCTCCTCCCCCTTATTGTGTGATAAAGTTCAGGTCTAATGAGGTATTCCCCACTAAGTGTCAGTGCTGTAAAAAGGGGGAGGAGTTGTGTGTGGTGTCAGACTTACAGCAGCCCCCAATGCACAGGCTTCTGCCTCACGTCATTACGTTGGATCACACACTCCTCCCGTTCTTTTGTACCCTGACTTCACTTGATCCTTCTCCCCTCTTCTTACTCCCCCCCTCCTTCTCGCTCTCTCTCTCTTTCCCTCTCTCTTTCTGCCTTTCCCTCTTCCTCTCTTTCTCTATCTCTCTCTTTTGCTGTCTGTCTCTCTCCTTCTCTCTGTCTCTCTCTCACTCTTTGTTTCTTCCCCTTTGTCTCTTTCTCTCTCTCTTTCCTTCTCTCCCTCACTCTCTCTTCCTCTTTTTCTCTCCTCCCTCTCTCTCCTTTTGTCTCCTTTCTCTCCCTTTCTCCTTCTCTGTCCCTCTTTCTCCCCCTTCTTGCTCTCTCTTTCCCTCTCTGTTTCTGTCTTTCCCTCTTCCTCTCTGTCTCTATCTCTCTGCCACTTTTGCTGTCTATCTGTGTCTATCTCCCTTTCTCTCTGTCTTTCTCAATGTGTTTGTCTTCTTTCCTTTCTCTGTCTCTTCCTCTCAAGCTGTCTGTTTGTCTTCCTTTCTCCCTTACTGTCTTACCTGATCTCTCTCTCTCTCTCTTTCTCACTGTCTGTCTCTTTCTGTCTCTCACTCTCGCTGTGTCTGTTTGTCTCTCTCTCTTTCTCTTTGTGTCTCTGTCTCTCACTCTCATTCTCTGTCTGTGTTTGTCTCTATCTCTATATTCTCTCTCTATCTCTATATTCGAGATTCCCATTAAAATCCCAGAGTGCATTCTCTGTTCAGATGGACTGTTACATGGGGAAATGCCACCCTCCAGGGCAGAGCAGAACAAAGAGAACTCCAGCCTTGACTTTTCCACTCCCTTTTACATTCTTTCGGCCGTGGTAAGCCGAGTGCACTCTACACCACTTTTAAAATCCTCTGACTCGCTGAACTGTTCACATTATAAGACTTAAACCACTTGTGAGCACTTGTTCTTAGTTGTAGCATTATACACACATCATGATCACTCGCAGACAGGCTGCATGCACTGCACCATCTTTAAACACATCTGAGCTCTGTGGGTCTTCGTGTCCCACGTTTTCACGAAAAAATAACCATGTAAGTTTTTCACTATTTGTTCAGAAACCAGAAAAACAAATAACAAAATACTGACTGATAATTAGCCATTACGCACTGTGGGGAAGCTGGATTAATGGGAATATTCAATTCAGCAACGTCCATTGAGCCTGAGGTGCATAATATTTTTAGTATATACTGCACGGGAGCAGAAAAAAACCACCAAAAAAAAACCACCATCAAGATTTATACATATATATTATATATATTTCCATTATAACCATGACACAGAGGGAGGTAAGGTGAACGGAGTGCTTCGAGCTGAGCTAGTGCTGTGTAGTTATGGGAGTCTGTTCTGGTCTCTTTAGCGTATTCAATGAGAAACAAAAGTAAACCGTGCTGCATAAAGGTCTTTAAGCATATACTATAGGGAACACAAGAAAAACAAACTAAAACGAGCTTTTATAGTTTGTTTCTTCATTTTAAAGTGTGATAATGATCATACCACCTGCTCAAAGTGACTGTGTCAAATAGACCTTGACCCCTATGACGTCATAATTTAAACAAAGCGCACCTTGCATTGGGGGAAAGGTCTACTATTGTTGATTATCAAAACCTGATTGAACTACAATGAGATAAAAATAATTGAGAAAAGGATGCCTAGGGTAAATTGTTGAATCCCTTTGTGTTCATTAGAGTCACGTTGCAATCCGGACCTTAAATGTTATCGTCTGCCGAGAGAATCGTATGCAGTAAAATGCTCCGTGAGCATTTTACTGCATATTGTACTGTGTATAATTTGTACGTGACAAATAAAATTTTTATTTGAATTTGAGAAAAAAAAACAGTTATGGGTGAAGATGAAAATATGAAAACGGACTCAAAGTGGACAAGTGTTTGTAGTTTACACTTTCGAAACGGCATGAAAACGTATGATGTGAGAACTCAAACTATTTTTCAGAGGACAGAGGAGTGGCCTAAAAAGTTTTGGCTGAGTATAATAGTAAAGAGGATCTTGGATGATTATTGCTCAGAAAACTTAGTCACGTCTCCACCCACATATGGGAAGAAATGGCATCAGGATGAGCAGGATAGCACTACCCCAAGAGACATGTATGAAAAAGAGAAATATTCCATATGACCAGTGTCCAGTATGACCAACATAGTGTTGTAAATAGACATAAAACCCTCTAAATCCCACATCCATTTGCAAACCAATGCAACTTTTTATTCTAAATCCAGTCATCAAGCAAAGCAATAGTCCAGAAACCTGCCCTAGGCAAACACCCACTGCATTTAAATGTAAATATGCAGCATAACATCAACAAACAGTGATCATTCGTTTCATAGCCCTCATGTACGACAACAGGTTCGTCCGGAAACTGATGCATATACCCAAACATTTTCATCGCTACACTTATTTCTTGGCTAGAAACTATGGAAAATCATTTATATTGGACCACTTTGGGTCGGGGTTGGGTTAGATTACCTTAGTTTGGATGTACTGTAACAGATACAGGCACACTGCACTGGGGTTGTCCACAGTTCTGGTCATTTGTTACATATATCTTCACTACTTCATGCATGAGCAATTAACACGAAACCCAAAAATATCACCTTGAGTTGAGAGGTAGAAATGACAAGTAAAACTGGAGCTCGAAATAAAACGTCCTCGCATAGCGAGTGTACCACTCAACTAACTAAAGAAAACATGGCGGTGTTTATTGGCGCAGCTAAAAACAACGCCTTAAAGCTATACACACCCCTGTATCAAATGTTACAATATGCTCCTATGTTTTCAAAAGAGTATGTATGATACTCCTAATTTAAAACTAATAATCACTCTCTGTTATTTGCAATGTAAAAGATCCTTGCCTGGAGTCATTCTGTCATATGAAAGAGAAATACTTGTCTGTCAAATGCCTTTGTTGAGACGCTTGTACAAGCTGTAAAGCCTGTACATTTATCCACCTCACAAGATCCCTTGGTTCATTGTCTTCGACCACAGATAGAAACAAAACAGCTCCTTTCACGTCACTTTCACGCAGTTGCACAATTACTTCCACCATGTTTTTTCCCCCAAACTGATCCCAGAATGCAACACGTTAAACAAGCCATGACGTCTTATGCTTGAGGCTTATTGTGAGTGTCTGTCATGTTGATTTAAGCATTATTCACTCAGCATAAAGATTTTTACTTCCAGGATTGCGGACCGATCAGGTCACAACATTACCACGCCCTGTATATTCTGCCCTCTTCGTAATAAGTCATGATTCCACTTCGCATCTTTATGATCTGCTATGCATATGCATGCCGGAGTGGCCTAACACACACAGAGGTAAAGCGATATCCACCCTTTGTGCAAATGAGCTCATAAACGGCCGTGATTGGCTGGTGACTGATTTGAGTGGCAGGGAGGCGGTTAGCTCCTATCAGCTCACGTGGACTCACGGTCTATAATGACTGCGGCATCAGCCTGGATTCGAACCTGCGATCTACAGGTTGATCTGCCACTCGAGAGCATCACAAACAACCATTTGGAACTGAGACTCACTTTTTCAAACTAACTTTCTCAGCAACTCTGTACACTTGTGGTCATGGTTTAAACCAGTGTTTTTAATCTTCCAGGTCATTTGTACAAATAAAAAAATATATATTTAATTGTCAGTCACCCATTTTAATAATGTTGAATTAATTTTTTTTAAAATGTCACCGTCATAAAATGTCACTTATTTACTATAAAAAATGTGTGATGACTACGCAGATTGCTTTTTGTTTTCTTTATTTACTGACCATGTAGCGTGCTGTAAACGCTAAACTAGCGTAGTAACAAGCAGTTCTTTTTTAATTATTACATAATTTGTAATATTTTAACAGTTTTACATTCTTCTCCACTTCCAGTGATTAATGCAGAATAAAAAAAATGCTAATCTGGTATTTGACAAGTTAATAAATTAACAATGAACAGTTCGGCTGAGTGTCTTTTTGTCCAGATTTAATCTGTTGTGAGTTTTTATTTAAAGTGAAATCTGAATTCTGTTAGGTTTCATAGACAGAACATCCTGTGTCAGCAAGAGCAGCTCTTTAATCACTCAGCAAACCGTGACACACTTTATCACATGTCATTTTACTCATCAGCTGCCTGGACTGAATGTAATGATATACGGAAGTAAACGCAAAAAGAGGATGTCCTACGCCGTTCTCCAAGTCAGCTGAGGAGATTTTGTGAGAAAGGCAACTTGGCAGTAATGTGGATACATGTTCAGCTCTGCAGTGATGATGAAAATGTTGCATGGTTCTTATGGCAACCGTTAATTAGTGTAATGATCTGGTGGTTAAGACGAAGTGTCCAAACGAGAAGATGCTGGCGATGTGTGTGTGTCCTCCCCTCCGAGCGGAAGTGGCCTTCACCGTTCACTGAAGCATTTTCCTTAGCGTCAGCAGTGTCATAGCACTATGACGACTCTCTCATACACACACACACACACACATGCTTTTCCTCAGTCTTTGGCTTCTGGAAAGTTTTGTGCATCAACGTTTTAGTTGCAGCACAGAGTTCCTGAGCGTGGACGCCGATTAAAGACCACTCCTGTGTTGAAGCCCTAACACAGTCTAACAGAGAGCTGTTAATCATATAATGCTCCGTATCCATGTAATCTTCTTTGTACTTTCATTATGATAAAAATCGGCTAAATTCACTCACAAATACTGTAAGTACTTCAGTCCTAACAAGGTTCTTCAGTATAGAACCATTAATACAGATTTCATTTGAAAATAGGGCACTACACGTTTTAAATGGTAGTCTATGGTATAATGTGTGCAGTTTTATGAGGAAATGAGCCGTGAGTTTTTTTCTGAGAATCTTACATAATCAGAAGCACTTCTGGAGGTTTTGACTGTTGCACTTTCCTCTTATCTTTGCAGCAAACACAGCATCTTTTTTGCTGTAAAAAGGGGAATCTTGCACACCATGCAGCTTCCTTAATGTTTCTAAGTAAATGTTTACCTCTGCCATGGAGGTTATGTTTTAAACTTGTGTTTGTTTGTATGTTGTTAGCAGGGTTACCCAAAAATTAATGTGTGGATTTTTATAAAATGTCTTCCAGGGGTGTGGCTTTGGACAAGGAAGACTCCAATTAGATTTAGGATCAAATTCTGAATTCAGGATGTTTTACAGGATTCTTTAACATTGTACATTTTTCACATTTTGCTTCACATAGTGCAGCACTGAGCTTGGAGAAAGTGTGCTCTCTCCTATTGCTCTTGTTTTATGTTTTTTTGGTAATGAACTCAAATGTTTTTTGAATAAACAAATATAGATGTCATAAAGTAAGTCTCATTAAAAAAATAAAAGTACCAGGCTTAAGTTTTACATGTGTAGAGTATGTACTAATACACAGTAAATCTATCATGGTGACTTGCATTGAGCACATTATGGGAGATGCGAGTTTACACAAATTGTACAATCCCACTTGCTGTGCTACTTTCTCGATATTGTGGACATTTTGAGCAGTTGTGTACCAATGACAAGTTTGGTAGAATATTTTTGACCAAATTTCAGGCAGAATTAAACGAGGCTATGGACAGGACACACGTGCTGTAAGCCTTCAGCTTCTTACACACCACAGACACAAATGCTTCAAATCTCTGTCCTCTTTTTAAGTGATTGTAAATAAACAGAATCTTGTGTGTGTCGAATGGATGTTGATGGAGAATTCAGATTGAATTAGTTGCTCAGGTTCAGATGTAAAAATGGCACACCAAGCTCTCTAAGATGAGCCAGTATTTCACAACCCAAAACTCTGATCGTTTCATCATCAGGCTGGGATAAGAATAAAACCTAGGAGTCTACAAAGAAAAAACTACAATAAAGAATGTAAAAAACTAAAACAAAATCTGTTTCACTTTAAACTTGAAACTAAATAAGAGAGAAACTGAAAGTAGATAATTTCTCAAAGTAAACCTAGTTTGAGAAATAATCGCAAGTTTTATAACTAACCTGAAATAAAAGAAACCAAAAGAGTAAAATTAAAACTGAAAGAAAAAAATTTTTTTAGTTATTTCTTTTTTGAGTGTGATTTTGATTTGCGGAAGAATTTTATTAAGGATCTCATCTGATCTCTCCTAGTGCCGTGCTTAACACAGTCAGAGTGCAACCTGCTTTTAAATAGGTGTGACTGTAAAAAAAATTAATAACAAAAGAAGAAGAAAAGATTATCTACAATCTAAACAGAATGTTGCCAAGTCCAGTCTTGAGTTGTTTTAAGATTATCCCACTAAGTGCTGCCAAGAAACGGAAAGCAGTGAAGGCTTTTCACCTTTATTTTCTGACATGGTCTTGTTTTATTTATATTTTTATGCCTTGTTGTGTAATAGTGGAAATGAAGTTTGCACAGATGCTCTGACTGAAGTGTTTTTATTACTGAAAACATGATGAATGTCCTTCTGTTTTCTTTCAGTATTATGTGCCAAGAACCTAGCAAAGAAAGATTTCTTCCGTAAGTACACACTATCACTTTGTTTTAATTGTGTCTGTCCCTTTTTCTGTTTCATAACATATTTGATAGTTATGTATTTACTTTTTTCCCCATCAGAAATGTCTGAAGATGACCTCTTTAACTGTATTTCCCTCCAACTTTAAATGACTGTTTTTTCTGTTTTGTTTTTCTCCCTGGAGTGCTTTGCTTCTGTATGCTTTGTTTTATGTCGCATCGGGAATTCACCTCATCTCACAAGAATCTCTAATCGGATTCCACCCACAGCTGTTTGGACACGCAGCACTCGGGCTGAAACTTGCTGTGTTGAAGTCCTTAATGACTTAATGGCGTAGCAGGACTCCTGAGTGACAGGCACGCCTGTCTGTGTCAAATAGTTCAGCTATTCACGGCCCACATTTTATGCTAATGTTTACAGCACAATTGCATCGTATTCTGCTTGCATTATGGCAGTTTACTATACCATGGCAAGCTAACATTTTGTGTGACGACAGCTAATCAGACAGGGCAAAGTGTGGAAGAGAGGCATGGGTGAACTCTAAGTACGGTCTGATCTCAATGAGTAACAAGTACAAAATGTTGGCACCATTGCACTTAGAGGATGTACGAACAGCTGTTTTACTTCATAGCATATACACAATCAAATACAACACAAAACACCTTAGTAATCAATCAGTCCTCGAACAAATTAAGTTCAGTTATTCTAATTTTGTTTTTGTAGCAAATCAAGGAAAAATGTATGAAATAATCGACAACAATAACAGAAAATTTCATGATTATTAGTACTTTGTTGCTCCTCTGCAGGCCTGAATTCTTTAATGCATGGACCTTACTAATCTAATCATCTCACTGAGTCACTGGCAAACCGCATACTCCTATTAGGGTCGCGTGCGAAAGTGGGGTACACCCTGAACAGCTCGCCGTACCATTGCAGGGCAACACACACA
>JBCNYG010000001.1:38163545-38173574 GCA_039654305.1 Porochilus rendahli
TGTGTGTGTGTGTGTGTGTGTGTGGGGCGGCTGCTCAGGCCAGTGTTTGAGGATTCCGGACCAGGACGGCCTCTAAGCTGTTTTATGGAGGAGCCTCTGCCATACTCGGACCCCACAGGGGCTGCTGGCGGGGGCAACTGTCGTGCTCTAGAGTCACCTAATCAGGAGCAGAGGCTTCAAACCCAGAGAATCCGAAACCAGGAGACGAGAAGTCACGCGCACACCCCACAGAACCGGCCACATGGACACCAGTCCCCAGACCTCCCAGAAGGCTATGGTAAATAAGCTCTGCTGTGATGATGTGTGTTTGTTCTCCTTTAAACAGAAATTGTTCTGTTGCTTTCAGGATGAGCCGCACATGCAGCAGTGAGAGGTGGCCGGAGTGCTGTCGGGTAGGCTAGGGTTAAGGCAGGTTTAACCTCAGCTTGTTTGACTTTGTTGAGTAACCTAAAGGGTGTCTCAAAAACAGGTAGCTAACCCATCAGTTGCCAATCTTTAAAAGAACTTCCACTGTAGCACCTCGTATCTGAGAGTATTTGAAATGCTAGATTAGTTGTTTGGTGCTGTAGAGGTTTGTACACTGCATGAGTGCTTACAGATCAGCGCACACTCTACACCGTCTTCTATCTCCGAAGCAGGCCTGCTCCCCAGATCCGGCTTTCTTACAAAAGCAAACATTTGTTTATCATGTGATTGTCTAAATTTTGTACAGGAACAATAAGAAGAAGTAAATAATGTCTGTGCATCAATCGGAGTCATGCTCTGTTTATTTTAATGCCTTCCAAGAACCGTTTGGGTTTAAAATGCCAGATGAATTGAAGCAATGTTACTGTGTTTAAGTTTTGTCTCCTACACAAATAGATGCATGATGCGCTGAGTTCAGGGATCTACTGCGCGAGTTAATGCTTCATTTTCTCTCACACTCGGCTTGGCTGTTTTTTAATGCTGTACTTGCAAAATCACAAAGTGATTCATAGTACATGATTTATTATAGAGAAAACATGCACTCACGGAGGCTTAGTGACCACTTGCAGGTTGTGAACTGAGGTTGAGTCGCTGCTGTCGCCATGGGAGCATGCCGCATGTATTCGGCAAGTTTCGAGAAGTCGGTGAATGGATAATAAGGATTAAAGGTCATGTAGTGTGCACTACGCAGACCCTGCTCGCTGTACACATTCTGGACATTTTTAAGTAGAAATACAGAGCTAAAAGGAGGCATCAGTTATGAACCTTGTACAGTAGAAGTAAGAGGTTGTAGTGTGTGAGCTTGAATTTGTCTTTTACACTCTTCTTTCAACTTCAGAGCAGAGGACCACCGTGCAAGGACAAGTCTATTTTCTACACACACAGACTGGCGTGAGCACTTGGCATGACCCCAGAATACCACGGTGGGTCCAAACGCATCTCTGTCTAAAGTACTGTTAAGGTTTCTAATCCATCTGAATTAATTAGCATTGACCAACTAACTTAAAAAACTTTGATCACTATTGTGGTGGGGTGGCACAATGGCATAGTGTTTAGGACACAGCTGCAAGAAGGTCCTGTGTTCCAGTCCCTGGCTCAGGCATTTCTGTGCATGTTCTCGCCGTGCTTACGTGGGTTTTATCCGGGTACTCCCGTTTCTTCAGTCTGAAGGCATGCACATTAGGATAAATGGCTGTTCCAAATTGCCCCCAGGGTTGAATTTGAGTGTGAATGGTTGTGTTGCCCTGCGATGGTCTGGCCAATTCTTCGGGTTGTATAGGAGTGCTATCATGGACTAGAAGTTACAGATGTGTAATGTGTATTGGGACTAACATCCCGAGAGCGGGTGGTTTTTACTTATGTTGGCCGGCAGGTCAGATTTGAAGCTCAGAGGATAAAAAAAAAAGAGGAGACAGGATTGCCAGGAATGTTTAGTACACCTATATTAAGTGTCTAAAACTTGAGTATATGCCAGACTTGAGTAGTTTACATTCAACCTGATAAGTAATATCTCAATCACAACACTTTTTTCTTAAACATTAAACACTACTCTCACTAAGGTTTTTATTTGAGTTTTTTCGAGTTGTAGTCTTGCAAGACCTGTACTGATGTAGTCATCTGTTTGGTGCTTCCCTACATCATTACTTTGTTTATTAAAAATAAACAAATATTAACTCTTTCTCACTGGTGGTGTGTGGCTTTCTCTGCCCTGCCTACCATTTAGTGGTGGTTGATGAAACTGCTTATTGTTAAAGAAATGCTGATTCAAATATAAACACACCCCTATTAAAAAATATCTGTCCATCATAATTTGAATGTATAAGGTAGGGAGGAGCCTGCTACCTTGCTATTCAGCAAACGATACCTGGAAAGAACAAGAGATGTCAGAGTGAATGCACACACTGTGCTGTTCCAGGATGTACAATAGAAAGCCTGAGTTTGCATATTCTTCCAAAGCATCCACCGAGCCCTCCCTGGTGCTTGAAAATATGATGGAGAGGGTGTAATTCTGGCGCCATGTCGTACCCATATCCACAGCTGGGCTCCAAGGGGAACAGGCTTTGTCGGTTTGGTCGTGGCACTGGTTCTGCATCATTCTTTTCTCACTTGGGTTCATAAGTGTAAAGCCCATAATCCTGGTGCATGAGGCCAGTATTTACCTCTCACATAGGCCCGTCACCATAGTTTTTTCTTCGTTGACATTGTCCCAAAACTAT
Organism: Porochilus rendahli; assembly: GCA_039654305.1. NCBI lineage: Eukaryota > Metazoa > Chordata > Actinopteri > Siluriformes > Plotosidae > Porochilus > Porochilus rendahli. Next base: position 38,166,227 of record JBCNYG010000001.1, read on the forward strand.
CATGATGAACAATATTGTTGTCGTAACACACTACTGTGGGATAATAACTTATCCTCTTCAGTGTTGCTACTGTCTGCATTTCTCTGTTTATGTGTTGGTCCCGAAAAGATACTACACTACACTTATAAAAGCCCATAACGTGCATGGTGCTCTTTAGAGGTTTGTCCAATCTGTAGTTTTTATATGTAATTATTGAACACTTGTGTGGGAGGTGTAGTGGTTAGTATATCCACCTCACAGCATGAAGGTCCTGGGTTCATGTCCCATGCTAGGCGAGGACGTATCTGTATGGAGTTTGCATGTTCTCCTTGTTCTTGCATGGGTTTCTTCCAGGTACTCCCTTTTTCTCCTACAGTCTATAGACATAGACATAAGGTTAATTGGTTGTTCCAAATTGCCCCTCGGTTTGGGTGTGAATGGTTGTGTGTGTGTGCTGGCTCTGCGATGGACTGGCGAGCTGTTCAGGGTGTACCCTGTCTTTGGCCAGAATCGGCTGATATAGGCTCTAGCCTCCCTATGACCCTAATAGGTTTAAGTGGTTTAGAGAATGAATGAATGAATGAATGAATGAATGAACTCTGATGAGAACATACTCGTGTACTACTACGTAGTGAACCTTTTAATATTTATAACCACAGCCGCAAAACAGTCTTCTTTTGCAGAGGAGGTAATATGCCATGAAAAAAGAACCAAGGCTTTAAAAAATATTTCAAACCTTAACAAAAGCATCCCAGTGAATATATTTCTAGATGAAACCATCACAATTAACAATCCTATTGTCATTTCTGTAATCTGGAATTCTGTATGTTTAGCTTCTGCATATTTGTGAGTATTTGGTTAGAAAGAAACATAAGGGAGTTTGTGTGTTGCTCTTGACCTGCGCACTAAATCGCAGGGTGAGCTGCGTGGTGATCAGTCCCTTTGCTCCTGCAGGGATCTGAACAGCCTGAGTTGCGAAGAGTTGGGCCCTCTGCCGCCTGGCTGGGAGATCAGGAGCACGGTGTCAGGAAGGATTTATTTTGTTGACCACAATAACCGAACCACACAGTTCACAGACCCAAGATTACACCACATCATGAGGTAAACACACTCCAGGATCTCCGAGTGCTCTCAGTGCTGATCCTTCGTGCTTCTGTTCCTAACATCTGATTACTGACCCGTTTAAATAATCCTGCTCTTAAACCGTTCATCCTTAATTCCTTGGACCAAATGCTTTTGCTCATGTTATTGCAGATCGCATGAATAATAATTGTACAATTGTAAGTATAATACAGGAGGTAATTATGACCATTTAGTGTGTGTGTGTGTGTGTGTGTGTGTGTTAGTCAACAGTCTCAGGTGAAGGAGTCGAGCCAGGCTCTGCCCGTGCAGATGGAGGTACCTGTGGAGGACGGTGAAGGAGAACTGCCTGTGCGTTATGAGCGAGATCTTGTACAAAAGCTCAAGGTCCTGCGCCACGAGCTCTCGCTGCAGCAGCCTCAGGCTGGACACTGCCGCATAGAGGTGTCTCGGGAAGAAATCTTTGAGGTATAAGAACAGCTTTTTTGCTCGTCTAGTGATTCCCAAAACACAATATAGTGTGAATTTCTGCTTCAGAGAAATTTTGTTAATTGATCGGCTCGGTCATGCATTCTATAAACAAAATAAGCATGCAGGAACATTAAATATGATTTCTAGTCAGGTAAACAAAAAAGAACCTTGTGCAATAACTGTGACAGGACGGACCATAAAAACATGGATTTATGTTCTAAACAGAAAGTGCTTTTTCAATGCTTAGAATTATTATTATTTTTGAGATAAAGTATTATTAACTGACTGTGAATCCAGTTTTAGTACATTTTGCATGAGTATAATCTTCACAGAGGGTTTAACTTCTTTGGCTGAACTCATGGTTGGTGAATGAAGGTGATGTAATAAAGTTTAGACTCCTTTAAGGTTTGCAGCTACTAATTAAAATTTGCTCCTCTTTATTTTTACTAAACATTTCATTTGTCTGTTTTATTTTTTGTTATTCGTTCGATGAAATACAACAGTGATGCATAATGCGGATGTCGTATAGAGATCAGTCTGTCTATCTGTGTGCCCCATTTTTTGTCCGGGCTGTAACCTCCAATACTCAAACTGAGTGGATATGTGCAGAGTGCCAAGTTGGTAACTTTAGTGTGACCTTGACCTTTGGTTTTGTGACCTCGACCTTGACCTTTGACCACACTTAAAAGAAAAAGATTGTCCGGGCCATATTTCCTCTATGCTTATTCACACGTATACCGAACTCTAGGTTTGCTTGTATTTATTGGGAAGCGGGCGTGTTGTGTACCAACATTAGGTCACTGTGACTTCTTCACTAAAAGAAAAGGGCATTTTTTTCATAGTTTCCCTTATACATATTTTTTTGCTATACTGTAATAATATTAACATTAGGGATGTGAATCTAACAACAACTCACGATTCAATTCGATTCAGATTTTTGGGGTGACGATTCGATTCAGAATTGATTCTCGATTCAAACCGATTTTTGATTCATAACCATTACAAGTACGAGTGACCACATTCTTCTATAAGCTTGAAGCAACTCTTTTATAAAAAAAAATGGTTTTGTAGATCTACTGATCCGCTTTGTTCGTTCAGAGTTGGTTGGGATTTCAGTGAAGTCACTGTGTGTAAATCACTTTAAGCACTCAGTATTTACGCAAAAAAAAAAACCTGCAAAAAAAGTGCATCAGTGGATCACAATAAAAGAGCAGCCATGCAGTCCACACCTCCCATTAGTGCTCCTTCAGAAGCTTTGGCCCTTAATTCAGAGACACCCTCTGCCAAAGCAACAACACTAACACCACCACCCCTATCATCCTCCAGCCAGTCAGCAACAGGGTGTTTTGTGTACGGAGACCATGAGGAGATATTCACTAAATATAATAAAAAAAAACTATTGAATTAGAATAAGTGACTGACCCTTTAAACTGCTTGAATTCAAAGTTGCCTTTTGATTAGCGCTGCTGTAAATGCAATGCTGTGTTCCTACAGGAATCTTACCGTCAGATCATGAAGATGAGGCCAAAAGACCTGAAGAAGAGGCTAATGGTTAAATTCCGTGGGGAAGAGGGTTTAGATTACGGTGGAGTGGCAAGGTGAGACCTATTTACTTATGTTCCACCGTCGTCCTTTTCTCATTCACCATATTTCAGATTTAAAAAATTCCATTTGACTGCAAGTCTCTGTGGTTATTCAGTGGTGCTTGAATTCCTGTCTCTTTCTCTAGGGAGTGGTTGTACCTCCTTTGCCACGAAATGCTTAATCCATACTACGGCCTGTTCCAGTACTCCACAGATAACATCTACACACTGCAGATCAACCCCGATTCATCCATCAACCCCGTGAGTCATGTAACCTCTGGAGATATTCTTTATATTAATGATAAGAAGAGTTATAAGCGCACAATGAATTATTGATTGATTGATTATTCTTTTTGTCCTGCAAGGGGACGCTGCATTTAACTCATCCAAAGTGAGCACACCCACACGTGTAATCAGTCAGACAGTAGACACAGGACCAGTGGGCAGCCACATTACAGTGCTATGAAAGCAGTTGGGGGTTATGTACCTTGCTCAAGGGCATTTTAGCCATGAGGCTGGAGGAAGGGGAGGGGGGGGGGACACACCGAAACCTGCTTCTCCAATCATTAGGTTCTGACTACCCCAAATAATTCTTAACAATAATAGAAATTATAACCACACCCCCGGTCATATGGTGATTATGTGGTAATGATAGGACAGGCTTGTAAAGTTTCACCCAATTCAAGATTTGGGGCTATAATAACATACAAAAATATCCCTTTGAATATAATGGTGCAGTTCCCAGCTCCGACTTCTAACTTTGGAGATAAATGAACCTCGCCGCCAGCATAACCCTGTCGGGGTGTAAGCTCATTCTCCCTATTGTACATTATTGTGCCCTCTGCTGTCTAATTGGTGCAATTACATCTAGGATTTGCTAAGAGATTGTACATCCTGATAAGAATCCAAGTTATTTTTTAAGTTTAAATATTCAAATCATTATACCGTTGTAGTGTAATTTACCATCACATGACATGGCTGTTTCAGGACCACTTATCATACTTCCACTTTGTTGGGAGGATCATGGGTCTTGCTGTGTTTCATGGGCACTACATAAATGGAGGCTTCACGCTGCCTTTCTACAAGCAGCTCCTGGGGAAACCCATCCAGCTTTCTGACCTGGAGACTGTGGACCCTGAGCTTCACAAGAGCCTTGTCTGGATTCTGTAAGTGACAATTTGTTCCTTAAACAATCCCATTATTAATAATATTTATATATATTTATTTATAATATTATATATATTTTTTTGTTAGATCCCACCCTTGGTGCGGATTTGAAAAATGCCCTTGTGGGGGAGGGGGGTTGGGGGTCACAAGTGTGCACGCTGAGAGTGGGTGCAGTGTGTGATGCGAGTAACAGGGAATGGTGACTAACATTATCAGTCTCACAAGAAAACTTAATGTTGATAATAGAAGAGATGATGACATTTTTATAATGGAAAATTACACCAAAGTCCAATAATAATAATAGTTTTAATCAATACCTTGTGTTAATACCAGGTCTAGAAAATGTATCTTCTCTTGCAGTAAAGCTTCTCATGCATTGCCTCTTTATCCATATGCTTAGAATATACACTGCTCAAAAAATAAAGGGAACACTAAAATAACACATCTTAGATCTGAATGAATTAAATATTCTTCATAAATACCTTGTTCTTTACATAGTTTAATGTGCTCAACAAAATCGCACAAAAATTATCAATTGAAATCAAATTTATTAACCCATGGAGGTCTGGATTTGGAGTCACACCCAAACTTACACACTACAGGCTGATCCAACTTTGATGTAATGTCCTAAAACAAGTCAAAATGAGGCTCAGTAGTGTGTGTGGCCACCACGTGCCTGTATGACCTCCCTACTACGCCTGGGCATGCTCCTAATGAGGCGTTGGTGGATGAAGCGAGACATGATGCCCCAGATATGCTCAGTAGGATTCAGGTATGGGGAACAGGTGGGCCAGTCCATAGCATCAAGGCCTTCGTCTTGTAGGAACTGCTGACACCCCCCAGCCACATGAGGTCTTGCATTGTCTTGCATTAGGAGGAACCCAGGGCCAACCACACCAGCATATGGTCTCACAAGGGGTCTGAGGATACCACCTTCATGGAGTCTGTTTCTGTTTCATTTGAGCAGACACATGTACATTTGTGGCCTGCTGGAGGTTATTTTGCAGGACTCTGGCAGTGATCCTCCTGTTCCTCCTTGCACTGAGGCGACGGTAGCGGTCCTGCTGCTGGGTTGTTGCCCTTCTACGGCTTCCTCCACGTCTCCTGATGTACTGCCCTGAAAGCATCGGAACTGAGAAGTGGTCTGTGGTCACCACCTGCAGAACCACTCCTTTATTGGGGGTGTCTTGCTAATTGCCTATAATTTCCACCTGTTCTCTATTCCATTTGTACAACAGCAGGTGAAATTGATTGTCACTCAGTGTTTCTTCCTAAGTGGACAGTTTGATTTCACAGAAGTGTGATTGACTTGGAGTTACATATAAGTGTATAAGTGTTCTCTTTACTTTGAGATGGGTGCCAGCCTCCCTGCGACCCTAATTAGGATTAAGTGGTTCAGAGAATGAATGAATGAATGTACATATGTGTGTGTGTGTGTGTATGTCTCAAGCACATGGGAAATTATAATGAATGCTGGCTTACATGTCTGTATATATTCCAATAGTATCTGTTTATAGGTTACAAACACAACCTTGAAACCTATAAACAGATACTATTGGAATATATACACACACACGAAAGCCAGTATGAAAAAGAAAAAAGCTGATAAATCATGTTTTGTGTAAAAAAAAAAATCAAAAAATCTAATTCTATTTTTAGGTCTAATTCTTGGGGGGAAAATACCTTTTTTTTTTTTTTTACACAAAACATGATTTATCAGCTTTTTTCTTTTTTCTTTTTCAGGAATTCAGGAAGTCTGGAAAGCAGGCAGCCATTTTCTTTGGTGTGATAAATAGAAGAGGAACATAGATATCATAAGATAGATACACATCCACCATGTCAGAACCACTGTGGCCTTTGGCCTTTGTGAATAAAACCCCCTTGATCCAAAAATTCTACATATCATCATTCACCTCATTCCAAAAATGCTTGTGGGCGGCACAGAGGCATAGTGGTTAGCATGTTTGCCTCACAGCAAGAAGGTTTTGGGTTCGATTCCCGTGCTCAGGCATTTCTGTGTGGAGTTTACATGTTCTCCCCATGCTTGTGTGGGTTTCCTCTGGCTAGTCCGGTTTCATTCCAAAAGATATATACATAGGCTACATGGCTGTTCCAAGTTGACTCCAGGTGTGAGTGTGAATGGTTGCGTGTGTTGCCCTGCAATGTTCAGACTAGTTGACCAGGGTATACCCAGCCTTCGCCCAGTGTTGACTGAGATAGGTTTGTACACTTCCATTTAAAACAGACTGAGTGACTCATGTAATCACTTCCGGCATTTGGTACATTCCCTTTCCGTAAGAATGCAGTCGTATGTATTTGTGTTTTCTGAAAATGTATTTTTGTGCTCTTAAAATCTATTTTTGTGTTCTGAAAATGTATTTTTGTTTTGCACTTCCACCGTACAATATACACTGCCGTTTTTAAAACCAGCTGAGAAACTTCTGTGTTTTCTGAACATTCCCGAAAACGCTCACATCGGAGCAAAAGGTCACGTGACGTGGTCACGTGATATGGTCACGTGACGAGATGACGTAGATTCCAGAAAACAACAGACTAGCTTTGCTACAGTTAAATGGCCGCCAGCGATAGAGAAGCTTCTCCATTTCCTTCGGACGAGTCTTTTAGCAGTCGGGTGAGAACTTAAACAATTATTCATCCCCCAACTTATTTACATCGGACTGTGATGAAAGTGTCGATGGGGGAGTTAAACAATTTGCAGGCTCTGATTATAGAGCTTTATCGGTTTGATCCGGTAGCTCCTCCACGGGCTGCGTTGCTAACAATGCGGAACTCCCGGTCGAGCTCATGGATGCAAATGATGGTTGTGAAAATCGTGCCAACAACATTGACTGGTAAGTTTTATTTCTATGTTCTGTCCGGAATTGATCACAAGCATTTAATGTTAGCGTTATTTATTAATTATTCCTACAGACATGACAAAACCAGAGGCTACATTAGTACTGTGCTAGTAATAGTATTAGTACATGTAAAGTGTGTGTGTGTGTGTGTGTGTATGTACGTATGTGTATATATATATTTTTTTATTTATTTTATATATTGAATATATC
>JBCNYG010000001.1:38173674-38185739 GCA_039654305.1 Porochilus rendahli
TCACACCTAGGGGGGATTTGGAACAGCCAATTAGCCTACTGTGCATGTTTTTGGACTGTGGGAGGAAACCGGAGTAACGTGATCCATATAAAATTCAATTCTATCCAAGACCTTCCTGATGGCATCCTATGCAACAAACACACTTACATGGCTTGACAAGACAAACATAAAAAAAAAAATTACTAACTTACATTTCCATTTTTTTAACTTGCCTTCTGTGACCTTAAAACAAGGGCACCTATATACTATCTTATCCGTGATCTTCCTGAAGGGAAACCATCCAACAAATTTGGTGATCCTATGCCATTTCAACATTAGCACACTATGAAATCTTGACAAGCAGAACATAGAAAAAGTGACCTTGTGACCATGAAACATGGTCAAGATGACCCATATACAATCCCACACTGTTCATAGCTGAGGGGGACCCATGCACCAAATTTGGTGATAATATGGACTATCAAAGTAATCACACTAATAAATCATTTGGACAGACAGGTTGAACCCATTCATACAGCTTCTGCTCTGCACAACTTTGATGACAGCAGGAGCTTAAAAATTGTTTCACCATGTAAACAACAGCTCTTACAGTTAGCCTTATAGACAAAAAGAACAATAAATGGACAAAAAGATTGCAGGTGAAGGATTTAATAAAATCCAAAAATCTTAATTCAACTAAATATTCCTATCCATTTATTTTGATTAAATTGAGCATAATTGAATAAAAATTTAAGTCTATTAATTTAATAAGATATTAGTATAGTTCCAATTGGAAATACACAACCAAAATAATACAAAGAAAACCCAAATGTATCACTTTTTCTAAGAAATATTTTTATAAAATTATATTTGCAATATATATGGTAAAACAAACATTTTTTATTTTATTTATCTGTTTGTTTTTATTGTTTATTCTTGAAACACACCTACTAACCAAATTATGTTGTGTCCCATTTTAAAACTGCATTCACCGGAGGTTTCATTCTCACGGTGACTGGAAAGAATGGTCAGCTTCTTTTTAGCTTTTATTTTGTTTGTTGTTTTTCATACTATTTAGGCTCTGGAACTTTGTCTTAAAAAGGAACGCTTTGTGCACAAACTGGTCAAAATAACTGAGATTGTTTTGGCATTCTGATGTCTAAGTTTAACGTTAACTTAAGCCAGCAACTTATGCCTGCATGAGTTGGTCCAAATATGGTGCTTTACTGACAATCAAACAACCAAATTTCATTTTCCAAAAAATATTACTTGAGAAATTTTGTGATGTGTACAAGATGCAATTTTGTTAAAGTTGTGCAGCCATATTTGTTTTGGATTTGGAATTCTTTTTCCTAGCCATCCTTCCATGAAAGTCATACTCTTTCAGTCCTTTCTGATTGTGTTGTCAGGAAAAGAAGCATTTAATGTGCTTACAGAGACCTGTAGGAAACATGCTGTATCTCTTGTGTTATTTGTTATATCTCTGAGCATAAAATGGCCTGACTGATGACTGAATTTACTGGGGTGCTTGCTCCTGGGAATATTGGCAACTGTATTGCAATTTATTTATTTATTTATTGTATAGCACTTAAAATCTTCAGTGTGAGTGTGTATATGTAGGTCCATAGGACCATCATCACCAGGAGCGAGGGGCTTCTAAGATGAGAGCTGCAACCAGTAGTAGATCATTAGTATGGATCACAGAATTAAATAAAAGAGAGATTATTAGTGCTGAGGGCACCCTGTAACATAAAAAAAACAGCCACTCCACTGTCTCTTTTGAAGGCCACTGTCTCTTGTAAATTGCTCTTCTCACTGTAGAACGTTAAATTGCAAATATTTCGAAGATACTCTTATACATCTTTGACATCACAAACAGCTGAACCAGTGAATCGAAATATTTGAAAAATCAAAAATGAGTCACGGGCAGTGGTGGCCTGGTGGTAGGTGCTGGATTACTGACCCCAAGGTCGGGGGTTCAAGCCCCACTATCAGCGGGTTCTCACTGCTGTCCCCCCCAGTGCAGCTAACTGGGTTATCAAAGGCCGGCCATGTCTCTCACTGTCTATGGTGAGAGGCATGTAAAAGAACCATTGCTGAGTTTCATCAAGAGTAGGCTGCATAGCCATCAGCGTGTTTCTGCCCTGCCCTGCCCTGCCCAGGCCTGGTGAGTGAGTTTGCATGTCGTACCCCAACTTCTATGGGTTTCCTCCAGGTGCTCCGGTTTCCTCGCACAATCCAAAGCCATACACATTGTACTAGTTGGATATTCTCTTTTGCCACTAGGTGTGTGTGTGTGTGTTGGACCTACGATGGTGTAGTGATTTGTTCAGATTTGTGCACCGTGCCTTTGCCCAGAGTTAGCTGAGACGGGCTTCAGCCTCCCTGCAACCCTAGTAAAGGAAAAAGGAATTTAGAATGAGATAATGATAAAAATAATGATAATAATAATAGTATTAATAATGAGTTGTTGTGGGGTGCTTTTTTAAAGTCAAGTCAGTTTGCACTGCAGCTTACGTGTCACAGTCAACATGAGAACAGTCGGCGTTCTGGAGGAAATTCCTCATCATCTATTTTTCATTTGTTTTGCAGTGAAAATGACATTACATCTGTTCTGGATCATACCTTCTGCGTGGAACACAACGCTTTCGGCAAATTCCTCCAGCATGAGCTTAAGCCCAACGGCAGAAACATCCCAGTGACGGAGGAGAATAAAAGGGAATATGTGAGGTATGACAGAAATGCAGACTAAACCTGCTGGACCCTGATACCAGACACCCCAGCTTCTGGTCATGTGGGTTCAAACAATACCTTTAGCAGAAAGCATAAAACAATCTTACACTCTCTCACATACATTGTGAATTTGGGGCTCAAACACACTCTGACTTTCTCCCAGATATTTCCAGATATTTCTCCCCTACTTTAAAGGTCCAAGCATATTTTTCCAGCAGTTTGTTGCCATCTGTTTACACACAAGTGTTCCCTTTATCATTTCCCAGAAGCTGTACTGTTTTGGTTAATACTTAAATCTTTTTGAGTAAAGGTGCTTGTATGAAAGTGACTTGAGTCAGGATCCAGCAGGGGGCAGCAGTGTAGGAGAGGCTGGCAGTGAGTTCAAACAGTCCTCTGCGCCCCAACCCCACTGTCAGTGTGATGGAGTGACGCTGGCCTGATAAGCTACTGGTCTCTTATCTGGTTTATTTGGTCTGTACTCAGGAATGAGACGTGAATGATTCATAAGTTGTTTACTGACGACTCAAAGTTATGAATGACAGTTTCTCTTTCCATGCTGCACAAAGAGATTTGAGCATTTATTTATTTATTCGTTTGTTTGTAGGCTTTATGTAAACTGGAGGTTCATGCGAGGCATTGAAGCTCAGTTCCTTGCTCTGCAAAAGGGCTTTAATGAGCTCATCCCACAACATCTGCTCAAGCCTTTTGACCACAAGGAACTCGAGGTATTCCAAAAAAATTCCTACATTTAATCATTTTTTTCAGTAAAATCAGTGATCTGATTAAAGACTGCTGAAAGTCAGCATGTTTAATCCTGCCACTGAGTACCTTGTGTGTGTGTGTGTGTGTGTGTGTGTATGTGTGTGTGTGTGTGTGTGTGTGTGTGTACAGCTCATCATCGGAGGACTTGGAAAGATTGATTTAAATGACTGGAAGACCAACACGCGACTAAAGCACTGCGTGGCTGACAGTAACATAGTGAAGTGGTTTTGGCAGGCGGTGGAGTCATTCGATGAGGAGAGGAGGGGCAGACTACTTCAGTTTGTCACTGGCTCCACTCGTGTCCCTCTTCAAGGCTTTAAAGCACTGCAAGGTGGCTAACGGATGAGCCATTCGTACATCTCACACTCTCTTTACAGTACATAGTAATACAGCACATATTATAATGCATGTGTACTGCTACTTTTATGCACATCACCTGGTTCGATTTGAAAACATCTTTAAAGAGGCCGCCTCATCCTTACCAGAATTCATGATTTCTATTTTGAAAGCATGGATGAAATAACCAAAACTTGAATGGATTGTTTTGGGTAATGCAGTGGGATGTTGAGGCAGGAAAAATGACAAATGGTTATATACAGGCTTCTGGGAGGAGTGAACCAGTGATTCCATCATATACCCCATATTAACCAATACTTAACAATTAAAGTTGGGGAAAATGTGTTTCAGTGTATATTCTGCAGGAACTTGAGCAAAGAAATCCCACTAAAACAAGATTTATTTAAAAAAAAAAGTTTTTTGTTATGAGCCACGCATGTGAACAGGTGCATAAGATCTATGTAACAGTGTCTCTTTAACTTTCTTTAAGAGTACAGTGTATACTACAGAGCTACTATAACTATATATAAACTATAATGTAATTTGTAGGTTATTTCATATTTTCACCATGACAGAGACAGGTCAGGTGAGCTCTGTGCTTCAAGCTGGGCTGAATGCTGAGTTTATTACATATCACACAGGAATGTAAGTAAACCACACTCCGTAAAGGTGTTTTAATATATACGTTGTGGAAACACACATCGTAAAATTTTTTTCATAATTTTTAAGTTTTAAGGCATGATAATGATGACGCCTCTTGCAGTATTTTTAATTCAGAGATAGCAGGTCAATCATATTGACCATTCCCGAATAGTTGTTAAACACATCAGTAATACTTGATTCAGGAAACTTGCATCCATTTTGCTTTCCAATTAGTTAATAGTGTGCTTTGAGGCCTGCTTGTTTCAGTGACTCCGGTGAAGCCCAAAAAAATCAAGAGCTTAAAGATGATGATATAAATACTAGTCTGGGATGTTAAACGGCTATCAGTCTTATTTCATGTTAAAATCACAACTCTAGGCTGTTTTTTGATATTGTTACTCTGCTTGCACAGAATCATGATCTTGTCACATGAACTGAACTGCCTGCTCTTTAGATCTGGTGCTCATGTTGGGATTTTGTGTTTTATCAATTCTGAACTGGTTGCTGTCTCCTGGAGTTTTTCCAGCCTGTTTTAATAATGCAGTCATTAAACCTGATTTAAAGAATCCCGGCTTGGAGAAAGTGCTCTTAAATTAACTTTTAATGTATTTGTCAGCTAATGATTTGTTTTAGCCACTACAGTCTGTGTTTTGTTAACCATGTTACAGAAACAGCACTTAGGAAGGTTGAAATGATTTGGATTTAGTCGTAACTCAAAATCACGATCAGTATTATTACTTTTCATCTTAGGTGAACTTTTCTATGGTTAAGATCTAATCTGTTAGGGAGATTGCAATGTTTCGTTTTGTTTTTTTATAACAACTTGTTCTTTGAGTCTCATGTAAGGTATGGGGTCCCACAGAGGTCTGTATTTGGACTGCTGTTATTTCTGATTGTTTATGGCCCCATTGGGTGAGATTCTATACTGTTGAGCAATTGATCATTGCTATGCTGATAACATGCAATTACACAAATATGCCAGCTGTTGAAGGAAATGGCTCTGATGTCACTAAGCTTTGGGCTTGTCTTGCTGCTGTTAGGAGCTGGTTTTCCCCAAACATCGTACTCCTAAACCCAGCAAAGACAGAAATGATGGTAATCAAACCGGTGAGACATCAGTTTGAACATTTTGTACTGTCTCTAGATGATTGTATTATTCAATGCAGAGACAGGATTAAAAATCTTGGTGTGTTTCTCGAACAAACACACTCATTTCTTCTAAAGGAGGTGAAAGGGCAGCTTTTTCCATCAGTCCTATTATTTAAAGATGTTGAAGATCCATGCATTTCTTACCTCTAAACTGGACTATAATGGCTTGTACTGTCCTTTTGTCAGGTTTGCCATTAAAAAGTTTTCATGGTCTGCGATAGTTTGATCATATCACGCCAGTGCTAGCCTCTCTTCATTGGCTCCCCATTCATGTTAGAGCAGACTTTAAGTGCTGCTGTTAACTTGGAAAATTTTGAATTGTGTTGTGCCACCATATTTGATTGACCTTAATAAGCCATATGTGCCTTACACTCTGTTCCCTGGACACTGGCCTTATAGTTGTACCTGTGGCCAAAGAGAATACCGTCGTGGGTGCACTTTTTCCTAGCGTACACCCATTAGGCTTATGGTGTTTTAACTGAAACCCTGACCCCCCCAACCCAAGTAGATGAGGTGAACATTGCTGAATCATCCATAAGACAGAAGGGCTCTATTTAGCAATATCCACCAAGCCAGATGTGAACAATTGTTTAATTATTAATTACACAGGAAGTTATGAAGATCTAAATGAAGATTTTTATGCCTCTTTGCCGGTGATAGCCGGAGGCATTATGTTTTTGAGAAGTCCATTCGTCTATACATACGTATATATTCCCGTCCAGACCATTATTTTGAACGCATTATCTGAAAAACACTTTGAGAGGTCACAAATGCCCACCTTGACTCATGAATGATACGATTAGACTTTGAAGTTCATGGGTCAAAGGTCAATATCACTTGCCGTTATTGTTAATGCAATATCTTACATTTTTTGTGGAATTTTTTTGAACTTTGCATGAAAGTCTGGTCTGGCTCAAAGATAAACTGATTAGATTTTGAAGACCAAAGTTCAAGTTCACTGTGGCCTTATGTGGGCCTTTCTTGAATACGGGGACAAGTCAACTTATACATCATTGACATTGTATAATTTCTTTAATTATTCATTAAAAATATTTTCAACTTATTCAAACAAATTTTTGTTTATATGATAATTAGAATTTGCTACATGGGTATTGCGTGATCTGATATCTCAGGATCTTAAATCATTGTTCCAAGTGGATAGCACTTGAATCAAAATAACAGATTTTTACAGTTTGTCACGGGCACTTGAGCAGGTAGCATCATCTGGATGCTTTATAATGAAAAATAAACCATAAAATCTCGTTCCGGTTGTTTCTTTCTTGTTTGCCAAACCATATACTAAAACACCTTTAGGGAGAGCTGTTTCCTTTTGTTTTCTGAAGGACTAGGGTAAACAAAACAGAAACCTGGCTGAAAGCACAGGGCTAACTGGCCTCCTCAGTGGGATGTTTAAATTGTAAATTGTAAAAGGATTTCATTCATTTCATTGCTCTCCTTTTGTTTCCAAACAGACGGAGTTAGTAAAACAGTGCTGTTAGCCTAGCTGTCCGACGTATAACAAGTCTTCACCCAGAGTTGGCTGCAGCTTCCCCATGATGCTAAACAGGAAAAAAATAAGCGTAACATTGGATGTCCTGAAGCTATTAAGGTTGCATGGTTAAGTACCACCACTACTCTGTGAGGGCTTTAAACAGCTGCCTATTCACAGCTCTCTCTGCACCTGTCTGTGCTGGGAGCTGATCTGATGAAAGAAAAATACATAAATAAATGAACCATAATTATCTCAATAATTTTTTTTTTTTGCTAATGTGGTCGTATATACTAAAACAATTATGCACCTCAGGCTTAGAAAAATAAATATTCCCCTCGTAGTATATAGTATGCGACATCCGCCTAAGACATACCATTACATAGTACATCCGTTTTAAGACATACCATTACATAGCTCGTAGCCTATGCATTTGTTTCATTGGTGGTGTGCATATATGTGGTGAGGCCTGCTTTCATTGCACTTTAACCTGATCAACAGGAAATAGAAGGCTCATATAAATGTTTCTCCTTTAAAATTCATGCTTGAGCCATGCAGTTTGATCTGTATTCAGAAGGTGAACAGTGATAACTAGAATGTATGCTTGTAAGGTTCTACAGGTTCTGCAGGACCAAGGCTCTTCACTATCCATTTGATCGATGCCAATACGGATAATTTGCCCAAAGCTCACACATGGTAAGGCTGCAGAATGGAATCGCCCTCACCCTGTCTAAGCTGGATGGAGGATTAGTTTACTGACACAGCTGGTGTTTTTGTCTTCTGTCTTTCCAGCTTCAACCGCATCGACATCCCTCCTTACGAGTCTTACGAGAAGCTCTATGAGAAGCTCTTGACTGCCGTGGAGGAGACATGTGGCTTTGCTGTGGAGTGAATGGTTATGTCCAGCCAGAGTCCACTAACCCGTCTAACAGCCCCATCAACCTCACTTCTTCTTCCTCTTCTCCTCTCCCTCACTCTTCCTCAGGGTGGACAGAAAAGCGCCCCCCTGCAGGCTCGAGCTAAAGGCCATCTGCCCCTCTCCTAGGAGCACAGAGAGGAGAGGCGTTACACGGGGCCACTAACCAGCGCGCGTGCACACAAACGCATCACACACAGCCTGGCTTTTACACACACACACACACACACACACACACAGTTTCCAGGCTGCTCAAGGATTATTTATTTCCGTTGTGACTCAAACGGCTTTAAATTGCATCATGAGGATGAGTGGTACCAGAAAAGGGAGATAGGAATCATCTCTATTTTTTCAGTTGCTCTGTCATGGAAGTGGTGGATTAGAGTTTTATTCCTGATTCAACGGAGTCACGAACAGCACATCGACGCCTTAGAATAAACCGGTCATGACGCTCCCTATTCATTTACATGAACTCCTATTTGCATCGCATATTTCCTCGTCCGTTCTGAGCCCATGGACTTCCGCAGCAGCCGTGTTTTTATCGTGGTGGAGATCTTTTCTGTAAACCAACAGACAGACACAAGGTTTTGTTTTTTTATACTCGACTTGAAATCAGACAGCACCCCACTTTTTCCTTTTTGCATCTAGTAGGATGACTGTGTACATTTCAGTGACAACCATCTCTTATACTGTACATCAGCATTATGTTTTTTTGTTTGTTTTGTTTTGTTTCTTAAGCTGTTTTAAGTTGTTGGCTTGTTATGTGATCCCTGTAATCAAGACAAGAATACTTACAGTGTCTTGGATCTTGTGGGACCATTTTATGAAATGGCTACCGTGTGTGTGTTTCACTAACAGGAGCACATCCCACTTATGGCTCATAGGTCACACTTACACAGTTCACAGACTAACTTAAAGCCCAAGGACGTTTTGTCAAACAGGATTTTCCATAAAATAAGCCAGTATTCTTAATGACTCATTTTAAGTCAGTTTTAAACTTTGCACATTGCACAAATATTTCCTTTTTTTATATTTTAGCATTTGTTTTGATCATGATTTCTTTAATTTTTCAAAATATATATATAATAAGAGATGAATGATGCCATGCACAAACCCTCCGTTTACAGGAACGGTTTATATTTGTGACGTCTCCCACAGAGCTCCCGGAACTGCGTGTTCCTTTCACATTGCACAACCAGCATATAAACAGTGTGTGGTATTTGGAATTGCAGACGTTTCATTAAGGTTGTGTTGTCCTAAAGCGTATTTGGACAATGTCAATTGTTTAAGCAGTAACCGTTTGTGAGCGTTTTGCTTCCTGGGTTCATTGTGGGACCGGGTTCATGTTTGCATCTCTGAATCAATGTCCTTCTGACGGCACTTGCACCAGAACATACCGTTATAATTATTGTTTATGTTTATTCTGTGGAGAGACTTGTTCTCTGTAGAGCAGTGCCAATGATTTTGAAAGCCACGCTCTAGTAAAAGTTCTCACAAATGAGGTCTCTTTGGTATGTTTCTATTCATGTCCTGACTGTTTACTTACCAGGGTTTGCCTTGACATCTGGTCAGAAGTGTCCTGTCTTAATTCACACAGAAGTCAGCACAGGTTTTAATCTGAGCTCACTTATAATCACACCTGATCCAAGCCGAAAGTCCTTTAAAGGCCAAGATCAACAAGTGTGTTGAAGTGTGATTGTAATAAGAATAAATCCTGCTGGATAAGCTCAGACGTCCCTGCGTTGCATTACGGTTGGGGATTATCAGCGTTAAGAGGTCAAAGATTTCATCATCTAGTGCGTGGTGTTCAAGTTGTGCACCACTTGATTCTTTGGTAAATTTAAATAAAATGAGCCAATTTTTTAAAAATGTGTTTTGCAACCACTTTTTTTTTGTTTTTTTGTTTTTTTTGAATAATGACTTATTTATTACTATGTAATGTCCTTTTAAGTATTGCTGCTATTATCATTTTTCCTGTTTTTCCTCTATAAAGCTGTACACTACTCTCTTTATTTTAATGTATGAATCAGAGTATTTAAACCTGCTGCTAATTTCGAGAAGCCTGTTCATTGGCCTGGATCGAGTTAGCGTTGATGTAGGCTGGACCCCGGCGGTCATGTCCATGTCTGTGATATATGCAATAAAATGACACCTTTCTCTTCTTGGTTCTGTCTTAACACGAGGTTTTTTCTTACATGTACCACATTGGGGACAGCGTCTGTATGAAGCGACTGCTTAGGGTTTTTTTTGTCTTGTTTTGATTTTTCCTTAAAATGACTTGAGTGCTGTTCCATCGGTAAATTTGGATGGACACAAAACAGATGGAAATGAATGTCGTGTTAGTCAGAATGAATCGTGAGTTTTGAAGACGTCAGCGTTGCCTGCTAGTTACGTATGTTTCTTTTTTTGTTTTTGTTTTTTTAAACCACTTTTCCTAATTATGTGACCAATATTATTATTGCTATGTACTATTATTAGGTCCTGAGTGTCATTTGTTTATTGGATGCAAGTTTAATGTAACTTACAATGTACTAAACATTTCTGCATCTATTCCATGTAAATAAGATTATATTAAAGAAGCAACATTTAAAATACTTAAGTTTGGTTAGTGTTTGTGACGCTCATTTGTAAGTATGTGGAAAAATCGCTGCCATACCACTATCATGGCAGGACAGGGCAGGGCTACCCAAGGCTTCTAGCTTGGGGTTTTAATCCCCACAAACCTGTTTGCGTTTCTATTATTGTGCTATAGACCAGCAATTTCTATTTCCATGACATACTTTTTTAACTAGATCTATTAATAATTTAACTGAATTGCACTAACCAAACAGTTTTGGACATGTCTTTATTTACACCAAAAATACAGTTCATGGGTAACTTATGGGCTAGTTCAGCTAGCTTACAGTGAATTTAGAAATGAATCACCCTTTGAAAATATAAAAATTTTGGTTCTTTGCAGCCTAAAACAAAGACAGACAAAAACATTTTTCAAATTCCCGGGGCTTGTAGCTTCAAAAGTGGTTGTTGAGGAGGTGCCATCAGCTCCCAGAAGTGTTAAAAGAAATGTTAATGGCCTTGGCTTGTACTAGCTTGCCTGAAATTTGGTGTGAGTGTTATTTGGTTACCCTTTCCATCTTGAATTGTGAATATTCAAGAATCAATATTCATGGTCATGTAAATTCTGACATTTACTGTCCTGTCCAAACAGCTCCTCTGTCTGTGTGTCTGTCTGTCTGTCTACCCATACCTACCTACCTACCTACCTACCTAGCCACCCAAACCCATCTACCTACCTACCCACCCAAACCCATCTACCTACCTAGCCACTCAAACCCATCTACCTACCTACCCACCCACCTAAACCCATCTGTCTGATTTATTATTTATTTTCCAGCAAACATCTTGGTTTGCTGGTTTGGTTATGTTTATTATTCCAATAAGGCACCCGAGGCATATAGCCAGGAAAGCAGAAATGATAATCTTGTAAAATTTAAATGAAATTATATAAAAATGCTACATTTCTCACAGTCCAGTGGACATGGATACAACAAAGCAATTATTTCACTCAATTTAGTTGTACATGGCTGAATGCTGACTCGGAGCTGAGCTTATGTAGAGGTCATGCATTAGTTGATTTCATGGAACAAATGAAAATTTGTCAAATGCTAACAATAATAATCATTGGTTATTCAAAATAAAAGTAATTAGTATGAAATGAAACCTGTTTTGAATAAAAAGACATACAAGGAGGAATCCTCATCCTAAGCTTGTTTCTTTTCTCAAATGACCAGACTGTAAACCCTTTATAATCACTCTGCATGTACAAGACTTGATTAGAGTCTAAGCTGCCAGAGCTTGCCACAGTTCCCCAAAGAGAACACACAAGCTTTGGAACTTATTGGCACGATTTTAATAGGTGTCAATGTCCAGCAAGCAGTGAACAAATTGTTCCTTGAATCCCAACAGACTCTACAACACATTATTATACTGGACTTGTGAATAAAGATAACATGCAGTAGTGAACCGTGAAGGCTCTCACCCACCCACTTTGTCCCAAAG
>JBCNYG010000001.1:38215064-38262501 GCA_039654305.1 Porochilus rendahli
AGAGGGGGGGAGAGAGAGAGAGAGAGAGAGAGAGAGAGAGAGAAAGAGAGAGAGAAGGCTGATTACCCGTTGCCCATTGTCTGGTTTTGCGTTCCAGCAGTTCAGTTCTTTTTTATCCAGAATCCTGTGGGTCACAGCGTTGAATTGTACAGCCTGGGGTTGTTTGCGTATGTATTTGTTTTCTCTTTTTTGTATTTGTTTTGCTGTCTCAGGACCCTTAACAAATATTAATTTTATACCAAGTTGCAGCATTAATCAATATTAATATAATTCCTAAAGGCCCAATATGTAAAACACTCATATATACTCATATATAATATTTCTGAGCTTTTACTTATGAACAGCATTTTTAAAAATATCATCCTCCCCCCGCCTAATAGGTGGCGATATGATGTCAGGTATCTAAGTCTCTTGGGATTTTTACACACGAGCCTATTGGCTCTTCACAGCCGGAGCTTAGCCATGTGTCTGTAGCGTGGGTGGGACGCAAGTCATCGTATCGTA
The DNA here is from genome assembly GCA_039654305.1 of Porochilus rendahli. Classification (NCBI taxonomy): domain Eukaryota; kingdom Metazoa; phylum Chordata; class Actinopteri; order Siluriformes; family Plotosidae; genus Porochilus; species Porochilus rendahli. Next base: position 38,215,569 of record JBCNYG010000001.1, read on the forward strand.
CTGGTACCCATTTTTATTAGTGGGCAGAAAGAGGTACACTTGTGGTGAAGATCATGTCAGGGGTCTTAGCATGGTGGGCGTCTGGCGAAGATTTAAACCCACAACCTGTTGATCATGAGCCCAGCACCCTCACCACTACACCACCCTATGATAGCAGACTGTTACTGTGAATGCCTCAAACTAATGTCGAGAGCAAGATTGAATACTCGGTATATTTAGGTGTCCAGTAAATATCTTTATACGTTCAATGTGAGCTCGGTGTCCCCGACAGGATTAAGGGCCTTATGCAAGGGCCCAACAGTGGCAGCTTGACAGATAGGGTTCTCTTCTGTGTACGTGTAATATACACGTATTGTATATAAGTACGTGTATATACTGTAATATTCTGAACAGCTTTGATTCCGTTGACCTAAAGGGCTATTTTTTAAATCAGAGGTAAAAGCCTTAGTAAGCTCAAAACGATCCTAGGATTCAGACAATAAAATGAATTATTATACAGAGATGACAGTACGCCGATCTGATTGGTCGACGACAGGGCAATGAAATGCGTACAGACCGGTGCGTATCGAACTGATTAGCTGCACTGTGCACTACGATTTTTATCAGCTTCCAGAGAAGCATTTGAGTTTTCCTTTAAAAAAAATACATGCAGGAAAATCTGAGGGTATAAAAAGTCCTCAAAGTCTGGCAAGGCACTGGCTATTCCTTGGAAAGCTTGTGGTTGTAACAGGACAGGAAGCAGTTTGTTCAGTAACGAGCAAGTAAGAGCATCTGACGTGAGTTTAAAATGGCTGCCATTTCGAAATGATATATAATAAACTACTTATTAACCTCGTATGCTCGGTCAGTACAGAGAAATCTCAGCCCGTGGTCTTTTTCCACTCACCTTTTTCTTGATCTTTACCAAAGACCTAGAGCTGAGATATCTGTTCGGACCTCACGCTCAGTCAATAAGTAGCTTTCATGGACATTTGAGAAACCAACCTTCCTTAAAACAACATAGTAAATCACATTCAAGCACCAGTGAGAGCATTTAAGGATCTTGTACAAGCGCACATCACTGATACTCTCGCAGGCCTGGGATTTGATCGAACCTTGCGAGTGCAAATCATAAATGCTCAGGTGCGACTGGCATGTCGTGTTCCTGCATTCATTCATTCATTTTATGAAGCGCTTAATCCTAATTAGGGTCGCGGGGAGGGCAGAGAACGCCAAGTCATGTTCTTGCAGATTATAGTGATTTTTTTTTTTGGTCTGATCATTTGTTTGAGCTTGAAGTTTGTCAAGGTGTGAACCCCGTTTTGGATAAAAATATGGAAAAGAAGGGCTTAATTATGACCAGGAATTTGGACTTGATCATCATCATGGTGTTGTTGATGTGGTTGGGATACAGCATCTTGACAAAATAAAATCTTTTATAATTTAATATTTCTGTTGGTTCGTATTGTTAGTGTAATATGCCGTTTGCTGTACCAACTGCTATCCTGGTTAAAGACTCATCTGCATATAACGACCAAAATGGGTTGGCTCGTGTAAGTGCCACAATTCATCCAAACAGAAGAATTCTCATCCAGAACATCTGACGATAAATAAACACAAAACACCATAAATTCTTAAAAGGTTTAATAAAAGATAGAGGTCAGTGCCTTAACATAGGATGTATCAAGAAAGGTGGGAAGTCATTTCTTGGTCTTCATCATTATGCTTTTGTTTTTATTGATCAATGTTTTACAGCAAAACCAATTGCTGGTATTCTGCCAGGACCATTACTGGGCAAAGAGTAGCAGCATTTTTTATTTAAATGGTTGAATTTAACAGAACTTACAGTTACCTTTCCAGTAGTCACTTCTCAATTTTAGAGTTCTAAAGGCAAAGGTTCCCAGCCCTGGTCCTGAAGGACCCCCTGTACAAAATGACTTTATTAACAGATGGAAAACAAGTGAATCCAGGAACAGTTCGGAAACAACCCTAAGTGCCTCAGGTGGCAGTCTGGAAACAACCTGTTGTGACTCTAGTAGCAGTTAGGAAACATCTACAAGTGACTCCAGTAGCAGTTGGGAAACAACCCGTTGTGACTCAGATCGCAGTTGGGAACCATCCACAAATGACTCAGGTCGCGGTCGGGAAGCATCCTCAAGTGACTCAGTTCGCGGTCGGGAAGCATCCTCAAGTGACTCAGGTCGCAGTCGGGAAGCATCCTCAAGTGACTCAGGTCGCAGTCGGGAAGCATCCTCAAGTGACTCCGGGGGCATTTGGGAAACAACCCCAAGTGACTTCAATAGCTGTTGGGACACAGGAAGCCTCTGAAGAAGGTCCACGTGTTCTGTAGCAGGGCATGGGTGCTCTTCACTGCCACTACTCATATTTGGTTCGATTTTATTTGTGTTTTAGACTCCCCTTGTAATTTACTAGAACTACTACTATTCCCGTAACCAAAGAAGGGAGGGCGTTGGGGCTTCACATATGTGCCCCTTCTGGCACCCACCCCATTCCGGTTCATCACTTTTTGCCATTAAGCCTAATGTGCATGTCTTTCGACTGTGGGAGGAAACCGTAACACCTGGGGGGAACCCCATGCAAACACGAAGACAACATGAAAACTCCACACAGAATTGCCCTCCCCAGGCTAGGGGCTCTGTGAGCAAGAAGTGCTAACCTGTGTGCCACCGTGCCACCCGATTTTACTGCATCGACTCCAGAGACTGTATCCTTCACCTTGGTTTCTTTTGGATTTTACTACTTAGACTACAAAGAAGTCACCACGGATAACTATTCAAACTATTCAAATTTCTCTAGAAATCTACTTTGTTCAGTGTCTATCCGGGATCCAAACTCACCCCATCCGAGTGTCCTATCTCCACATTTGTCAGTTTGCACAATCCCTCATGATGCCATTAGACTTTGGTCCAACCTTGTAAACATGCAACGAAGTCTCCATTTTCTTTCTGGTGACTGGCTCACTGTAGGTGGGTTGGAAAAATCCTGAACACACCTTTCAGCCCAGGCAGTTCTGTGCATTGAGGGCTGACCCTGAAGCTTCTACAAGGCTTTACCTGGTTACATACTGATGTGAGTGATGCTCCCATTACTGTTATTTACTCTTGTCCTTTTATAGCTCGCAACAGTCTTAATATAAAGACGGGACATGTGGCCTCTGCCCGGCGGTGGAAATTTACAATCATGTAAATTTGTACAAGGGGCACCAAATCTTAACAGTCTCTTGCAGCCCAAAGGAAACTGTCTGAATTGTTTTCTCTCAGGTTTGTGGGTGGCAGAGCACCCCAGATACCCAAATGTATGTTCACTGGCAATGAAATCATGGGTCATGGAACATCGCCACGTGCTAAACCATGCTGCATTACCCACCCTGTCTGAACCGTCGTTCACGGATCCCCTTTCCGTTAAGATGGCAGGGCTGAATGTCTGGTGTTTATGTTGTATTTGTGCTTTGTGTGCTTGTTTGTTAGCAGGTTTACACAAAACATTATGTGCGGATTGTCATGAAATGTCTATCAGAGGCAGGGCTTTGGACAGAGAAGACTCCATTAGTTTTGGAGATGATCAGCATCAAATTCTGAATCCAGAAATTTTTTAAAGGATTGTTTAGCATTTTGAGAGAGGACGATTTTAATGGTTGTTTCCTGATTTTTGGGGATATTAAGGCTCATATTCGCTGTTCTTTAAATCTGTGGTTAAAGATTTCCTATGTCGTTTGGATATGTTGCCCATCGCTGTATCTTCGTGCCATGCAGGGACTCAGCGGTACGTTTCAGAGTGCAGCTAGACTGGGACTGTCTATAAACCTCAGCAAGCGCAATAGTGATAATGGAAGTCAAGTTTAAGGACGCATTTACACGGAAAATTTGAGGATTTGTTTGCCTCACCTTGGTGTGAGGTATTAGCGTCGTACTTTTGGTTTGTTTGCTGGTTTGCCTGTGTGGTGATATGCTTGCTTCCAGCTCGGCTTCTCTTTGTTTCCGTGATCATTAAAACATCTCAGTTCTACGTTTGTGCTCATGTCTATCTCTCTGCTCATCAGCAGTTCCTCTTCATGCTCTTTAGCGTATCCTATACATGTGAGAGTGAACTTGTTAATTCAAACACAACTTGCCCCATATCCCCATTCTGTATTTCCGTGACATTAGTGGTGACAGCTGATCAGCAGGAGGCCATTGCATCATAGGGACATACTGAAATAAATTAAAATTTACAAGTAAAACTACAAAAACAATGTATTTTTCTGTATTATTTGCACAAACAAGCATACAAGATCATGGAACATTTCTCCACCATCCACTCCATCCTAAGTCCTGTTACCACCAGTTTCGCAGAGGCTTCACCTGACACTTGTGAGTGATTTCAAAATTTCTTCATCAATAAAATCCAAGATATTAGAGTGAGCATTTCACCTCCAAAAGAAAATCCATCTGCTCCATTACTACCACTCAGCCTCCTAATCATTTCCAGTCACTCTCCCTCTCTCTCTCTCTCTCTCTCTCCCTCAACTCACCGAGATGGGTTCTACACTCAAACAGCACATTGAACGCTCTCTCCACACGCCTTTAAAAGGAGGTTTATGTCACAGTTGGTCCCATAGATTGAGTCATAATGAACAGCTGTTTAGTAAATGGTACTCTACCCCCATGTCTCAAACATGGTATCATTCAGCATTTACTCAAGAACCTATCTCGATCCCTCTTTTAATTTTTAAGCTCACTTTTTTTTCTCCAAGGTCATGGATAATGTTTTTTCCCCCCTCAGCTCTCTTCATGTTTACCTTTTTTTTTAAACATCTCGGATAAATTCCAGTCTGGTTTCTGAGCAGTACACAGCAATGAATCTGCACCACTAAAAGTCACGAAGGACATTTTAGCTCTACCGTCTCCGACCTACAGTACACGCAGGTTTATTTAACTGGATCTCAGTGCAGCATTCGATATGATTGATTCTAACATCTTGCTTAAATGTGTGGAATGTGAGGTTGGCATTCATGGCTCTGCTGTGAACTGGTCTTTTACCTTGATATTAAAAAAAATAATACTTTCTCATGATCTGCCCCCATCACATGTGGTATCCTTCAAGGCACCATTTTGGGCCCTCTTCTATTCTCCCAGTACATCTGGGTTGAACCTCAGCCCACCTATATAGAAATGCATCCATAATTCAGCGGATGGGCTGCAGAAAGGGACCACCTGTCCTGTCTTCACTGCACAATACAGCAGCCGTTTCAACATGTCCACAAGTCACTGCAGTGCCGGATGTACAAGACATGACCACATGTGCTGGTATTAATTATTGGGATACACGCACAACCAATAAGAACACAACCGCGTAAAGTAATTCTAACAGGGGGTGACTGTTGGAGCACAAGTGAGTCTAGAGCAATTGGGACACTCCCACAGGGGCCTCTATTATCAGGTCAGACACACCCACAAGAGGCACACGCCTACCAGAGGATCTAGTATCACATACGACAAGCCTACAGTAGAAAATACAGCACCAGTAGATGTTAGGACACAAAAGACACTAGTATCGAATGAGACACGCCCACAAGCATCTACAATAGAATTGGATGTTAGGACACACTTACAAGAGACTCTACCAGCAGATGAGACTCACTTACATGAGACTCTAGTTGCAAATAAGACACATCTATCAGAGGCTATAGTATCAGTAGATGCATTAGATGCTGGAACACGCCTACAAGAGGCTCTCGCAGCAAATGAGACACACCCACAAGAGGCTACTGTTGCAGTAGATGTTGGGACACGCCTATAATAGACTCTCACAGCAGTTTAGACACGCCCACGAGAGCTTATAGTACGGGTTAATGCAGTAGATGTTGGGACACGCCCATAATAGACTCACACAGCGGATGAAACACACCCACGAGAGACTCTCGCAGCAGATCAGACACCCCAACAAGAGGCTATAGTAGTAGTAAATGCAGTATATTTTGGAACACACCCTCAAGAGACTCTCGCAGCAGTTGAGACACACCTACAAAAGGATATAGTAGCGGTAAATGCAGTAGATGTTGGGACACGCCCACAAGATGCTACTGTAAGATTGTGACAAGTGGAAATTCAGTCTATCACAATTAATACACACATTACCAGGAGGCAATCCCCAGCTAGTGTGTGTGTGTGTGTGTGTGTGTGTGTGTGAGAGAGAGAGAGAGAGGGCATGGTAGTCTCCTGTGTTTGCATACACTAAAATGGAAGGTGTTATTTGCGTGAGACTTTTTCCCCTTGGGGAACCCACAGGTGTGTGAGTGTGTGTGTGTGTGTGTGTGTGTGTGTGTGTGTTCAGTTGTGTTATTAAATGTTTTATCTAATATATTTGGTATGTGTGTCACAGATGGACCTTTTCCCAGATGTTCAAAAGCCGTATGTGGTGGAACTGATAGAGAGAAGTGAAGTGGAAGATTTAAATGTGTAAGTATATATTTCCCTTTGTGGTTTGTACTAATGTGTATATCTGTCAGCTTGGGGTGTAACAATACACTGCACACAGAATTTAATTCACTCATGATGCTGACTTCCTGATTTCAGTTCGATTCGTCTCACAGACTCTTAAACAAAATTGAAATAAAAAAACACTGATGACCAAAAAACATTTTAAAAGACTTTTTAAAAGTTTCTGAATTATAAGTAATGGGGAATAGTGCATTTTTCACTGTTTTAACTAAATAAATCAAACAATGCAGTGAATAGACAGTTAACCTTATAAACAAAATGAATGATATATTCAAAAGAATAGTATATTTTTTAAAATAATACTAACATTTTTGAATGAATAAACAAAGTCTGTCAGCAGGAGAAAATAATCAAGTATCAGAAGAAAATGATCAATGATTAATGGATATATATGTTGTAGTGTGAAATAATAAGCTATGTAGTCCCAATTTTAACTCGAGACTGAGCTCCAAAGTCGGCTAAACTGCTCGAATTCCATGTCCTTTTCTTCTTTAACTGTAGATTACAGCAGTAGAATGCCCGTGACACTTGACAGCTTTTAAATACACCTTTTTAACTATTATAAAACTTGTAAAATATAAGTAATGTATAATTAGTGTAGTATGACATTAGTGCATCGTATTATATCATAACATATAGGCCCAAAGCATTTCTACATTCAAATAAATATAAAAGTACACCATGCTGATGAATCAGTCCCGGTGAGCCGTATCACAGACATTTAGAACTTGTAACTAACAGACAACATCCACTTCACACAACTGTACCAACAAAAACAACAGGAGTGTAGTATGGTATTAAATATAATAATATAGCAATATCTGAGTGAATAGTAAAATTATTATTCGGGGTAGTGATAATAATATTATAATAATAAGTAATAATAATAATAATAATAACAGTATTAAGAAGAGAATTAAGTGAATATCAAGAAATAAAAGCAAGGCTTTGAATTATAATAATACTAAGAAAAAGAGGAAAAAGAAAAGAAGTGGTGAATAATAAGACAAAAAATTACTGTTTTAAATATTATAATAAAAAAAGATCATGTGATTATCATCACACGGTCATAATATTTTAACTGCAATATTTATTCATTTTCTGAACCGCTTATTCCTAATTAGGGCCGTGGGAGGCTGGCGCCCATCTCAGCCGACTCTGGCGAGGGCAGAGTACACCCTGGACAGCTCGCCAGGCCATCGCAGGGCAATGCAATATTCACCCTCTTAATTCTAATTACTAGTTTGATCAACAGAACTGATTAAGTCACCAACCTTTCACATCTAATGAGAGAAGTGAGATTTTTTTATTTAACGCATGTGTGGGAGAGAGGGTTAACTGTTTTATGAGTAATGGAGGGGGAAGACCAAGTGACTGTGTGTGGGAAAGAGAGAAGTTGACTTTTTAGAAGATAGGTGAATTTTTTATTATTATTGTGAGTTCAGCGTGAGTTCTGAGTGTAACAAAAACTTGTTCTAGTTGTGTGTTTAATAAAACATTTGAGAGTGCAACAATTTCTCTGGATGACTTTCCTCAGGCATGAAATGTTTTATGAGTATGGGAGGAAGGGAATACAGCTAGTGCGTGTGTGTATGTGAGAGAGAGAGAGATGACATGCTCGAGAAGTGTGCACATACGGCTTTTGAACATCTGGGAAAAGGTCCATCTGTGACCACATACAAAATATATTAGAGAAAACATTTTATAACACAACTGAACACACACACAGTATTAGTATATAAAGTTTTATATTTAACCAGGTAGATGATCTCAATCAAGTGCCAGCACCATGTGTGTGTGCGTGTGTGTGTGTGTGTGTGTGTGTGTGTGCGTGTGTGCGCAAGTGTGCGCAAGTGTGCGCAAGTGTGCGCAAGTGTGCGCAAGTGTGCGCAAGTGTGCGCAAGTGTGCGCAAGTGTGTGCAAGTGTGTGCAAGTGTGTGCAAGTGTGTGTGACCTGCATGTGCAGGGAAATTAAACTGGCAGTTACTGACAGTTTTGAACTGCCCTTTAAACTGAAGTAATGTCTTAGGCACACTTCTTGCTTTTGGTCTTCTAATTTAAAAACTATAGTTCCCATCACAATGAGGTTGACAGCGTTTGAGAGCTAATAATTTCGTGAATACAGTGATGTACATTATTTTGCTGTACTGTAAAAATATTTAAAGAGTCTTGATTTAAAAATGACCATAATGATTTTTAAAAGCTCTATGCTTTTGAGATGTATTGACAAATTCATGGTGTAGCTGTCAGTCAGATGCTCACTATTTAACTTCTACAAGTGCTGTTGACTCAGACCTTATGTGGTAATACACAAACAGACTCAGAAATCCTTATGACACTTGATCATAGATTAAGAGAAAAAACATTAGAGGTAGCAAAAAGCCATTTTGGCCATCGAAAAAAATAAAAATAAAGAGCCCCATTTTTACTGGGGTGAATAGTATTCTGTGTCTGCTCTTAAGCAGCCACATAATTAATAGGAGTCTTATTTTCATGATCTGAATCACAATTTTCCATGATACTCACTGGCATATTTTGTTTGTTTAACATCTGTAGTATCAGGTACACATTGATAAATAAATAATATATATATATTTTTTTTAATCAGAATATGCAATATGCTGTTGGAGAACCCGGACTATCCAAGGAAGGCAAACTCTGCATTAACTCAGAGAAGTGTACTCCTTGAGACCAATGACAGTGAAACACAGGTTTGTATGAAGTTTTATGTACAGGAGCAGGAGAGATAAGGCTAGTGAAGGAAACTAGTAGGAACTAACCAGTTTCATAGAAGTTTACTAACATTAAATGCACCTATAATCCATTCAAATATTGAAGACATTTACAAGTATATTTATTGCCAATATATCTGGCAATATGTTGTTTGCTACATAATCCGCAAACTTGCACTGCTGACTGGATAGGCCTGCCATGGTGTACAGCGGAGAAGGATTGGATAGTCGATTGCGTCCTTGCGAGACTCTTCGGATATGACACCGTACCGGGGAGCTTGCTGCTGCTGTGCTAATAAATAAAGACGATGCTATAACAGCACAGACAAAAATAGCTGCTTTTCATCACTTCATTCATCATCTGTTTTATTCAGACAAATTGTGAAATCCAATCAGAATGTAGGCTCTGTAGACACATCCTGAATGAAGTGTGAACATCTGGATGTCTCAGTAGAGATCTGATCACTCAGGGCACATTAATGCCAGGAGTGTATGTCGCTGTAGGAAGTGAATATGCTCATGTTCTGATGCTCTGATCAGATCCTACATTACATTATAAAAGCATTGTTTTTCTCTTCTTTAGGAAACTGAGAACTATTTTGATTATTTGAAATTAAAACATCTTGGCCCAGAGGTTACAATGCAAGCTGCAGAAATGCTGATGGGAGATTTCAAAATGCTCAGCTGCCAGGATATCAAATGGGCGCTGAATTGTCTTAAAGGACACTATGCAATCACCCGCAAGGTACTAAACATGTTGGTCCATCAGTTTCACTTAAGCATGTCATTCTCACCATATCAAACAAAGTGACTTTTGTGTTTGTCCTTTTCCCACACACCCCCAGGCCTTATATGAAGCCCTTAAGAAGTGGCAAGAAAACTCTACTGACCCCTCAGGGAAGAGGAAGAAGAGGAGAGAACCAAACGAGCGAGCCTTTATTGAATTTAGATTTGAGCAAGGTGACTACCTACACATTTCTGCACTCTTTCATGTGGTCAAGATCCATATATATATATCTTTTGCACTACACAATCTACAAAGTTTTCCGAGCTGATATATGTTTTACTTTTACATGTATATCACTCCGGTGACATGGTGGCTTAGTGGTGCCTCATAGCAAGAAGGTCCTGGGTTCAGGTCATGGGCTCCAGCCTCCCCATGACCCCAGTATTATTAGGCAGTTCATCAAATGAATGAATGTCAATTATTTAAAAAAAAAGATAGCTGTTTGGTTAATATTGCAGCAGTGAAAAGGGAGATAAGGGGTGCCCGAGTGGTGCATTGATAAAGTGCATGACGAGATTGCAAGATTGCAACTCCTCTGTTACTCACAGTGATCACCATCCAATCCGTGGGTGTATGTGAGCTCATTCATACAAAACGGATGGATAGACCATCTTCACATGTGCATGAGGAAAGTCACAGCATTGCATGTCATGAAGGGGGCATGTGCATGCCTACACCCCAACCTGGTTGGTGGTGGTTGTACTGTATGTGATAGAAAGGCAACACTTGATGGGTGGGAATTGGACATGAGTAAAATTAGGGGTGAAAAAATGGGAGAAAATTCTTTAAAAAGGCCCTTTCCTTTAAAAAGAGCATCCATATCCACTGAAGACACTCCGAATAGTTCTACAGTTATGAGCAAAGCTACATATGGGTAGTTGTGGAGGTGGTGGGACATGGTATTACTAAATGTTCATATATGAAAACATTATACATTTACAAAGAGAAGTGATGATAAATTGACACAATCTATCATATCTATTGGACACATTGTTTACCTAATCTAACAAATATCATGTGCACTAGACTCCCAAAAGTATGTATACACATAAACACCCATGTGTATGCTTATTGAACCACCTGCGTTTCAGATCTATCCCAGTTCTGCTATAATAACCCCCACTTTCTAGGAAGATCTTCCTTTAGATTTTGCAGCATGTCTGTCGGGATTTGTGTTTAAGCTATAACACTGTTAGTCAAACCAGGTACCGATGTTTGGCAAAGAGGTTTGGGGTGCATTCGGCATTCCAGTTCATTCCAAAGGTGTTCAATGGGGTTGAGTTCAGGGTTCTGTGCAGCACACCTGAGTTCTTCTACTCCACTCTTCTAAAACCATGTGTTCCTTCAGCTCACTTTTGGAGGTATAATGTAGTCTAATCTGTCTAATCTAGTCTAATGTAGTAATCTGTTCCTTTGTGGAATTTAATGCACCAAACTGTGCAGTTTCCCCTGCCCTCCACACATCCATCAATCATGATCTGAGGTTTAATGCTGTGTATTGTTTTTTTCTGAATTACTTGCCAGGTTCCTTTAAACTGAAGCGGAGGATGTACCTTCTCGAGAAAAACCGGAGATGGTGCAGGAGCTTGGATATGCCGCTCGAGTCTTCTCTAATGAAAGAGCTTCAGTTTTATGAGCAGAAGGCAAAAGAAATGGCTGAGGTACTTAAAAAAAACCAGCTAATTTTGATTTCCTCAATGTATTTTCAGATCAGTAGGAACACCCCTGTTTAAAGGAATGTATTTATCAGGATATGAAGCATGGCTGAAGGATTTCAGACCACACATAGATATTGTCATGATGCACAACATGTGTTGAGATTTCATTTTTGCTAAAAGAATATACGACACTGTTTGTGTGTGAGTGACTTTGGCCTACTTTCCAAGGTTACAGAGGCAAAACTGTATATTAGGTTTCTGGAAACTGTGCACTGAAGCTGGGGCTTTCAAACTTGCTGTGCTGTTCTATATCGGCGTATTATGAAAAGGTCCTTTAGGCGGGAGCATCTAGACCCCTGTAGTCTATTTTTATATTTACTTTTATACATCCTGGAAAACAATCTGAGGAAAAGAAAACAGTTTCAACATAAAACAAGTTTATGTTTAGATTATATTAGCCAGCAGATGCATATTGGAGTGTAGTGTCCGTGCTTTGATAGCAGTGATGATACATCCCATAATTTCAAAGAAGTATCTAAAAATCTATGGTTTGTTTTATTTTGATTTCAGCATGAAGATTTCCTGCTGGCATTACAAGTGAATGAGGAGCAGTATCAGAAGGTTAGCCTGGCATGCTTACTTTATAATGATATGTTTGTTTTCTGCAATTAAAAAATTCTTCAGTGCGCTTCTATTGATTCTTAGAAAAGCCTCCTTTAGGATTATTTTTTCTGTGTCCAGCTCTTTCAGTTGTTACTAGGGATGTACCATAATGGAAAAAATCATAATCCAGAATTATTTAGTCAGTATTGAGACCATTATTATTTAACATGATTACTCACATCTTTAGAAACATGCGTTTATTGAACTATAAATATTTTTATTATTAAATGTCTGTTTATCCTCAGACATCCACAAGGACAATTTATAAATAATATAATACAATTAATTATTAATAACATGCAAAATCATGAAATTAAAGACTTTATCAAAGACAGAATTTTGTCTCTGTGTTGAATGATGTATTTTATATTTTGAAAAAGGAAAAATGTAAGAGAGTGATATATAGAGAACAAGGGGTGTGCTTTACATGTCGAGACTAAGATTGTGTGTTTGATTACCTCATTTTTATTCCCTTCTATAAACAAGTTGTTAGAATAAATTAATATTGATATATGTAGGATACGTGTATGGGGTATCATGAATATATCGTATGAGATTTTTTTTATAAGTCAACACGTAAAATAAATGAACACAGGTAACTGTAAATGACTCACCTCAGGATTGCTGTGAGTTACTGTACTGTCACCACCAACAAAACAGAATAATGAAATAATGTTACTTCTTGAGTAAACTGTTTGTGTTCTGGCTACGTTATTTGTGGCCGTGTACTTTTCAGGATGGTCAGCTGATCGAGTGTGGCTGCTGCTGTGGGGAATTTGCTTTTGAGGAGATGACCCAGTGCAGTGATGGCCATCTCTTCTGTAAGGAGTGCCTAGTGAAGTACGCACAGGAGGCCGTGTTTGGATCAGGACGGGTAAGACATGAGTAATGGTTGGGTAGGAGATACAATCACAGGACTGTAAATTAAAGATATGTATACAAATAAAATTGTGTTCTATAGGAAGTATTTCTGAAATAATTCATAATTTTCAAGAGGTAAATTTATGGCCAGAGAATGATAGCCTGGGGTGGCCTGGAAAGCCCATCTCTGGAGATGTATTATATGCTCTTACAGTGACTGCCATATTGTGTGCAATCACATGATCAGAGTTTCTGAGCCTGATTGTTGGCTTATTAGAGTTGCTAAGTTTTGCCTGAGCAGAAGTACTGTATCTAAATGTGTCCTACTAGGTACTTTCAGATTATTATCATGTTGAATCATGGGAAGTTTTGTAATGAGGAGCAAACACCTAATAAATTCCCAAAAGAATCTAAACCAGTTTTGTACAAAATGAGACTTACTGGATTTTTTTTTTTACAGCAGAGTAGGACAGGAGTTCATACAATTATGTAAGATTACAAGTAAATTGATTCAAATGTGCTGTTGTTGTTTAATACTAAAAAAACCCCATAAAATTAAAGTGGTCCTTTTATTTAGCATTTATGGAAGGGGTGTGGGTTGTAAGATGTTTGTACCTCATAAAGTTTTGCATAGGTGGTCAGACCTGGACAGTTTAAGGTTTTGAACTTTTCTGTAAAATAATAAGCTGTGTTTTCTCAGAGATAGAGGGTGGGGGGAATTATATGAAACCACTGCCTGTTGGTTCCCCACAATTCAGCTAGAGCATGATTGAAAGTGTCAAAACATTGCCTGGCATTGCGGAAATCACCGTACATGCAGAATTAAGTTCCATTAATTCTCGTTTCTTTGAAACCCCCATTGTTTTTTGTGGTGAATGTGTTTTTCTACCTTAAAAAGTTTCGATTTCAGACTTGCTTCTGTTCTCCTTTGTTCCAGAAAATGACACTTTATCCACTTCTGTCTAACTTTATCTTAATTAAGGCCTGGACATGTTTTTTTGTGTTGCAGTCTGAGCTAAGCTGCATGGAGGGCAGCTGTACCTGCTCCTTCCCAACCAGTGAGCTGGAGAAAGTTTTACCAGAGAACATCCTGTGTAAATACTATGAGCGGCAGGCCGAGGAGGCTGTGGCTGCTACCTGTGCAGACGAGCTGGTCAGGTGTCCGTTTTGTAACTTCCCTGCTCTCCTGGACAAAGAGATCTCCTTGTTCAGCTGCCCCAATCCCCGCTGCAGGAAGGTATGTGTGTACAATAAACATTTCTGATGCTTGAATGGATGTGATTGACAGAAAGAGCACCACACACCTGAGATTGCTATTAAACATAACTGCCACTGTGTTTGAAGTAAACCATCTAAATGTACTTCTCTGATCAAGACCCTTATGCACTTCTGTCTCAGTTCTGTCCTCTTCAAACACATTTGAATGAATATTGTGTCACAATGTTTTCACCCCAATACAACAATTGGGCCAGTGGTTTAGTGGTTAGGGTGCTGGGCTCATGATCAGGAGGTCATGGGTTCGAATCCCTGTAGACCCCCACCCTGCTAAGATCCCTGGGCAAGGTCTTAACCACAAGTTTGCCTCTGTTCACTACCAGTAAAAAATACTGGGAAGGAAACCTGTGATGGACTAGTGTCCCACCCAGGAGGAGGTGAACTGTTGCACGCAATACAATCCGGGGATAAACTTCGGCCCTAATGAGCCACTTAGCTCAGGTGTAAAAGCCCAACAGACTTACCTGGTTTCTTTTACAACAATGAAGACTTATCACACTTATCACACCCCGCACAGCACCACGTTTTCTCAGATCATGTAGCGCTGCTAGACTGGTCCCTCCTTCTTCCAAGCGTGACGGGAGAAATGCTTCTAATCTCTTCCCTGTTCTGGCTCCAAGGTGGTGGAATGAACTTCCTCTGGATGTCCAGACAGCTGAGTCACTGGGTATCTTCAAATGAGGGCTGAAAACCTACCTTTTTCGGCAATACTTAGACTAGCACTATGTTGGTTTTTTTTTTTTACACACACACACGCACAAAAAAACCCAAAAAAAACCTGCACACAACACCTATCCACTCAGTTTTTGACTGATGGTATACTTAGTCTGTGACCTGACAAACCAGTATAAGAATATATTCGCTGAAAGCGACTTTAAAGCACTTCTGTAAGCCGCTCTGGATAAGAGCGTGTGCTAAATGCTGTAAGTTTAAATGAAGACTTTTATATTATGATCTTCTTTTACAGTAGCTAGTAATAGATGAGCAGATATGAGGTCAAAGGTGGAAAAAAAGGGTTTTAATTACCTGAAACTGGAGTAAAGAGAGAGAAGACTGTGAGAAAAATGAGGCCAAAAATAAGAACAAAAATCACATAAACTGTGGGTAGAGTTCTGGAGCTCACAAACAAGTGCTCTGATTTGGGAATATAGCTGTGATGGTATCCAGCAAGCCTAAACTGGTGTACACAAGCATGTGAGTGCCCCCTGGTGACCGGGTGTCTACAAACTAACCCGCAGCCTGCATGTGCTGTCATGTTCGTTTGACTCTGGACACCAGTTTCATGACATAATCAACTTTATATTATACTTTATATTAACTTTATATTATGATAAATATTGTTATCGTGAAGATGTCCAGAAATATTGCAATATAATATTTTAGGTGTTATCGCCCACCTCCTCTTTTATGGTTAAAATGTAGCTGCTGCAGCTCTTCAGTCATCATGACTTATCGGGGAATTTGAAATCAAGAAAAGTTAATGTAACTAAACCTTGACTGCAGTCAGTCTACACAAACACAAAAAAGCTTATACATGTGCTTTTCACATATGGAGGTGAAACATGCTAGATCATTATTAAAACAAGAAATCTTGCTTTTAAAAGTCAAGAAATGAAATACTACTGCAATAGCCTTTTAAAATTAATAATAACATTTTCATTCTATTTCACTCCACATTATATTGCATTAATGCGATGTACAGATACTGAAACATACTGCTCCCTCCCTGTGCATTAGTCACTTTCACGCTTTATCACAGTGTAATGGGAACGAAACCATTCACACACACTTGCTTTGAAGGCTGGAATGTGTGCAGGTTGATTATCACCTGTATCTCACAGTTTAAAGAGGTGAAGTACCTGGTGAGAGATGATCAAGTGAAAAACCATCAGAACTGTATTACATAGAGCTTTACGTAGTCCGAATCCCAACCGTTTATTGGCTTTATTGGAAAGGATATTAAAATCATTTTAACTCAATCCACATTACATATACAGATACAGTGTTGATTTGTTTTCTCAAACAGTAGTTGACAGTGGTGGTTATACAAATTATTGTTGTAAAATAGTAGACTTTCTGTATTTAGGGTTCTGTATGGTGGATGTGCTACATAACCAAAGTCTAATAATAAAAGGATTAAGAAGCAAGCTATTTACATGTTTAAGGTATTTTTATGCATACCCAGATGATTTTAGAATTATTTTCCCTTTCCCCTCCTCCGCATGATAAATGAGATTTGTAGATTTGTATTTAAAAAAAAATAATGGATTGTCAAGTTAGAAAAATTGAAAAAAGTCTAAAAGAGGATGCTTTAGTAATACATTTGAAGGGCTCAGAACCATAACATGCTAAGTCACAAATTTGTGATTTTCACAAAAACACAAATAAAATGATCAAGTCATATTTATCATATGATTTGGGATTTTTGCTGCAAAGAAGCTGCAGTTGTCGATTGTGGAGTGAGTTTCAGCATATGAGGAGCATCTGGACCCCTGTGGTCTGTTTTCTTTTTCTTTTTTTTTTTTTTGGTCTGGAAAGTGCTGTCTTATGTAAACTAATACTAATGTTGGGAAATGTAAGATGACTTTGTACTGACCTGATAACATAGAAGTCATTAAATCAAAAATTTTAACAAAGTTTATTCTTAGATAAGACATTTGTGCGGTACTCTTGATCTGGTCCAGGTAGACCGCTGTGTGGACAGTACATGCAGTAAATGGCCCTCCGCTATTTGTAAACCGCCTTGATTCGCATATACTTTTATAAGTGCCGTAACTGGCCATGCTGTAATGTGTGTGTGTGTGTGTGTGTGTGTGTGTGCACGCTCCATTGGTTTTGTTGTTTTATATAAGCAGTGTGTTGGGAGGAGATGGCTGGAATGTACCAGGCAGTGTTAGGAAAAAGGAAGCTGTCTTTGTATAAGCGATACTGCATTAGCAGCGGATTGCTCAACCCGGTCCCAATGGAACACAGAAGAATGCTGGGAAGAGTTTTCTCCTAATTCATTCCCATTTGTCCTCCCACTCTCCTACTTTTCATTTTGCTGCAAACATCTCCATGGCAATCCTTTTTAAAAAATTTTAGAATACATATTTTTTCCCACTGGATGGCAATGTTGATCCATCATGAGGTTGAGTGTTGCCTCACCCAGCTCCACAGCTGCCTCTGATTACACATTTCCTCTCTAGTCATCCTCTCCAACCCCTCCTGTAACTTCACCTCCCAGAGGAGAAGGAGGGAAAGAGCGGGAAAAGAGCTAGACACACTCCATCAGCACGGTCCTTGGTCAGCTGCTCCTGGTCGATGTAGTGCTATTAGGACAAGCCTCCATTTTGTTGGTGCTCTTCCTCTTCTGCATGTCACGGGACAGAGTAAGAGGAAATGGAGCACAGCAGGGTCCAAGCCCACTTTCTCTTCCTTTTTCCTCACCTCTTCGGGTCAGCATTGTGACATTCTTGTCAGTTAAGAGCAACTATTGCCATGAACTAGAGTGAGCTGTTCAGATAGATGCGAGTCGTGTTCTGTCGATGTGATGATAACCAGGCATGCAAACTGCACAGAAGATCTGAACTCGGTGTGGTGTTTCCCTCCTTAAAGCTCTTAAGCTCCAGTGTTTGTCACATGTACTCACTCTTTAAATGTTTAATGGGATCTCATTGCCTCTAACAGAGGCTGGGAGGCTGCTACTCTTCCCTCTGTTATGGTTTGTTTGTCTGTGGGAGCTGGCAGGGTTTTTACTCAGACACCGGTGGTGTATGTAGAGCGCTAAGCTTGTAAACCTTCCTATCTCTGAACCGAGGCCTTCCTCGTGCTTTGAAGGAAAGTGTTATATAACTAATACACTTTTTTGCCCTCAGGCCTGCCTCTTTCATCTACTACAAGCACCTGATTGGTCAAAGCCAGAGCTTTCAGATTCCAAAAGCCCTGTAGTTCATATTTGTTTTCTTTTTTTTTTAATAGGTTTACATATTAAAAATAAAGGCATATTGGATTTTTGAACAGTGTTAAATATATTTTAAGGGTTTCTTGGTCTTCTTTAAACCTCAGTGATTTTTGGGAAACAGTCTTTTCTTGGATTCTGTATTAATCCTTAACTGGTTTCAAGAAAAATCCCATAAGTGCAGTAAAACCTGTTTGAATTAGCTTCGGATTTATTCACCGGAAATGAGAGAAATATGTGATGAAAACATGGGAAGTCATGTAGTTTAACGTTTCCAAGTTGCTTTAAAAAAAAAGATACTATGTTTTTTGTTATTTCCTTGTGAGCTGCTTACCTTTTAAGGCAGCAGTGTTCGGTTGTAACGCTTGCTGATGCGATCTTGTTGAGACATATTGCTCAATTTGTATGGGTTTTGCCTTGCACCCCTCCCCAGTAATTCATGAACAATGTGAGCCAAGCAACACACCCAATTTCACAATGAACTCTACACATTCAGCTTCATATTCTGTCATCTACTGTGTGTGTCTGCGTCTGTGTGTGTGTGTGTGTGTGTGTGTGTGTGTGTGTGTGTGTGGTAAGTATCCCCCAGGCTGCTACAGGCCAGCACTTTTACAGAGTGAGAGTCGACTGATTGCAGCGGCAGCAGCTCCCCAATCAGACGCGCAGCTAATGTCTTCTTCTGCCATATAAGGTCTGATGCTGCTGCCTACTTTTTCGCTGGCTGTGTGGAAACGCTACAGAAGAGCAGAGAGACAGCATGCTTTTGCATGCTGAGCAATTTTAACACACTGCGTACATTCATTTCAGGCTTCCAGACTTAGAAACCTGTCTTAATGAGACCGATGAGTCATCTGTCATCATCGATCACCCCCCAAACACCCCCCCATCTCCCCAAACACATACCCCCCCCACCCCCACCCCCTCTTTTCTGCCATGTATGCTTGGTTAGACGGACAATCAAGGTCACAATTCCAACAGCCTGATCGCCCTGAAACTATTTCCCCTCTTTATTACTGACTGCTCTGGTGCATTTTGTGGCCAGACGACTGATCTTTATTTACAGGAACATGCAACCGAAGCAGAAGCCTGACAGTGTTTGTCGAGATAAAGGTTCTGGCAGTTAGAGACGTTTTCGTCGGGTTTAAGAAAATCAGTAAAGAATCTTGGTGTTTTTTTTGTTTATTGTTTTTTATAAGAAATTGCCACATTCACACATCCTGTGTGGTTGAGATGGTTCCTGGCACTTGATGCTCACTCTTCGTGCTATCTCTGTGATAGACACTGCCTGCTAAGAGAGATTTTAAATCATTATGCTATTTTTACTTTTATTTTGTTTCCCCCGGCAGATTTAGGTTTAACTGAGTCATGTTCATAAAATTTGCCATGTGGTATTCTTCAACATTCCAGTGGAAAAGTGGCAGCCTTGTAGTTTTCCACTTGGAGCTGTGTGACTCCTGAAGAATGTAGGTTGACCAGACAAATTCTGAGACCTATTTTATGTAGAGCCAAACAAATCTGTTGAGCTCATGGCCATTGGAAGCTGGAAGGAAATCAGTATCAGAGCCAGAACTTAAGTGTGTGCAACTTGGTAGAACTTAGAAATGTTTGACTCCTCCCTATCTCCAGCACACTCTGAACCACCCAGGAAGTGCTTGTGCAGCTTAGAGGTGTGTTTCTTCACTATTATGATGTCAACGCTGTATTTTTAGTCATGCTATATAAATGAAGGTGCCAGAACGGTAATGACTCAGACACTCAGCCAGGTTTGGTGTAGTAATCGTCATCTTCATACTCCTGCACTGAAACGAGCATGCTTGCTAGGTGGAACACAGTCTCTGTACTTCACCCTTAGTCATTAGTCACTGTTTTTATATTGAAGAATTATATTTTTCCCATGCTAGCTATACAGGGATCATAGCTGCATGATTAATAGATAGGCAGTAGACTAAATAATCTATCTAGCAAGATTCTTAAAATTCCTAACATGGGCAGATGGTCTGTGTATTCCATGCATTTAAAGCAAATGATGTTACAAACGATAGGTTTTGCTTAAATATATGTACAGTTTTTGGTTCCAGAAGAGCTTTGAGCTTCAAACAGTGTTAAGAAATTGTGTGGCCCATTCAGTAGTGGAGAGTCTAGAGTCTCTCCCAGTTATACTGGGAAGGAGGCAGGAATATACACTGAAATATATATATGAAATATACTGACTTGTTTTCTGGAGGTGAAAACCTTCAAACTCAAAGAAAAGCCTTATGGACATGGGAAGAACTTGCAAAACCTGATTATGATTGTTTTTGTTTGTTTTTTTTTTTTTAAAGAAGTAATAAAAGGTCCACTATTTAGGATTCAACCAACTAAGTGCCCATCCCTTACCCCTCCCTGTCCAAGTGTGTATTATTTATTAATTTTTGTGCTATACTGTATTAATCCCCCAAGGGAAATTATTGCCTTGGCATTTAACCCATCCAAAGTGAGCACACACACTCGGAGCAGTGGGCTGCCACAAACATTGGGGTGTCCGGGAGCAGTTAGGGGTTAGGTGCCTTGCTCAAGGGCACTTCAGCCGTGAATGTAGAGTAAGAGAAGGTGCAGCTCATTCCCCCCACTGCCACCCATTTTTCCTGCTGGTTCAGCGAACCAGCGACCTTTCGGTCCCAAAGCCGCTTCTCTAACCATTAAGCTACACCTGCCCCCATGTATTACTACATGTGGTGGCCATCAGGTGACATTAGCATACATCCAATACGTAAATTCTTTTACATTTCATCTTCATTCATCTTCCTTCTTTATTGTTGCCTTCCTCAATTCTTCTCTTACAGATATTTTGTCAGTTTCCTGTCGGCTCACTGGAGGGGGAGCTTCTGAATTTAAATGTAAAATGAGGATCAGTGTCAGAAGCTTTAATAGATAGTTATATAACTTCAGTATATATTACTATCTATTATATCATTACTATAGTGGCTATTTAAATAATTATACTGCTTATATAATTCTGCTAAGGAGATACCAAACAGATTCCTTGTATGTGTTAATACTCATGGCTAATAAAGCTTGATTCAGATTGTGATTTCAGTGGGGGTTTTTTAAATAAAAAAACTACCCTTATATCTTTATATTTTTGGTGTGGAGGGGATTAACCTGTTATATCATGGATAAGAGTACCACACAGTGATCAGCAGATCACTGATCTTTGCAGACCCTTTCGCTGTGTTCTGCACTGCCATCTAAAAATCAAGCTTTAAATTGCTGCAACTGACCTGAGCACTTGGCCTTTGTATCTGCACAAATCTCACTGTCATCAGAAATGCTTCTTGATTTAAGAGTTTCATGACATCTACATCAGCTTCATCTCTTTTTTTTAAATAGGAAAGTACCAGAAGTAATAAAACATTTGTGTTTTTCTACGTGTGAAGGGGAACTGACCCAGAACAAGCAAGCCTGAGTCTGTTGCATGAACACTCCACTTAAAATAAAGTACTAATTCAGAGGCAGAATGTTCAGAATTATTGTCTGTGGATCTTTCTTATTTCTGGAAGAATTAGGTGGTGGCAGTTAGAAGCATGTTTGTTCCTGTGTCCCTATTTGGTTTGTTGTTCCACTCTTGAAGTATGTTTGATCTCCAGCAGGGGGCGATCCCTCTTCGGTTTACTGCTCAACTGCAAACCATCCCGCCCATCTCTTCCTCTGTCTGCCTGGCCATAGTCCCAGTTATTCAAGAAAATACAGATGCTCAGTAATGGAACTGCTGATTACTGCCTAGTCAGTTTTATATTAAAGCCTAGCTACACTACGTCATGTCTGTGAATAATGTGTTTATAAATGCAGAGAACTGACTGATCCATTGTCTTTTCTATTGTACCCATGGGTACATGTGCTTCAAGTTCATTTTTCTTTGCCAGTATTCACCTGAGGTGCCTTTACACAGGTACAGGGGGTCTCCCAATGATTACTCCCAAGCTGTCACAGAGCAGGGGATTAGACTTCACCTCACCGCTGTCTTTAAATATTGATGTCTACGAGCATTTATTTAAGGGGAACGGTTACCAGGCAACCCAGCATAGTGACTGTAGGGCCCTCGTTGGGCAGTATGTGTGTGTGTGTGTGTGTGTGTGTGTGTGTGTGTGTGTGTGTGTGTGTGTGTGTGTGTGTGTGTTTGTGTGTGTGTGTGTGCACGCCCACGCCCTCTTACAGCTATGTGGCACAGATAAATATAAGTGTTTAGTTGAGAATTTATCGAAGCTGTCTTAAATGAACATCTAGTACAATGTAGCAGTAGAAGGAAAATATAGCGAAAGCTGTTGATCAGAACCTCCTCTCACAAATCTCCTGCACCAAGGTGGCATGTGTGAACTGCGTGGGCTTCATTGCGGTATTTTACCAGCATCCTGCTTCAGATGCTTGTGTGCTTGGGGCTTCATTGAGAGGCAGGGACAGATGTCCTTTGCAGTCAGCTGAAAGGCAAAGCATTGTGGGCAAGCATGACTAAATTGGAACAGATGAAAACTCTGTCTCTAGGCAACCCAAAGACAAGTGCAGTTACACTGCTGGTCCTCTTGCTCCACAACTATGCAGGGTAGGGGTGGTGTGGTGGTTTTAGCTTTGTTTAGGCATCTGCAGTACTGTAATTCTCATAATTGCTTATACACCAATCAACCCCAGTCCTCTGGCATTGTTCCTTTGTCTGAACATGTCAAATGTATACCTGGCTGCCTCATTACTGAATGGTGTTCTTATGATATAACTGGGTTTGTTTACTTCTCTAATGCGTTTGTTTCTGTGCATTTATCCTGTGGGGTTCTCTTCTAATAGCCTTCCTTTGAATATCAGAGGACTACTAGGATATAAAATACAAAAGGCTATAGCTCAGACACAATGCTGGGAACCTGAGTGGCTTCCTCTTGCACAAACACAACTCTTTCAGACGAGTAGTAAAACAACTGGCCAGCCTGCCCTTATATATAGCTGATGACTTTAATGCAGAGTGTTGTTTGTGTCTGCCTTCCTCAGGAGAGTTGCCGGAAGTGCCACGTGCTGTGGAAGGAGCATGCAGGAAAGACATGCGAGCAGGTGCTGGAGAGAGATGAGATCCGGCTTCGGGTGACTTTGTAAGTGCCTGTCTTTTGAAAAAACAAACAAACAGACAAACAAAAAAACATCCCGTGTAATAATTAATTCAGCACGGAGTACTACAGGGCTCATGCTAATGTAATGGCTGTTTAATAATTATCCAGACATTCGGGTAGGTGAAGTCCTTTTGGGAAAGGATAACAGAGGTCTGGCTAAATATGCTAAAATGGCCGGACACTTCCTGGTCTGGTCAGGATGTGTAAAAACATGCCTTCCTTCCTGCATCTGGTTAGAGGAAACAGCAGGACCAGAGACCGCTTATCCTGTTTACCCTGCACCCTTGACACCTTTTTTTTTTCTCCAACAGGAAGTACACCCACAGGGTGAATACTTTCTTTTTTATCTTTATTTGTCCTTTCGTTTTTGTTTTTAAGCAGTCTGTAATTCTACTGATTGATATTATGTGCATGAAACCTCCTGCCACTGGTATTGTGTAAACTAGTCTGTGTTTTATGTTTGCTTCCCATTCTGTAGTGAGGAGAGGATGACTGCGGCCCGCGTCCGGAAGTGCCATAAGTGTTCAATGGGTCTCGTCAAGTCTGAGGGCTGCAACCGAATGTCCTGCCGCTGTGGCGCCTTCATGTGCTACCTCTGCCGTGAACCCATCAACGGCTACAACCATTTCTGCCAGCATGCTCGCTCACCTGGTGCCCCCTGCCGCCAGTGCAAGAAGTGCTCGCTGTGGACAGACCCCACGGTAAAGTCGTCATTTAAGGCATTTACAAGAGATTTCCAAGAGATAGCAAGACCCATCATACAGCCCTTTTCTTCACACAATTTACTCTGAATTTTAATTCATGACAGTATCATATGCTAACCCATTTCCAAGAAAGTTTGAATGTTCTTCAAAATGCAATACAGACCACAATCTGTGATTTGATCATTCAAACGAGTATTTAGTTAGTTAACAAAAGAAAATATTTTCAATGTTTTTCCCGATCATTTTATTCTGATTGAATTTTGTAAATGTAAACAAAGAAATTTTTGCCTGCAGCACACAACAACAAAAGTTGGGACACAGTAGAAAACTTTACAGAATATTCAAGTAACAGTATTGGAGTAAGTGATTGTGGCTGAGGGTAGGTATAATTGGTTACAAAAAAAGTATATGCAAAAGTCTCAGCCTTTGCAAGCAAAGATGGGTTGAGGCTCAGCCCTTTGTGCCAAAATTCTTAAGAGAATTGTTCTCAGAGAATTTAGGTCTTTCTTACATCAACAGAAGAAAGCAGGGAATTCAGATACTTAGTGGTACAAGAGTAGGCTGCATAGCTGTCAGCGTGTTTCTGCCCTGTGATGACCTGGCAAGCTGTCCAGGGTGTCTTCCCTCAGATAGGCGCCTGAGTGAATGAATGAATGAAATATATTTAAGTTCTACAGTAAAAATATAAAAAAATATATATATTTTTTGTCTTTTGTCAGAGGTTCTCATGAATTAACAGAGTTTGTTTTTTGTTACATTTTGTAAATATCCCAACTTTTCTTGAAATGTAACTCTTTGGCATAAATCACACTGGATCAAGAAAATATTTTTCTTGTTATTGATGTCCTTTAGTTTTTTAATAAGATCCCATAATGTACAAGTGAAGTAATCAGTCTATACCCCAATAGTGTTTTCAGTTTTTCCTGTTCAGGTCCCTAAATCACACATTTGATTATATTTAGCTCTTGTACCAGCAGAAACGGTTTCTGCTTCATTCTTCAAATCAGCGCCAGGACTGTAGTCTTGTCATGGGAGAAGGGTTATCTAAGTCTCATACAGCACTCCTTGTTATTTCCCTAAGCTCTCTTCAACCAGTGTGTTTAATGTTCAGGGCTCTGCATGCAGTCTGCTCTTCAGGGCTTGTATTACGTAGTGCAGTAATAGGATACACACCGCTGCAGAGCTTTAGCCATTGTGCCAAAGTGGTTGAACTTTTGCATAAACATTTCTGGATACAGGTGCAGTTTGTTCCAGTTTATGCCGGTCATATATAATGCTCATATGTCAGCAGCGTATATACATTAGAGCTCATTGAACTCCTGAATAGTGGCTCTTCTATGACAATAAGCAAACACTCCATGTAATTCATGCTCAGCTCTGATCCCTGAGAGTGTCCCGGCCGGTGCATGTTAACACTAGCTGTGAGCTGCCTGTGTAGTGGATAGACTCTGATCCAGCTGGAGCTTCATTTGCAAACCAGAGCTGACCAATTACCACAAACAGTTTTTTGAGCCTCGTCTTAATTATAAATATAATTCGATCATTCTTAGACTCTGAATTTAATTTACTCAGCAGAATAAAAGTGACCACAGCTTCATTTATCAATTTGTATCGTCAACAATAGAATACTTGGAAAGTCCATTAATGATGATAAAATTGTAGTTTGAAGTGTCTACTTAAGCTTGCCTAGTCAGTGCTTAAAGTATAATCCCAGTTTTTCCACCCCTTAGCCCTTACCCCTAATTTTGAAGTGTGCTTGGTATAGTGGCCTGAGAAAATAGAGCTACAAAGGGTAGGGGTTCAGATATGTCCCTTGAATTGGGACAACACGGATTACACTGCCAGTGATGACACATATGTAATACACCATGGACGAGGCATTTCCATTTCAGACATTTCATAATTTCAGCCCTAGGTGCGGTGGTACTACCTATAAGGGCTGTAATCCATTAAGTGCAGAATAGTAATATGAACCAGATATAAAGCCAATTTTATGATAGTGTTATCAACAATTTTGCAGGAAAAAAACACAATTCATCTATTGACAATAACCAGGAAACCTGTTTACACATCAGCTATTCCACTGTCGGTCGATCTGCCTGTATACATTGTATAGCTGTACTGATATCAGATTAGTGGGGAAGTACAATAATATGCTGCAGGAACTTTTCATTTTCATCAACTTTTTTGCATGTGATATGAAAAAAATAACTGCTGTCACTCACAAATCTCACACGTAAATATCGATTTTTCTGATATGCTTGTTATAAACTCAGTTAGATTTTCCTTTATGTCCACATTCAACTAAGATATTCTAGCAGGTTTTAAAATTTTTGTGTGATTATTTGCAGAGATGTACTATGTTTATGGGCTGAGCTCCGGGCCTATCCCATCCAGAATCAGCAGGATCAGAGAACGCTTTTATCCTCAAGACTTCATGATATTTGAAAATCTGTTGAATCTTGAATCCTATTTGTCACATGTTTGTTGTCTTGAGGATTTTTTTGTTTGCCCAAATGAAGCACCCCAGTTTTATTGTTTGTGTTACGGTTTGTGTTTACTAAAACCTACATGTTCTAGTCTTTACTCAGTATTAATGGTGTTCCTGTTCTCTGATTGGTTTGTCCTTATCTTTATCCCCGTTTAGCAAGACGATGAGCGAATCATTCAGGAGATCCAGAAGGAAGGTGAAGCCGAACTGAACAAGAAGAGCAGTCAGTCAGGTGAGGGCTTATTGACTCAAACATCTCGCAACCTCCCATCCCACCCTTTCAGTTTTAAGTGCCTGTCAGGTTTTTGTTTTATGTGTTGCTACAGTATGTGCATCAATTCTTTTGGTCTCATTCAGATGCCGCTGGTAAAAGAGTGGGTCCTCCTCCTGACCCCACCCCTCCAAAGAGGACACGGGTGGAACAAGCTCCAGCCCCCAACGCTGGTCCACAGGCTGTACGCCCCCCTATGTTCCTCCCAGTGCTACTGCCTGGCCCCCAGCAGCTCTTCCTTCAGCCTGTCGCTGCTCCCTATGTGCCCCAGCTTCCCAACATGCCCCCACCACTCAACTACAACATTCCCAATGGCAACTTTGATTTTAACATGCCTATGCACTACGGCCCGCCACACCGCTTCTTTAGGCCTCTCTGAAGGGTCTGTGATATCCAGAGCTGCAGTTTTAATCCTGTGTTGCCCCAGACTCTAGTGTCTTATAAACTGCAGCCCCTTACTATTTTTTTTTTTTTGATTAAGTTGTTTTCAGGAGGCCTTTTTTTCTAGAGTGTAAAAAAATTAAATAGGGAATCTTACCCAGCTTGCTTTTTCCTGTTTCTTTTTTTCTTGCTTTTATTTTGGACAAATCACTGAATGTTTATACACACACACACACACACACACACACACACACAGTAATCTGTCCAGCAGCTTTCAGTTGAATAAACTATATTGGGTGGACTTTTGCTTGTAGTTTTGTTTTTGGTTCTCAGCAGTAAGGGTTTGAACATAAGCTGAAATAAAAGTAAAGCCACTAGTTATTTCTTAAATATGGGTTGTAAGGGCTTGTCCTCTAGGATTAACAGTGTCAGAGTGTTAATTTATTTTAAACATTCCCTAAGTTTTAACTTTGTTGTTATGTTGAACTTCAATACATGCATCCGTTTATAACTGTGTATGTGGCTAAAACCGGTAAAATGCTAATGACCACTTTGACTGTTGCAACTCTTTTCCTTGCTTGTGCAATTTTTTGAAGATCACCTTCCGCCAAACATCATTTGAATCATTGATATGAATCTAGTTATACACTGTTCCTCTCTAGTGTCTGTGAATTTTTTTGCATTTTGATCTCTACTTCCTTTTGTGCTGTGTTTGAAGAAAGAAACGTCTTGTTTGAGATTTCACCTGTTTACTGTGTTAGGAATGAAACACGCCGGGGCGTTCTGATGGTAATGGTACGATAAGGAGTGAGACAAACCTGAACTTCATTACCAGCCTGAAGTTTTTTCCAGTTTGCTCATATCCATGTTTTATTCTTCTTATACCACATCAACTAATTATAATAATCATGCATTTCAGCCTGCTATAGTATAGCTTTGAATGTCACAGGGCATCTGCAAAACTACTTAGGTCTTGTTAGTTCCTATCCTTAATGTTCTCTTAGTCGGCATTAGTAAGACTAAAAAAACATATGTTGCCATGACACCCTGAAGTCCTCTGTCCTGAAGACTCTTTCATAGAGGAAGACTGTTAAAAAGCACCACCACTGGAGATGTGCTGTTATTTAAAACAAATCAACATCATCTGACCAATCTGATTGGAGAGTACAGCAGTGCCATGGTATAAGAGGAGAATATTTAAAACTGAATGTATCTGTGTGATGCCATGTCCCAGTGCATCACCGAGATCGAAACATCACTTCAGTGCTGTAACTCTTCTACTGCTCCAAAGACCTTATAGATTGTCTCAGCAATGGGCGATTGTCCAGGACAGATTGGGCCGTGTGACTCCAGACTTCCTGTGCCTTCATTGTGGCTCCAGGCTGTCTTGGTGGCCCTGCAGAGAGCAGCCTTCTTCAATTCAAGGCCCAGATAAAGAACAAGCAATGAGAATCTCCACCTTCCACTCCTGGATTTCAGCACAGGGCAGTGTAAAAATCTGAGGCTGAGTTGCATGCCTTTTTAAGACCTTTACAGATCAGAATACAATACAATCTCTACAGCACTGTGTTTTACTTAAAAGTAGAGAGATTTCTGGTAATGGAGAGCTACATTATTTTGCCACCTGCTCATCATGCACATATGTAGGATTTCATTAAACTGTTTTCACCAAGATGGAAGAACAAAATCGTGCTGTGGAGTTACAGTTTCCCTTCAGTGGAGCTAAGACACCTAAACCTGTATCAGCAAAGTGCCCCTATGCACAAGGCGAGCTCCATGAAAGCACGGTTTTAGAAGGAATGGAAGAACTTGAGTGGCCTTAACCCCGATAAGCACCCTTTGAATGAATTGAAACACTGACTTAAACCCCAGGCCTTCTCACACAACAGGACCTTATCACAATACTCAACACCCATATGTGAATGAACCCAAATCTCCACAGAGTCAAGTGAAAACCTTTCCAGACATCTGTAGCTTATTATAAAACTGAAGGGGAAATGAATCTTAAAGTTCAGCAAGCATATATACAAGGGTGTAATGGTCTTCTAAATGACTTATATTATATTATATTACAGTCTTCTAAAGACACAAACTGACACCAAGCTGTGTTTTTACAGAGATGGTACAGCTAATGTAATATTTGAATAACATTTGTTAATGGTTTTTATAATTATGTATTTACAAAGAATATTCATTGAGGGAAAATGTGTAGTATCTGATGTTTGAATTTTAGTCATCAAACAGTGTATTGAAATGTGTTCTGAGTTGCCTTAATGGAAGAAAATGGTTCAAAAGTTATATATTAATGCCATGTCACATTTTTACAGGTTTCATATGTTGTTTCATTTTTGTAATTGAGTTTTTAAGAAAGTTTTTTTTTTAAATATCACATGTGAGAATACCAGGATGATAAATACAAGAAATATGCTTTTTCTATTGCTGAATACTGAATCCTACAATTTTGTTCATATACTAGCATGGTTATTTGGGTATAGAACAAACACACTGAGCAGAGGGATTTGGTCATTTGTCTACATAATACAGGTAAGCCAATTAGAGGAATGCAAAATCAAATTATATATATATATATATATTTGTGTGTGTGTGTGTGTGTGTGTGTGTGTGTGTGTGTTTGTGGATCAGAATGATGGGTATTCAACCCCCATTACCACCCAACTGCCTCGGTTGGACCCTTGAGGAAAGCCCTTAATCCTCAATTGCTCAGTTGTATAGATGAGCTAAAAATGTAAGTTAATTTCAGTATCAGCATCTTACAAATACAATACATATTTGTAACTACAAATATACAGTATACAAAAAACTAACTTAAGTCCCTTAGCTTGTTTGCTTTTGTTTAATCTGTAGAAATTAAAATACAAATGTGGTATCTGGAAAACTCTCATCACACCCTGAGACCATCACAACAAGATTAGAGGATTAACTCAAACCTGGAGCTTAGGTTGATTATAACCATGAGGTGGCTCAGTTTGATATTCTGACTTCCATCTGTTTGCTAGGTCAGAAGGTCATGCCTGCAGGTATGGAGGGTCCTGAGCTTGGCAGCTTGTTCACCGTCTGCACACTGCCTGAGAACCTCAGGCAGTCCTGCCTTTCATCCTGCAAGTCTTTCCACTCTTTTAGTGATTATACAAAAGCGTTTGTGCTTGGAGAAGTGTGCAGTATATGAACACCTTTCCTCAGAGTTAAAGGCATGTGTCTGTTGTATTCTTAATGTGACATATACATTATAGATTTGTTTCAGAGCCTCCCCTGACACCCCCCCCCCCCCTCTCTTTCACACACACCTCCTTCCTGGAGCAGCACACATGGCCAATGTGATTCTATTACTGGCCATCATATGCTCTCCTAATGATGCTTTGGCAGGATAAAGCTAATGTCTATTATGGAGACGTCTGCCTACTCTGGACTGATATAGTAACGGTCAAAAGAGGCTCCTGAGCCTCCACCCCAGTGCCTCAGGGGGTGGTCATATGCAGCATGAAGCTCTTTGATTAACTTCCTGGGGTCAGACATGTGATCAGTGCAGCTGTTGCCCATATCTTAGATGAAGAATCTCTTTTGACCACAGAAGCACCATGAAGAGGGGAACGAAAACACTCTGCGACCATGTGTGCACAAAACCTGCTATTTTCATCATATACCCCCAGGCTGTTGGGTCATGCCACGTTAAAACTTTCCCCCTTTTCTTTGTGTCATGAATGTTTTCCTGGTGGTGAATAGAAATGTTCAGGTCGTGTTGTTCAGTGGCATGTTGATAATGTCCAGTTGTTTTTGCACCAGTTCTGGATAATGGCATAACTCCGGCAACCCAGTGATAACCTTTCAGATAGGTGTTTTTTAATGGGAGCCCTATGAGCTTATCAACATTCCTCCTTTCCTGTTGGACTTCACTATTTTTTTCAGCTGTAATCCTACAGTATATACTACACTTTCTTGGTTTAGTTAGCTCCTAAAAATCCAATGCCAAAGAACACAGCACACATCTGAACTCCATCTGCACGCTGATCTACGGTAATTAAAGGACCGTAACTTTGGATCAGAGTTTAGTGAAGAGTGTAGTGAAGCCACGGTCAGCCTCTCCTGTTCAGCCAGTGCAGGATCTGATTTAGACTGATTTAGATTTATTACTGCGAGATGTCTGTTTCCAACTACCATCCATCCCCTTTCTCTTTTTTTAATGCAAGATCCTACATCTGTTTCCCTTTCCATACAAACACACACGCACACACACAATCCAGCCTCTTCAAATGAGACACTCTTGGTTTCCATGGAGACCTTAGTCTATGATGGCAGCCTGCCTGAAGATTATTTAACCCTTTCAATGGTTTTTATTTGTTTATTTATTTTATTTTTCCTAACGCTGACCGCTCCCCAGTAACTGTCTGGCTTTATAGTGACCACATCTCATGTATTATCACTTGTTAGAATGAAATGTAGTACACCTATGATCGGATTACTGCTGGAACATAATTTGACAAGATTTTCCATGCACAAATATACACAATGAACATTTGTATAAAAGTCACTCCCATCTGTTATTTTTCTTTTCATTTCATAATGAACCAAATATCCATTAAGCACTCATGTCACCAATGGACACATGTCATGTATAGTGTGCATGTTGCAAGGACCACTGGGAGCTGGGATAATTAACCTTGCTAATATTTCTAGCCCTGTTTTTAGCCTCAGTGCAAAGTAAAGTAGATTAAAGGCCTGCTTTGGAGGGTGGTTCTTTATTAGTCGTCTCCCGAGTGGAGGAGGGGAAGAGGCTGCCTGGACAAAAATGTCTCAAGTTGAACAAAACCAGTTCAAAAAGAAAGAAAGAAAGTCTGGACTTAACTGCTATCAATTCATCAATTAAAATGAATATTGTTGTGAATGTATTACAATCTTGGATTAGATGGTTGTGAATTTAAATCCCTTACCAGATGTGATGGATGAGCTTGTAAACCACAAGCCAACCACTGCTCCAACAATTATGTGCACAAAGGCTTCATTGATGAGCAGAACAGTGGCTAAAAAAAATAATAAACACTGCTCTCATGAGCAATCTCAGTAATGTGGAAACACACCCCTCTTGACTGGCCCTGAGCTTCAGGCGATAGATTTCCAAAATAAACTCTGGAAGGTCCAACGCAGTTGCATCAGTGAAGTTAGAGGGAGCTTAAGAACAGCTAGCAGAATAAACCACTTTAAGTGCCACTCCACAAGCTACATTTTTATTTACAATTCTTTTAATAGTTAATGGATATTTTTTCCTAATGGCTAATTATTATATTATCCTGAGAAGTTTGTTTGGTGTGGGAACAGTGCAGTGACCTAGTGGTTAGCATTTCTGCCTCACAGCATGAAGGTCCTGGGTTTGAGACCCAGGCTCAGCGAGGGCGTTTGTGTGTAATTTGCAGGTTCTCTCCGTGTGGGCGGGAGTTTCATCTGGGTATTCTTGTTTCTTCCCACAGTTTGAAGACATCCACATTGGGCTAATTGTTCTAAATTGCCCCGAGGTGTGGATGTGATTGTGAATTGTTGTGTGTTTTGCCCTGTGATGGTCTGGTGAGCAGTTCAGGGTGTACCCCACCTTCGCCTAGAGTTGGTTTCCCCTGACCGTAATAGGAATGAGTGGCTCAGCAAATGAGTGAGTGTTTGGTGTGAAGATTTTTCCATTTCCTGAGTTGGTAAACAGGATCGGAACAAACGACAAATCCACGGTTCGAGTTTCATAATCCAATTTATCTTTTTTTTTTGTACCCATGGCACATGAAGAAAAGCAACCATAATATCAAAACAATATAAAAAAGGAAGTCAGTAAAGTTTTACAAAGAATAGATGCGGAATGTTGTATTTTTTCCAGTATGACCGTAAGGCACAGTCATTACCACTCCCTTGTCTGCAAGTGTGTGAGATCTCAGTAACCACAAACCCTAATGTATGTATTAATTTATTCTACATTGCTAATTTTGACTAATGAAACATAATAATCAAACACATAGTTGCACCATGCTCACTGGTTTGAGGCACATTGGAAAGTGTTATAAGCACCAACTCTTATTTTACTCTTATTTTAGTGGAATTTTTTTTGTTAGTTTTTTTTAATCAAGCCAAGCACATCATTGGAATCAGGAGCCACTGGGATTGGTAGAATTTTCCAGGATAATCTGTGGCCCTTTGCTTAGAACATACCAACAAATGATGCACCTGGCACGTAGCCTACATGTAAAAGCATCTCCAATTGGAAATGTTAGCAAGTTTGACTAAAATATCTGATGAGGAAAATTTTACAGAATTTAACTGCCAGCCAAATAATGTGTCGTCAAATCAGGAAGGCAGGGACAACTTCCAAACTAATCCATTTGTGGTGCCTACTCTAATTATAATTTATTATAAGCATTTAATAGGAGATATTTATATATATTTATATATATATATATACACACATTATATATTTTGTGTAGCTTTTTATTCCTAAGCTTTGTCCAAATTGTAGATAAAAAGGTATATGATAATGTCTGTGCCTTTAAAATGAAAACAGAACCAAACAGTTATGTTATTTTTCCAGTTTAACAGTTGTGCATTTTCCAGATTAATCCAATGCTGGCTCCATATAGGCAACGAACACAGACCCTTTCACTTTGACTGAAGGTAGGACTTTACCATAAATATAGTGTTGAACCTGCAACAACATACTGGATCAAACAGATCAGAAACATCAGCTTCATATCTAAACAACACTAACAACAATCCACCCCTCAGATGCAGTTAACACTTTTCTCTCCTATTGGCATTAGGATGTGTAACCAGACTTGAGATGAAGGGCTGTATTATGCTTCTTTTCACAGTTTTTTCTTTTACAGGGAAATGAAATGTCATGGCACAAGCAAATAACAACCAATTCATGTATTACATAGAGCATAGCCATACTTCTGGGGGAGGGGAAGAAAAAAGAAAAAAGAAAAGAAAAAAAAGAAAGCGTTGTCTTCAGTGCCAAGAACAAGACATTCCAGTGGTTAAAGGACACGCTTTATAACTGTGTATGGCAGGACACTCATACATCAACATTCATACAACTACCTATAAATATTGCCGTTAGTCTTCTGGTCAATGGGAATCGAACACCTGGCAATATTCTAGAGAAGGGTAATGAGCAGGAAGGCTAATCCTCACAGGGTTTGACAAGGCATCGGTAAACACAACATCCTCCTAAAACACAACAAATTGAAAGAGAAAGGCTCTTACAGAACTGTGCAAAGACAAGGAATGAGATCGCAAAAAATCCCACCCGACATGTGTCTCCAAGGAGATCCAGCAAACCTATGAGAACACTGGGTACACACACTTCTCCTCAGATTATGAATCAATTCCAGTCAAATCCTTTAACAAACCACAAGACGTTACCACAGTACATACATTTTCGGGACCAGATAGGTAAAGTCCCTAGAAACTTAGCGCTGACACACATTGATATCTGATACCTATCGAATCTGTGGAGCTCTGCTAGAATTCCACGGTATCAGGGTGCTGGAGTACGAATATGCTTATTTTAAAGAGTCTTCACCATTGGAGTCTACTTAACGACCAAAACCACAAACTCCTTACCCTTCGTTTTTACTCTCCTACCCACTCATGCGCATGGTGAAAAAAGATCATATTTAATATGCAGAAATAATAATAAAAAAAGAAACAAATAAAAAAAGTAATGGTAATGGTGATCACTTGAATGCTTCTAATACTCCCACATAGTGGAGCTGTCCAGGCTGTCAGCATTGGCCTTCAGAACACCAGCATGGTCTCCCTTCAGGTACTTCCCTTCACTCGACTTGATGGCCAACTTGTTGTAGTCGCAGAACTCCAGAAAGAAATCGACTGGAGTGTCGCTGCTGCTCACAACTGAAGACTCACTACCTACCATCCAGTACTTCCCTGTGGAATCTGATCAGAGACAGAGGTCATCAGATGTTTCATACTGTATGCGCTGTTCCAGTCCCATCCCCCCCCCCACCCCTATTGTGTAACTTTATAATGTTTAGTCTCACGGCATGTACCAAGCGGAGAAGCCTACTCACCTTGGAGACTGTAGGCTCCATTGCGGAACTCCAGCCCAAAGACATCGTAAGAGGATCGGTTGGAGTCCAGAGTCCCAGTGACCTTCCTACAGCCGATGAAGCCATGCTCTCCCCTCAGCACGATGATGGGTCGGTTAATCAGCTTCATCAGGAATTCCTCAGACTCTCCTACAGGGGATAAAGTTACATGAACATGGCATATATGGCTAAACAGCCTTCTAGTCATTTCAGACTAGTTATACTGATACCATGATAAAACAGGGATATCAAAAGATATTAAGCATCCAATTTACCAAATTAAATTGAAAAAAAGTTTATAAAATGGATTGATGTTAGATACCACCCTAAAATGAACTTGTGTGTGTGTGTATATATATATAAAATAAAACACAGAAAAGTTTGCTTATGCAAAAATCCTTTCCTGCTGTACAACCTTTAGTCAGATCACTGTTCAGAAGATGAGAAAAGGGAGCAACAAATGGAAGGAAGGAAGGAAGGATAGAGAGAAGAAAAACAAAGGAAGGAAGGGTGGAGAAGGAAGAAAAAGGAAAGAAGGATGAATGGATTTACAAATGATTTTATTCACCATTCTACCAGCAGATTCTCCATCACACATGAACCTTTCCTTCACACTTTATTAACAGGCCACAGGTAGAAAGGATTTAGGATCATGTTTTGTGATCTTTGCTCTTTTATAAATAATTTGTAAGAACATTTAGAACAAAAACGCATTTCTATATTGTAAATTCTTTTACACGTGAAACTCACCTGCAGAATCAATGCTGGCTGCTAGCTGCCCGTTCTTTTTGGCCGCCACATACTTCCCATTGGCGGCACGCAGGGTAATTTTCGTTCCTTGCCATTCGATATCGAAATAACAGTTGGCAGTCCTGATTGCAAGGAAATGATAATACAGATTAGTTTGATAAGTTTATGATCTTAAAAAAAAAATAAAAAGTCTCCTGGTAAATAACCCCTGACCAATTCAAGCATCCTACATTTTTGCACACACAGTTAATGAGAAGCGAGACGACGTGACACTGAGTAAACCTTCTCCATTCCAGCTAATCCTCACTGACCACACACACTCTGTATAAAGGGTCTATCTGTATAAAATGTAGATGATAATACTGATTCATGCTCCACAGTGGTGGAGGGTTTTTCAAAACACACAAATCAAAGTTAGAAAAGCAAAAGATTTCCCTCAGAGTGAAGGACGTAGCTTCAGTAGAAACAAGCTGTCGGGTGCTATGGCCTCTGTGATATTTACTTAGCCTTCAACAGGAACAGCATGACAGCAATATTACTTCGACTGACTAATAGAATGGACTTGGTGATCAAGGCTTACTTGGTAGAAGCAGTACACTGCAGTCCGCAGTTAGCAGTGAGTGTCCAGTACTTTCCAGTGCAGGTCCTGAAAGCACACTTCTTTGTATCTTTACTCATCTCCATCTGAAAGGTCTCTTGGTCACTCTCTTCATCCTGGTTGGCAGATAGATCCATCCCTGAAAGAGGGACAAGCAGAACAATCAGCAAGAGGCAGAAAATGGATGATTGAGCTGTTTATCACATTTAAATGAGAATGTGTCTATAATGAAAGCTGACCTCCCAGATTTCCCCTCCTATCAGACTTAACCCATTATTTATGCTTATTTACGATGTCAGCTCACTCTTTATTTTACTCCTAAATACATTTCTCAATCTGTTGAATTGTGGCCCATCATGTTTCCCACCGAGCAGCTTGGCAGAACAGATTTCTGCTTTCTAAATTCTGTGATCTGTCCTTGTGTGCTACTACTGGTTGGAGTTCCGATCTTAGAAGCCCCTCGCTCCTGTGGTTGATGATCCATATGGACCTAAATACTGTATACATAGAGTTGACTTTTCACTGCTGGTGATATCAACTCTGTTACTAAAACGATTTAAGTCTACAATTAAGAGAACCATCATGCAGTGAAGTTTCTGCTACATGGTTTGTATTTTTATCTGGTTTCATTCAAATGAGGATGGGTTTTCCTTTTGAGTCTGGTTACTCTCAAGGTATCTTTCTCACATTGATGAGTCTTTCCTCGGCACCATCACCTTGGGCTTGCTCATTGGGGATGTGTAGGGTTTGAAGAAGAAAAGTTAAATTGTTCACCAAATTTGTTTTACTATGTAAAGCTACTCTGCAACAGTGTCAGTTGTAAAAAGCACTATACAAATAAAACTGAATTGATTTGAATAGATGTGATTCAGTCTACCAGAATGTATCCATCAGACCAGCAGTTTATATACAGATATCTCCTAAATCATTACACTGCAATTTATGTACAAAGGAAAGTCTGCTAGGCCTTCTACAGCCAAGTCTACCGGCTCATCAGGCTGGAGCGTGTCCTGGATTCCATAGTGTGATGCGACAAAGAGTTAAATTGCTCCTGGATGGGACACCCATCCCAGTATTTTAACTGATACTTACATTCGTATTGCTGGGTGGACAAAGGTACACTTGTGTTTGCTGAGGGGTATTAGCACAGTTAGAGTCTTAATGGGATTCGAGCTCAAAACCTCTCAAAACACTCAGCCCAGCACCGACCACAACACAACACAAAACGACCACTTCACACAATTATGTACACAATATATATATATAAACAACCTCAGAGTATATCAGTAACCTCTTTGTTTTTCTCCCAAATTCACATACACACAAATCCACATCTTAATCCCTGGAATTGTGGCCCATTACGTCTCCCACCGAGTGGCTTGGCAGAACAGCTGTGACTCAGTCCACCAGAATGTATCCGGTTTACAAAGGCCAAGGAAATCAGACCACCAGTTATACACAGACATCTCCTAAATCAATACATTGCAATTTTGTACACAATTACTCCACAAAAATTAGTCATGCTGTTGCAATCCCTGCAGCACTGCATCAAAGATAACCACATGCGAGATTTTTTGGGTAAACAGTAGAAATACATACATTTACACTTTGGATACATTAGAATTGATTTCAAGACTAACTCTTTTATAATATACATGCTTATAAAAATCTGTTTCTGCTTCAAAACCAACTAAAACATCTATCCCTGCAATGGTTAAGTCACAGTGAACAGACGCCTGCTGGCCTCTGGAAAGCAAGATAGAATTTCCACTGAAATATGCAAGCCTGAACGAGCAAGGAAAATAAATGACCACGATGAGAACCACATGGTTGCGAGTAGGAAAAATCTTTATGGCAAACCCGGCTTTAAAACAGTGACTGACCAAAGGGAATATGTTGTTAATTTTTCAAGACCCAAGCAGAGAACTTCCTATGCAGCAATTTTTATAAGCTATTGAGTGACGTGTCTGCCCTGCCCTCCCCCAAAAAACACACACAGTCTCACAGATGCCCAGTTGATCTGTCCACACCATGGCAACTGGAGCAAGAGTGCAAGGCTGCTATTCAATCAGACCTCAATGGGATGGCTGCAGACAGCACTATGACATTTGCTGTTATACAATAGGAGGGAACGTTGGGATAAAAATGTTATTTGGACAAGGAGAGGCTACCGCTAACAAATTCACAGCTACTTAGCTGAACATTTATCTTGTCAGCAGTTTGAACGGTGCTGCAGATGTTATCAATATGGGAGAACAAAAGCAGGCAGGAAAGCATTTCCGTATTCGTGGTGGATCGGTACACTGATCCAAAGAGCACCACAAGAAACAAACAGCAGGACATGGAAAAGGGAAATCTCCCGATGATTTAACAGAGGAATGAGCTAAAGCACGGATTGGTTAAGCAAGCCAATGTTTTTTTACGAAGCAGAAAGTCCAGCCAGGCGCCATTGTCCTGGTGAACGCGACTGCCTACGAGGTCGAGCAGCTGGGGTGCACAGGCGGCCAAGGCCTGACCACACTGCCTTTGTTCTCACTCAACTCAACCACTCCACCCTCCACATGCCAAAGGAAGAAAAATCTCAGGCTCCTCCGAATGCAACTCTGCACATGGCAAACAAAGAAAGAACTGAAGCCCCAATGAACATGACAACCAATCAACTTAACACACTTGACAAGATGAATTATTAGTGAGGATCATACAGAAGTAGGCCATAAAGCACTCTGATCCCAGATGAGATGACTTTCTACATGACTAAGTTCCTAATGCAAGCCATATGCGGATGGCAATAAACCTCTAAAGCATGAAGAACTGCAACACCACAGCAATTCCATCCCAGTCACATCACCAGAACCCAAGACCCCCTGGAAACAAAGGCAACCTTTTCAGTTCTGTCATGCACAGACCACGTGCTTGCTTTCAGCTCAGGCCTAATGACATGTCCTCAACACTAACCAGGCCTAAAATCAAAAATCCAACTCCTGGCATTGTAGAGTGAATCATAAACTACCCCCACCCCCAAAATCACCACCACTTACAGCCCATTATCCTTAAAATCAGCTGACACGGACGGGGAGAGGCAGGGTCATCATATTCAAACATTATCACATCGTCATGTTTCAGCAAGGTTTCTACACAGTCATATCCATTATTTCATCCTCGCTCCAGCCGTTCTATTCCTCCGAGTGAGTTGTAATGTCTGCTTTCGTTATTAATTTAATTACAACAAACTGGATCCTCCACAATGCAGCAGTTGTGGAATTCCATGAGAAATCAGGCAAGCCTGCGTGCTGACGCTGGCCAGCAGATTATTTTCAGGCTTGGATTCCCTGCCTGCCATCTCAATATTCGCAGGCAGGCTCAGGAAAGAGAGGAAATGTGCAAATACAAAATGGATGCTGCTATGCAGTGGTCCAACCCATCTCTAAAAAGAGCAAGAGAGACCATATTGAACTGTATTTTTTGATTTTCTGTATGTTTCTGTATTTTTCGAAAGAATGAAGGACGTGAGCATTACAACAAACTTCACACACTGCAGTTTTTCCTTTTCACTGGCAGTCATCCATTAGTTTTGGGCATAACCACACAGGGGCCACAAACCATGGAAGACAGGATCATAATTAAGAACAGAATGACATATAATCATAGAGGATGAGAGGTATTTTTGGAGAAGATAAAGCTGGCTAATAATACACCAGGGTTACAGGCCAGTGTGTATCCTGATGCACAAAATACTTGCAAAAATAATATGATGTACAGTAGAGATTTCTGGGGACATAAAATCAGTGAAATGTCCACCCTACCTTGCCTGGTGGACACATTCCTGTCGTTGGCAGCAGTGAGCACGACTTGAGGGTGGCTCTGCTCCAGGACGAACAGCTCATCCTTGCCCACTTTGGTGCTCTTGCCGGACTTCATGGTGCCACTGGGTCCCGAGGGGGCCAGGTATTTCCCCGTCCCGTCTCGGAAGGCTACCTTTCCGGA
Source organism: Porochilus rendahli (assembly GCA_039654305.1). Classification (NCBI taxonomy): domain Eukaryota; kingdom Metazoa; phylum Chordata; class Actinopteri; order Siluriformes; family Plotosidae; genus Porochilus; species Porochilus rendahli. Next base: position 38,256,368 of record JBCNYG010000001.1, read on the forward strand.
ACGGAACTCCAGCGTGTAGCCGGTGCTCTTGTCGGGCTTCTGCGTCAGCGAGCCATCGTTTTTGAGAAAGCGGTTGTCTGAGGTCTGCAGGTGATACTTCTGCTCATGGAAGACGAGTGTGATGAGCGAGTCTACGCCCCACGGCACGTCGCGGTCAATGGCCACCTCGTCGTCCTTGGCGCTCAGGTGCGCGTACCTCTTGCGCGTCACGCTGAACAGGTTGAGCTGCGGGTGCATGGCGATGTGCACGCTCCATTTCTCCGCGTGGCCCGGGCTCTGCGCAAAGCAGGTGATCCGGTCCTCGGTGCCGCCCAGGTAGCGCCGGTGCGGCTCGGACTGCAGCGACCAGCGGCCGTCATCATGCGCCGTCACCACGAAGCGGCAATCGTCGCTCGGCGCCTCGGCGTCTCCGGTCACGTTCCCGTCTTTATCTGCGGCGATGTAGCGGCCCAGGTGGCTCTTTAGGAAGAACACATTGGAGTCTTCACCGTTCTGCTCCAGCGTCCAGATCTGCTTCTTCTTCATGCTGGTGGCTGAAGCGTTGATCTTGAAGCCGAACGTCTCAGCTGTGAGATATTTGTTCCCACAGTTGATGAGTCCGAACTGGATGGTCAGCATGTCGCTGGTTCCGTTAGACGTCATGTTGGCTGCAGGTCGAGGAGAGTTCGGCTTGTGCGCTGGAGAGGTGAGTGTGAGGGTGTGTGTGTGCTGCTGCAGCAGTGATGCCTGTGATGTGCTTGTGCGCGTGTGTCCTGGCTCTTTGTTTGGGGAGCGTCGCCACTCACAGCGCGCGCGTCTACACGCAGCTGAAGCTTTTATACACGTGAGTGATGTCAGGCGCACAGCCCCGCCCACTTTCACCACATCTGTTTTATTATTATTAAAAAACAAAACATTCTTATACGTAACTGCTGATATTATGAATGTTCAACAACAACATTTGTACTATTATTTAAATTTGTATATATTTTTACACGTATTGTTATTTTGTTTAAGTTGAATATTGAGTTGGTATTTAATTTATGTGTTTCTGACTGAAACTTACCAGTTCATTTTCTTATAAATAAATTATTATTTGCACTGTACTGGATGTACTCAGGGTGGCATGTTCTAGTCCCAGGCTCAGAAAGTATGTTTCGGTGTGGAGATTGCATGCGTTCCCTGTGCTTGCATGGATTTTCTCTGGGTACTCCGGTTTCCTCTCACAGTCCAAAGAACTTCACATTAATTAGGCTATTTGGCCATTCCAAATTGCCCCTAGGGTTGAGTGTGAGTGTAAATGGTGTTGCCCCTGAAATGGACTGGTGTTAAGGGTGTACCCCACTGTGCCAAGAGAAGGCTGAGGCAGGCTAGGAATGGATGGATGGATGGATTTACTCAGAAGTTAAAGCGAAATGAAGGAAATGCCTCTCAATCTCTCCTGTTAAGCTTGCCTGACCATCGCAGGGCCAACCCACATAACCATGCACACTCACATTCTCGCCTTGGTTATGGAGTGTTGCTCCCCAAATTCTAACTGTATTATGCTTAGTTCATTCCTTCGTTCATTCATCCCCTTATGGTCAGGGTTGTAGTGGCTCCAGAGTCTATCCTGGGAATATTATGCATGAGATGGGAACACACCTTGGATGGGATTCCAGACCATCACAGGGTACCAAACAAGTTTTCTCTCTCTGGATCCTGTTTCCATTCCTTCACCACCTCTTCAGTTTGTAGGACAGTGTGTTCATGGGTCCTGTCAGTGACTACAAACACGGATAGTGTGATATCTACCAAATGGAAGCAACCACAGATCTAGTGCTTCTGCTGGCTGGCTACAGTGTGCACTTTACGTTTCTCGTTTGATTAAAAAATATTGAATGTTTGACCTAAAGTAATCCGATCGGTGAAAGGACTTTCCAGTGGAATGAGCAATTTTGACTTTGAAATGAGTTTGGCTTCACTGGGGAGTGGGAGCGTGAGGAAACAAAACCCAAACTGTTTTTCTACACAGAGATCTATTCACAGCCTGAGCACACGCATTGCATGGTTCAGGAAGATACAGTCAAATAAACAGTAGCTCCATCCAAATAATACTGGCAGCTGTTGAGTCAGCGAATATATGCTAGAGCTGATAAACATTGTTTTTTATCAGTATCATACAGTTCGCTGTGGGACGAACAAATTAAATGTTAAATGTTCCTAACGTTTTGCACGTTATCATATCTTTTCTTTTGAGTATTATCATAAGGACCAGAAGATATAGAAAGGTTGATACAATTCATCCAAATAAAGAAAGAATAAATACATTTTGGTTTCAATCTCAACCGAGGGTGCTTCTGTGCAGTATCTGCTTGTTCTCCCCATGCCTGCTTGAGTTTACGCTGTTGGGGCACTCAGGTTTCCTCCCACAATCCCAAGATATTAGGTTAGTTGCCTACTCAAAATTGTCCATAGTTTTTAGCCCATGTGTTTGTCCTATAATAGACTGTAGGCCTGTTCAGTGTTTCCCACCTCTCACCCAAAGCTGGGATTGGCACCAGCTTCCCCCACGACTCTGACCGATACATGATACAGATTACGGATGGATGGATGGATCTTTCACCAAGGTGGTTGTTTTTATATATATTTAAAGTACACCTGTATATGGCCATCTTCTTTTCAAAATAAGATGTATTGTTTTCAGTTATTATTCCTGAGACTCATCTATAAATATTTTATATCTGCTTTCCATGACTATTCATAATAGGTCCATCAAATAATATTATTATTAGCTGATACAGTAGATGTAAACATGTTGTTTTCAGTGCCTATGCTAGTTTCCACCCATCTCTCAGTAAGGTGGATTAGCTGTGCTGAAATGCCACTCTATGTGAATGTGCACATCCCACCCCGACAGTACTCCCACCTCATGCCCAGAATTCATGGAATAGGATCTGGATTCCTTCCAAGCCTGACCAGGATAAAATGCTTACTGAAGACGAATAGAATAAACAGTAAACAGTAAACTCAGTTTACGGCTACAGCTTGTTAAGAAAACAAGACGCAAAATACATAATACTGAGAACTTTACACTTGCAGTGTGTGATTTTATAGTGGTTTAGCAAATTGTTTGTTTATTGGGGGGTGGGGGGGTATGCTGGCTCAGTGGTTAGCACTGTCGCTTCACAGCAAGATGGTGCTGGGTTCCAACTTCGTGGTTGACTGGGTTCTTTCTGTATAGAGTTTGCATGTCTTTCCTGTGCTTGCATGGGTTTCCTCCTGGTGCTCTGCTTTCCTCCTACAGACCAAAGACATGCACATTAGGTTAGCTGCTTATTCTACATTTGCCATAGGGGGGAAAGGAGTGTTAATGATTGTTTGTGTGCATGCTAGCCCCCCAAAGAGATTTGCTGTTCAGGGTCTACCCCCCTCTCATCAGGAAGTCCACTGGAATTGGCTCCAGCTTCCCCCACAACCCTGATGGATAAGAGGAACTGATAATGGATGGTTGAATGGGTGGATGGGTTGCTAGTGTACTTGGCAAAATGAATGAATTAATATTGCAGTCAGCAAAGAGAAAAGCATTAAGTTAGAAGATGGGGTGGGGGGTGGGGGTGGGGGATGGTGGAAGGTGAAATCACACATTTCTCCAGACTCATCATTCTGAGTCCTAAAATTTCAGTCCTGAAAGCATGCATGCAAATGATTCTCTGGTGGGATGTAGATAAGATCTCCGATTTTGAATAGCATGTAAAAATAGAGGGATACAAATAGATAGCAGTTGCACCTTCTCTCAAGTTTTTAGTCTAGAAACCTTCAACTACATGCATGAAAGAACTCATTAATTTGGAATTTGTAGGATTGTACTGCTAGCGCGTATGCCTCAAATATATACTGGGTTTTTTTTAACACCACACTGCATAATAGTCTGAGCAATATATTAAATATAGCAAAACATGCCTGATACAGTCCAGGAGTAACTGATGAGCAGCCATTTCAGCACTGGAGAGACTCGGAGTGATCTTTGTTCACATGATAAAGCCACTTCAGTTACCATGGCGACAGAGCTCCAAATCTGCTTCTCTGAAAAAACAAGACTCATCTGAGTATAATCATGAGCACTAGTGCAACAATGCAACAAAACCACCTTTTTTATGTTTGTAGCTATACAGTTTTTAACCGTACCTCATATATAAGAGCTGCGTGAACTGCGGCATGTTTAGAGATAAGCCTTAAGGATAAGTACTCTTCTAAGTTAGGCTAAAGCTTTGCCTAAATAAACGTGGTCTGCAAAAAAAACTCATTAGGTGTAGCTACTGGGGGTGATGTCCTGAGAAGTGTTGTTGCTGTTACAGTTATGTTTGTTTGAACAGAGGGTCAGTACATTCATCTGAATCACCCAGTGCACCTACATGTAACCAAGACTTTTCTTTAGTTTGTCTTTTAGCTCTAGTCGTATCCTTTGTGTGCTGTACACTGTGTGTGTGTCTTCCTTTCTCCACCCATGTCTCTTCCTCTTGCTCTCTCTCTGTTCCCCGTTTAAATGTTGGCTTTGGCACGGCTGAGGAGGAGGTGTGATGTTGTGCATATCGATGGTGTGCTGCAGCACTGCGTCAGGTGCGACTTGCCAGCTCCTTCTGAACGATCTGAAGCATCAATCCTTCTCAGATGCTTTTTCCACCAATCCAGTCAGACAGCCATTCCCCATGTCTTCCCACCCCCTCAGACAAGGATGAGCCAGCATGCAGCTGTGAGCCTCTACATTAGAATAGCTCTTTGTGTGCACTGCGAATTAGCATTTTATTTACCACGCAAACATCATCCTGTGACTCTTTTCATTTGTGTGAATTTTTATTATGAAGCAACATGGAACTATTCTCATGCTATTTTTTTTAGCACGTCAGAAAATGGGTGTGCTTGGTGTCAGTTTGCAGGATTAATATCCTTCGGCAAGCTTCACCTCCTCTGGGCAGGTCTGAATCTCTAATAAGATGGAACCTTACCGTTTTCCAAGGATGTGCTGCTTTAATATGCTTTAAAACATGATGCATTTGATACAGCTGTACTGTATTGTACAAGCTCTTTTTAAACATAGTATAATGCGATGAAAGATGCATAAAGATATGTCCATTTTTAATGTCTTGCTCCCTCTTACTCTTCTCAAAGGCTGATACAGCACACAGCAGGGACTGCAGTGTTGAGTGCACCAAAGCACCCTGTCACAAGTTCACTGACCTGAATGCATTCTTTGAACCATTTACGCATATCTCTTTCTCTCTCTCTCTCTCTCTCTCTCTCTCTCTCTCTCTCTCTCTCTCCCACACACTCTTCCACTCATGCAGGTTTCACCACCCAGTCTGACACAGCTACTTCTTCTAAGGGTGTTCTTACTGACTGAATGACCTACATACAGTACATTACAGTGTTCTGTTCTTTATGGGTCATGTGTATTTCTTCATGCTTAATTAAAAATGCAGTTAATTTTTGGTTTTTTTTGATGAATTTCATTTAATTTTTTAGGAGATTTAATTTTTAAGAGATAAAATTTTTTTAAGTGGTCTGGTGGCATAGTAGTTAGCACGTTCACCCCATAGCATAGGTTCTGGGCTCAGCAAGGGCGTTTCTGTGTTGCGTTTGTTCTCCCCATGTTTGCATGGGTTTTCTCTGGGTATTCTGGTTTCCTCCAACAGTTCAGTGACATACACATTAGGATAATTTGTTGCTTTAAATTGCCCCTAGGTATGAGAGTGAGTGGTTGTGTACATACTAGACATCTAAAAACAATAGACCGGTCATGCATCGCTCTCGCGGTGTCAACTTGACGCCATCTTGGAGAGTGTTCCCTTTGGGTTTTTGCTATAAAAATAGTTGGGAAAGTGAGCATAAAGAACTTGTTTAAATTCCACTAGAAAGCGATCTGTGGGTTTTTGTGGCACATAACATGTTATCATAATATCAGTGTGTTATTTTTATTGCTATTTGCAACATGCAAACATTTTTATTCCAATAATGCTGTTAATACAGTTAAATATTATATATATAAATATGTCAAGGGTGTACTCTGCCCTCGCCCAAAGTCAGCTGAGATGGGCCCCAGCCTCCCTGCGACCCTAATTAGGAATAAGCGGTTCAGAAAATGAATGAATGAATGAATATATATAAATATACATATA
>JBCNYG010000001.1:38296029-38328812 GCA_039654305.1 Porochilus rendahli
GACTTAATTCACATGCTCTATGTAGTCAGTTGAGATGCACATTTAAGTGTTTCAAAAATCAATATGTCACAGCAGCACTGCCAATCAATGCTCCATTTACCATCACTGGGGAAGCAACTGGCCGCCTGGGATACTAAGAGGGCGTGTAAGAAAAGCATTCCAAGGAAAGGGGGGTAGGGAAGCGTGTGGTTCTGTGTAATCCTTACAAATGCTAATGCAGAAGAAGAGACAACTTCTTGTGATTATGACAGTAGAATGCAGGACGCCTTATAGCAGTAGAAAGTTAGGTCTCTGGTTTAACAAGTATTTATAGGAGATTAGATGTACACAGACAAGAGTTGACTTTTCTGAATGCCTCCAGCTGTAAAAGAGAACATTCAAGAACATCAGCATTATGGTAACAAACAAGTATGTGATTCTAAAAGTAGTTGGATTGGTGATCTTTTGAAAAAAAAAAAAAAAAACTAATCAGATTATTGTTAGGAAGTAGGATAAAGCTCACTAGTGATCAGTGTAAAAAGGGTGGTGGTCCTCCATGGAGCTGCATATCTACTGAAACACTGCTGCTTGGAAAATGTACATGAAAGTCAGATAAATGTACACATCCAACTGTGCTATCAGAATAAGGACTTATTACTGGCTGAAAAAACATGACTTTAAATTTCAGTTATTTAAATATACTTCATGTAAAAATAGGGTGGAATGGTAGGACTTTTTTGGGGGGTTGGTCTGCCAAAGTTGTGCCTGCAGCATGTCTATCCTGAGACAAAATCCTTCACACCTTAATCTCAAATGATGAGGCAGAGCTCATTCCTCCAACTATTTGTAACCATGTGCAGAAATATTGTAACCTACAAACCTCAGTTTCCTCGATTTGATGTGATACAAGTCATCACAAAAGTGTTACCAAATTATTTTATATTTATAATATTTAAAATCTCATCTCCTTTTCTGAAGTGCTTCATCCTGTATTGGGGTCACAGTGGATCTGGAGCCCTCAGGACTGTGGGAGGAATCCCAAGCAAGCACAGGAAGAATATGCAAACTCCACACAATAACACTCTTCCAGGACATGGGCCTCGAACCCAGGACCTTCTTGCTGTTAGGCAGAAGTTCTAGCCACTACACCACTGTGCCATCAAAAGTTAAATATATTAAAAAATAGTTACTTAAATACTAGAATGTGTGTTGGCTCTGCGATGGCCTGATGAGCCATCGCAGGGTGTACCCTGCCCTCGCCCAGCCCAGCCGCCCCGCGACCAAAATTAGGATGAAGCGATTCGGAAAACGAATAAATGATACCTAAATACTTACAGACCGGACAACCTTAAATATCTGAGTTCTGAAACTTGTAAGAAGATTTGCTGGTAGGGTGAGTGATAGGTCTGTTGATATTTATATAAATACAGTCCCTTGGCTTTAGCCTACCCAATGGCATCATATACAGTTTGACATAATCAGCTGTTTCTGTCATAACTACCATTTACAAACTGGTACATAAGCATTACTCATTAGTTACATATTAAACATCACATGTACATCAGAGGGCATTGTAGATGACTATGTATCTAGGACGACTGAGTATATTCACCTTTACAACACTTTTTGTTTTCTCTGACATAAGGTATATCACGTGAACTTTGAGCCTAGCTAAAACAACAACCTTCAAAAGATTATGAAGCAGCAAATGTTGAGACGCATGAGCTCTACGTGCTTATAACACATAAACAAGAGGACATTCAAGCAATCAAGCCTGAGATATGAGATCTTTCATGATAAAGGGGTGGGTCTACAAGCATACAAAGCCATAAAATTAATGTGTCCCCTGATGCAGTACATTACTCTGAAACTGGGCTATATTAACTCACCTTGTCTCTCAACAGTGAGTCATATAGCAAGATGTATTGTGGAAGGTTACTGTAATCAGAGACAAGTAATTAGTTTTATACTTCATAAGCATTTGAAGGTCCCACTCAAGGTTCATGTACACAGAGGCCAAAGAAAACACATGTGTATCTCTCTCTCTCTCTCTCTCTGTAGCAGCTAGCCTATTTACCCAGCACTTAGCAAGGGGCACTACAGTGCACTAGCATTTTAAATTAAGATTACTTCTATACTTATATTCAACAGCACATACAAAAGTAATGTATTTATTCTACCAGAAGCAAAATTAATGGTTGTTAACCTTGTCTTTTGAAGTGAAATGTAAACACATCATGCAGCCATTTAGCCTGTATCATTAGCCTAATTCATTCATATTCCAGGTGTGCATATTAAAAAAACACGTGAAACAGCGGTTTTTAACCCCATCAACAGGTAACAAACAATGTGTCTAAATACATATATTAAGCAAAAAAAAACAAAACAAAGAATAACTTTCATTTCATTATGGGTTAAACCAGGCCTCTCTACAGGCCTGGTAGCTTCCCCTTCTTTTCACTCTCAAGTTGCAAAGAAGCCAGTGTAGCAATGTGCACGCGACAGCCGGGTGTGTGACGCCTGACCAATCAGGCAGCAGAGATCCGAAAGTTTACCTTTTATGGCTAGAGCCGGGAATGTGCAGCAGTATAAAAGCACGCGCCCAGCTCTCCTACTTCACTTTGAGCTCCTGCACGCGCAGCTAGTGCGGAATATCATCCGACCAAACTAAATTTTTCTCCTTAACCAGACAAATCCCAAACCTTAAGGTAAGGCTTGCTATGATCAGTGTTAGTAGTAATAGGGGTTTTAATTCAATATTGCACTGTATTTTAACTATGAATGCAAATATTTGATTCAATTACTTGAATAAGCTAATTGAAACTTGGTAAATCTATTTTTATTCTACTTTGATTTTGTAAAAAAAAAAAAAGTATTGATGATTAAAATTCCGATTTTAAATTGTCGTTACCTAAAACGCTAATTGCTCTTTTGTTGTGACTTGATGCACTGTGGTGTTAAAACTGCACGCACGATTTATTAAACTGATTTTTAAGCCTTTCTTAAATACTGCAGTATTTCGTTGGTCTGTAGTTAAAGAAAACTCGGTCCTAGTCTGCAGGGTTTGATTGGACGGGTATGCCGGCTGTGGAGCTCTTTATGTCGTCTCTGCACCAGGGTGTGACCTACTTGGTGAACGTTACTCCTTAGCTAACTAGCATGCTAGCTGATGAGCTACTCGGTGATCCAGTTCCCCGTTATTCACCTGCTCAAGTGTAGCTGTAACTGCATCGAATTGACTTGGTGTGTCACCTTTGACCGCTGCATTCTTTATTTTTCGTGTTTAGTTTATAGTTGGAGAGAAAATCCCCTTTGAACCCGCCACGCCGGTTTTGAGTAAAAACACCGTTTCGTTCAGTTTCCTCTCAGCGAGTCCGACAATTGGTTAAATTCAAGGTGTGGCTTTTTAAATAGTCGTTAAGATGTAACGGATCAGTTGATTGTGTTGTGGTTAATAACAGCAGTTTAACTGTTGACGCTTCAAACTTTTGAGGCGCTCTTGAGGGAATCAGTGGCATTATATCCAGGACTGGGCTTCAGGTTTATTAATGTGGCCATGTTGAAGCTAAACGTCACGACTCGGGCTGCAGAGTCGTGACGCAGTATCGTTGCCAAGTACGATATAATGCGCCGATATCCGTTTAAAGGGACACGAGGGTATGACGTGTAACCTCTGCTCAGGGAGTGGCCGTGAACATGAACTGAAGTCCATTCCCTTTTTATTGAACCTTTTCTTTCTCTGGCTGAATGCCACACCACCGGCAAACGCAAAGGGTCTCAAACCATTGCCTTTTATGGTAATAGCGAGCAAGTGGAGGTACTTCCATTGTCTGGCGCGTATTGTTTCGCTTTAGCTCCCTCTAGTGGTCACAGTAAAATGCATGACTAACAGGAAATAGGAAGTGTTGGTCTAAAGGGGTCACATGTTTACTGGACGCTTTGCTGCAGTGGATTAATTTATTTATTCACTCTTGTGTAGTTCAACCATGGAGGAAGAAATTGCCGCACTGGTTGTTGACAACGGATCTGGTATGTGCAAGGCTGGATTCGCTGGAGATGATGCTCCCCGTGCTGTCTTCCCATCCATTGTGGGTCGCCCAAGACACCAGGTATGATTAACACCTATTGTAAATAGTGTATGGGGACTTAAGCCACTTGTGTTGCAAAAGTCTTAACACTTTTTAAAATTTTTTGATAGGGTGTGATGGTTGGTATGGGACAGAAGGACAGCTATGTTGGTGATGAGGCTCAGAGCAAAAGAGGTATCCTGACCCTGAAGTACCCCATTGAGCATGGTATTGTCACCAACTGGGATGATATGGAGAAGATCTGGCATCATACTTTCTACAACGAGCTGCGTGTTGCCCCTGAGGAGCACCCTGTCCTGCTTACTGAGGCTCCCCTGAACCCCAAAGCCAACAGGGAAAAGATGACCCAGGTTGGTTTGGTACTAAATGTAAAAATGAAGCGACTGCCTCTTTTCTGATCCTTTAAACCTTTTGTTTTCTATGAATTCATCCTGCTCATTCCTTCATTCACTTTCTCCAGGATTCATCTTCTCTGAACTCCTGAGTTTCTCATCTTTTGGAACCAGCAGGTTATTTCTGTCCCTGCCTGGTTTTTCTGCACTTTGTTTGTGTCCAGTATTATACTTGATGCCCCATTTTAATTCTGACTTTCCTTTGATTCTAACCGCATGGTCTGTGGTGATGAGAGAAAATGAAGGGATAAACCTGACTTTCTTTCTCCCCCCCGCCCATCTAGATCATGTTTGAGACCTTCAACACCCCAGCCATGTACGTTGCCATCCAGGCTGTGCTATCCCTGTATGCCTCTGGTCGTACTACTGGTATTGTGATGGACTCTGGTGATGGTGTGACCCACACTGTGCCCATCTATGAAGGTTATGCCCTTCCCCATGCCATCCTCCGTCTGGACTTGGCAGGCCGTGACCTGACTGACTACCTCATGAAGATCCTGACTGAGAGGGGCTACAGCTTCACCACCACAGCTGAGAGAGAAATTGTCCGTGACATCAAGGAGAAGCTCTGCTACGTTGCTCTTGACTTTGAGCAGGAGATGGGCACTGCTGCCTCCTCCTCCTCTCTGGAGAAGAGCTATGAGCTGCCTGACGGACAGGTCATCACCATTGGCAATGAGAGGTTCAGGTGTCCCGAGTCTCTGTTCCAGCCATCTTTCCTGGGTAAGAACTTTTGGCAGAAAGCTGGTGTCATCTGTGCTTGTTCTGTTGTAGTGCTTCTGGAGACCTTGACTAATATGGTTTTGATCCTCAGGTATGGAGTCTTGTGGAATCCATGAGACCACTTTCAACTCAATCATGAAGTGTGACGTGGATATCCGTAAGGATCTGTATGCCAACACGGTTCTGTCTGGTGGTACCACCATGTACCCTGGCATTGCAGACAGGATGCAGAAGGAAATCACATCCCTGGCCCCTAGCACAATGAAAATTAAGGTGAGTGTGGTTTACTGGATATGGCTTGATACACATGTGCCTGAAGCAAGATGGCAGGTGAAGGTTTTAACATTACTAATCTTGATGTCTTTACAGATTATTGCCCCACCTGAGCGTAAATACTCTGTCTGGATTGGCGGTTCCATCCTGGCCTCCCTGTCCACCTTCCAGCAGATGTGGATCAGCAAGCAGGAGTACGATGAGTCTGGACCCTCCATCGTCCACCGCAAATGCTTCTAAACAGACTGTTACCACTTCACGCCGACTCAATCTGCGCAGAGAAATACCTGAAACGACAACATTGGCATGGCTTTTGTAATTTTTGGCGCTTGACTCAGGATCTAAAAACTGGAATGGTGAAGGTGATGGCAATGTTTTTTTGGCAAATAAGCATCCCCGAAGTTCTACAATGCATCTGAGGACTCAAAGTACTTTTTCTTTTTTATTTCCTTTTAGTCATTCCAAATGTTTAAGTGCATTGTTCATGAAACTTATTTGCCTCTATGAAGGCTGCCCAAGTAGTTGGGAGCATACTTAACATTGTAGTATTGCTTGTATGTAAATTATGTAACAGAAAACAATGTCTGGGTTTTTGTACTTTCAGCCTTAATCTTGGTCCTTTTTGTTTTCTTTGTGTTACAAAATGGAAATACAAAGCTTTACCTTTATTCAAAATGTAAAGGTCCATTCCCTTTGGGCAAATGTTAAAGCTGTATGGAACCTGGTAGTGCCAGATACTTGGTGGGGCCAACCTGTACACTGACTAATTCAATACCCAATAAAGTGCACATGTAAGATGATGTCACTTGTCTTGTGTTCTGTCTTAAGGTAATGGTGGAGACCATACTAATAGTTCATAAGGAAGCTAATCATAACATTAACATAATTACTACATTTTAATCACTGACTATTACTGCAATCATTTCAACCCTAATCTGTCCTAGGATGAAAACAATCCTGTTTGTCCCTTCACTCTTCTGTGAACTGGAGTTAAATCTTTTCTTAGAGGAAGTGACTTGACTTTCCATCAAAAATACGCTTGCATTAACCTTGGAGTCTAACCATAAGGCCAATTAAGCACTGTCAAACCTTTAAAAATTAAAACTCCTGTTATTTAAGCTTAAAGCTACAGTTCTTTTTACTTGAGCAGTAAATTATTTCCATGACTATTTTTTTTTAATTTTTTTTCCCTTTAACCTTACTATCAAACAGTCATTCACTAACACCATGAATGAATATGCCAACCAATTTAAGAAGGCTGATCACGTGTATCACATGGCTGTTTTCATGTTATGTTTGAGAGACTAAACAGCAGATGGCAGTGTGTTCATTCAGCAGATTTACCTGCAGTATCCTCCTTCTACACTGCAGCTAAATCCTCACCAAGCTGCAGAGCACCACTGTTTCCTCCTGGGAGAGGATGAAAAATATCCTCTGCAATGAAAGTGGCAGTGAACAGAAAATGTGGTGTGCATTATTTTAGTGCTCTGCTAACATGCACTTTTAAGAGCTGTTTTAGGCAAATTTCAGTGAGCTGACACTCCTTTGGTCTATCAGCAAGGTGAAGATGGGTGCCCTAGTTACATGTTATTTACCCCAAGCTGTGATCTGACAGCACTTGAAATATGAGTCCCTGCTGAGCCTGTGTTTTATCAGAGAGAGCAATTATAGTTGTTGCAGTTGCTTAGTGCTTCTAATCTAATGTGATGGTTTATGAGTTTTTAAAATGCTTTGTACTTGATGGCATCTAAATTAAAACGCTGTGTAATGTCTTTCTTGGTTACCTTCAATCCGGTGTTTGAATTACATTCATGTTAAAACAAGGTCACATCTCATTTCTTTATAAGTGCTTTTCTCTGTCTGGGTCCTTCACTCACTGTCAGGTGCATGGTAATGTGAATGTAGTGCACCGTTTTGAAATGATTTAAGGTGAATAGATTAAAACGATAACACATTTGGAAATTGAGGACCACTCTTCTCTGATTAGATTAGATTCCAAAGTAATAGTTTTAGTCTTAAACCATACATCATATAAACCTTTCCAGGAAAAAGATCCATGTTTGTACAAAACCTGGATATGAACATGACCCCAATTACAATTAAACACCTTTTATGCTAATTTATTTAATAGATTCAGTCACTCAAATAGAGGTATGAACATTGTAGTGTGAATATGATTATTTGGTGTTATTTCTATCATATGTGCATTCATTTTTGCCAGATTGTTAGTAGTGTGTGTGGCATGGTGGCTTAGTGGTTAGTATTGTCTCCTCACAGTAAGAGGGCTTCCTTCAGGTACCCCAGTTTTCTTCCAACAGTTCAAAGACTTGCACATTAGGTTAACTGGTAACTTTAAATTGCTCATAGGTGTGAATGTTAGTGCGAATGGTTGGTTGTCTTTGTGTTAGCCATGCAATGGACTGGTGACCTGTGATCCTAATTAGGATTAAGTGGCTTATAGAATGAATGAGTGAATGAACTGACCTAACACTACTGGCATGTTTTAAAAAGGTAAAAGGAACCTGGAGGAAATACACACAAATGGAAATAGAGTCTTTCATTTCTGTCTTTGTGGGGACATTCATTAATATAACACATCCCCTATCCTCTTACCTGAACCTTAACCACCACTTTGTGTAACCCCAAACCCTTTACCCTAACCCCTAACTTAAATCTTACCTGATCTCCAAAGTCTTAACACTCAAACAGCCCTTTGAAGAAGTAAGGACCTGCCAAAATGTCCTAACTTCCCCAAATCTCCTCAGTCTGTTGGTTAAAAATGTATTCTGATCCTCAATATGTAGCAAGGCATTATGGAGACGTAGTGGTTACCGAGTCTGAACCACAGCTAGAATGTTCTGGGTTTGATTCCCTTTTTTCTTGCTTGGATTTCCTCTGGGAACTTTGGTTTCCTTCCATATGCCAAAGACATGCACATTAGGCTCATTGGCTGTTCCAAATTTCCCCTATGTATGAGTGTAAGTGTTAAAGGGTTGTGTGTTTTGGGCCTACGATGGAATATAAGCAGTTCAGGGTGTATCCAGCCTCCCCGTGACCCTAGAAGGATTAACCGGTTTGGCAAAAGAATGAGTGAATGAATATGTAGCATGTACCCACATGCACCCATCTAATACAAGTGCATGTTTGTTCCAGAACATACATGGACTGTGACAGACCTACAGCAGGGATAAAATACAACAGCGCCATCAAGTGCTGACATAGTTTCACTATGAATGCTTACACTGTACACAAGTTTTCAGTATAATTAATTTTGAAACCCATTTTGGCCAGAGTGCACATGAGAAAGTGAAATTTAGGGGGCTGCAACACTATTAAATCCATTGATTACAGAGGCCCTTCTGGACTTCTGGTAAAATTAGTGCTGTTGGTCTCAGAGCAATTTTGCTGGGCTAGGTCATAGTCTACCAGAGTATATGGGAAAGCTCTGAGTGGGTCTGACAGATCACTGACTCCACACTGTGACTCAGGCACGACTCCTGGCTCAGCCGGAGACTCTCTGTGGACAGCCGCTGCACTGCAGCACATGACCCACATCATCAGTAGAAAGGATCAGTACATAGCGTTGTGATTCTTGAACTGTGTTTCATAAGCTGTAAACATAAAACATCACACCTTCCTAATGAAGTGAGAGATCCCTATAATGTTACATTTCTGAGTTGTTCTCATTTGCTGCCATCATGTTTTAGGGACTAAAATAATGGTGCACTCTTCAGCATGACAAGTTGATAAGTGAGAGTATTGACGTGCTTCTAAATTTATTACCCATTCAGTATTTACATCTTTATTTCGGAAGCTAGTTGACAGATTTCATCCTTCTATCTATTATCCAGAGCACTTATCATTGTGGGTCTTAGAAGGCAATCCCAACTGACTTCAGGTGAGAGGTTGGGTTCCTACAAACACATAATGCTTTTAAATTGTTGTGATTGTGAGGTTTTATTTGTGACATGGTAATGACATAACAGATACAACTACCATTGATTACATCACTCTTACATCATCAAAATAGTGGGTATTCTATGGGATTTTAAAATGTATTTTCAGTGTCGTCTGCATGGCATTTTCTGTACATTTATACAGTACAGTTCTAACTATTTGGCTGAAAAGTGGCAAATTTACCAGTTTTAATAGGGAGGTAACGTGCGACATTGGGCAACATCCCTAGAAAGTAGTGGAAGTGTCGGCACTGTGGCTGCAACATTTCAAATAATGTCCTGGCACTGTAGAACTTTAGTAAATTACGTTGCAGCGACAGTGAATTATGAACCCTGAACAGGCCATCATTCCACTGCAGGACTAACACAGACTCATGGCAGTGTACACCCTGGACAGATCGCCTGGCCATCGCAGGGTATAAAAACGCTGAAGGCACTCCAGTGGCCGAGTCTTTTACGAATGACAGCAATGGTTCTTTTACATGCCTCTGACCACAGACAGTGAGAGACATGGTACAAGTAATTTTATATCTGATAAGGTACTCAACATTTATATCTCACCCAAGTACTTTTAAGATCTTATAAAATGTTCTCAAGCTTTTTTCTCCACAGAATTGTCCTTTACTGGGCTCCGTAGAGACCTCTCTTGACTGCAGTTAAGCAAATCGTCCTCCAAATCCATCATCAAGGCACATACGATCGGTCACCAACCTGGAAGTTTCTCATAAAACTTTCTTGAAACTTTCTTGAGATCTTGCCAAAAAGTACCTAATTTTTTTTACAACCTTCAGAATGTTTTTTCTTCATGTCCCTTTCTGGACCATAGTAATAAGACGCCCTTGTCAGAATTTCACCTAAAATTATTCCGTTTCGACGGGGGCACAGTGATGCAGAGGTTAGCACATCAGTAAGAAGGTTCTGGGTTTGAGCCCCGTTCTCAGCGAGGGCATTTCTGTATGTATTTTCATGTTCTTTCAGTGCTTGTGTTTCCTCCAGGTACTCTGGTTTCCTCCTACATGTTAAATACATGCACATTAGGCTAATTGTTTCAAATTGCCCCAAGGCGTGAGTGTGAAAGTTTGTGTGTTAGGCCTGCGATGGTCTGGCGAGCTGTTGATGGTGTAACCCTGCCTTCGCCCAGAGTTGGCTGAGATATGCTCCAGCCTCCCTGCGACCCTAGTAGGGCTGAGTGATTCAGCAACTGTTGCATCTGTTTCCATTTTCAGTTGTAATCATTTGATTTAAAGAGTTGCTGTGGAGAAAAATACTGTGCGTTTTGCTTTACGTTACAGAAGGACCTTCCTGACTTACAATTGGTTCATTATAGCTTGAACTGGAAAACACACTAACTGATACTGACTGTAGGAATGAACAGAGCTAAGAATGTTAAAGCTATAAATCGCTGACTTTGAGAGTAATAAATCATAGAAATGGATTCAAATTTCAGCTCTCTTGGGGTTTAGACGTGAATACTCTGTCAGTCGTTATAGGAAGTCTAGTCAGCATTGCTGTTCTTTTCATATCACATCCATCCCAGCAGTAATTACAGTTCTGCAGGAGCGCCATCTTTCCATCATGTGCACACTTTATTCTCACACATGCAGAATTCAGACTGCACATGGGTACTGTCAGCACTGCTGCTTTATTTTATTAGTCGTGTGGAAAAGAGACTAGCAGACTGCACAGTATGCTGTTTAGGCTGTATGCGATTGGAGTAATTGCCTATTTTGCCTGAAACACACATTCTTGGCTTGGTGACAGAAGGACTGCAATCATGTTATACGTTCTGGTGATGATCACTGAGCACTGCTCATGGTTCTCTCTCTCTCTCTCTCTCTCCCTCTCTCTCTCGCTCTCTCTTCTCACATTCACTAGTTAGCTGTGTTTAAAAAATAACACTCAAAAAATGTCAGTTATAATAAACTTTTGCTTAATTAAATAATGAATGTGACCCCCGGGCCCTGCACGGGCATTTCTGTATGGAGCTTGCATGCTCTCCCCGTGCTTCCTTGGGGTACTCTGGTTTCCTCCCACAGCCCAAAGACATGCACATTAGGTTAATTGGATGTTCTTAATTGCCCCAGGGTGGAATGTGAGTGTGAATGGTTGTGTATGTATTTCCCAGCAATGGTCTGGTGAACTGTTGAGGGTGTAGCCTGCCTTTTCCAGAGGTGGCCAGGAGAGGATCCAGGCTCCCCACAGTCCTGATAAAGGATAAAGGGGTTCAGAAAATGAAATGAAATAATGTATAATGAAGTCCAAATTCTCTGCCATGTCATGTGAATTTCATCACAAAATGTAATGTATCATATTTATATTGAACTCTAAGTGGTTACTGATGAAAGGATATATAATTTAAATTAATTGGCTGTAAGCTATACCCATTAGGTTTGGTTCTGTGGTAATAAGCTTCTCTTTTCATTATTACTATGATAGTGACATTTGCTGTTGTTTATCTTCTTCATTATCATCATTATTATTATTATTATTATTATTATTATTATTATTGGTGTAGTAGTTAGCACATTCACCTCACAGCAAGAAGGCAAGGCTTCAATTCCAAGCATATCTGTGTGGAGTTTGCATGTTCTCCCTGTGCTTGTGTGGGATTCCTTCGGGTACTCCGGTTTCCTCCCACAGTCCAAAAACATGCACAGTAGGCTAATTTGCCCCAATTGTTCCAAATTGCCCCGAGGTGTGAATTGTGTATGTGTGTAGGCCCTGTAATGGTCTGGCGAGCTGTCCATTGTGTACCCCGCCTTCTCCAGAGTCGGCTGACTCTAATTAGAATTAAGCGGCTTAGAAAATGAATGAATGAACACTTTTACCGACCACCTCCTTTAACATTATTCCAGTACATTCGGTTCCCTCACTATGATAATACTAGATGCCACATACTTCAGTTGTGTATGTGCAGTGACTATAAACATTAGCATGGCTTGTCTAGAGCAGATTGCTACCTGTCACTGTCCCTGTTGAAACATTGCTCTCCCACTGTCCTGTTACACTATTATGCCTCTGAAATTGGATTCACTACAGTATTATTCATACTGATAACTTGTTACCCTTATATCCTGCACATCAGATAATATAGTACATGCTTCCACCTATTATGTGGAGCATTCTATTAAATTACAACAGCTAGAGATATGAACCTACTGTATTTGCACTAGGCTCATATAATAATGTTGAAAGTATTTTATTCTATACTAATATTTCACACATTTCAGCAGCCCATTTCTATTCCTAGAAGGATTTTTCAAGTAAGTTTCCAAGCCCTCGTCCTACCCCACCGCACACCACCACAGTTATTTGAACCATGATGCTGTGTATGATGCTGGTTTTAATACATAACACAGCTGTCTGACTAGTGTGGATAGCACCTTTTTTTGTTGCTTCAGTCAGAAACTTTATACATTATTAAGTACACTTACTGTATATCATAGACTGATCTGACAAAAAGGCCAATGTGTGTGTACATGTTTGTGCCAATTATACACCCCATTTTCTGAGAAAGGATGGTTGCTAAGATATAACTGTTTAACATTCATGCAAATTTCCCTGGAAATGTCCCTATAAGTAAAGCAATGCTATAGAAATGGATAAATAGAAATAATACAAATTACATGATGAAGATTACCTGATCCCATATGTTGGGATTGGCTCAAGCCTGCCCTGCAATCCCTGATGGAATCAGCAGTATGGATAATGAATAACTGATGATTGTGACTGAATGATTCAAGTGACACTGTATTTTTCTAAAATAAATTGACAGTTGGATAGATGGTGGGGGTGGTTGATGGTATCTCAAGCTCATGATGGGTCCAATTTTTTTTATTGTAAAAACTGCTAAACAGCACCAAATGTTAAGAACTTTACTACTTAGTAAAATAGAAGAACAGTGCATTCATCCATTCATTCATTTTCTGAACCGCTTATTCCTAATTAGGGTCACGGGGAGGCTGGCGCCCATCTCTGCCAACTCTGGGCGAGGGCGGGATAGAAGAACAGTTCCTTTTTCGTTATCTTTGGATTGGATTGCAGACACGATCCTGGAATGTTTCCAGCTGAATTACTCTTCTGAAGCTCGATATCTCCTGTAGATGTAGGTACTATAGATGTACTGGTAGTGTTGTTTGACCTGGACCTCAGAGGAGCATGCCATACTCCAACACAGTGTAACAATGTACCACTGGTGTAATTCATTCATTACAATATTAATTACCCAATTGACTTTTTGACACTCTCAGTATGTGGGTTGTCTCATCACATCCCTTTGACCCATTTAGTTTCCACTGCAGTGCCATGTTATGTTAATCCATATCAGGCCACTTAACATACACAAAAGTAACTGCACCTTAGAATCATGGCTGTCAAACATATCTACTCTCTGTTAGCTACGATGCTAATAGGGACCTCGTTTTTACAGTCTCACTGGATTAGCCCATGGCCTAGGGCTATGAGCTGGCATTGAACACAAAAACAAATCACTCAGGATAAACTACATTAAATATATCAGGCATGGAACAAGTCAGCTAAGGCACAAAACATGTCCAGGAGTACTCTCTCATTCACTTCTTTGCCAAACCAACAAAGGTAGGGTCACCCTGAACAGCTCAGCAGACTATCACAGGGCCAACACACACAACCATTTACACTTACACCAAGGGGCAATTTGAAGCAGCCAATCAGCTTAATGTGCATGTTTTTTGGTCTGTATGAGGAAACCAGAGTACCTATAGGAAACCCATGCGAGCACTGGAAGAGAAAGAATAACCACCCTCATATAGGCTGGAACTCAAACTCAGGACTTCTTGCTGTGAGGCAGACGTGTTAACCAATGCTCCACCATGCCACCCTGCAGGAGTACTGTTACAGAAAAATAATCAGTGACCGAATGGTTTAATGTGGTATTACTTTTACCAACCAGAAGTTGATTATTTTAAAATAAAAAAAGTGGATCCCGAAGTGTTTCTTTCTTCTTATATCACATATTGTACATTTTAGCACAAGACATGCACATTAGGCTAATTTGCTGTTATAAGTTGGCACCACGCACGGTGGCGTAGTGGTTAGCACGTTCGCCTCACAGCAAGAAGGTCCTGGGTTCGATGCGTTTCGATGCCAGCTCGGGCGTTTCTGTGTGGAGTTTGCATGTTATCCCCGTGCTTGCGTGGGTTTCCTCCGGGTACTCCGGTTTCCTCCCACAGTCCAAAAACACCTTACCTTTCATGTGTTGATTTTTGTGTTGCAGGAAATCGTGTTTGGTTCTAGTAAGTTATTACCTTTCATGTGAGCTATATATTGTTCATGTTATTGTTACTAAACATTTGAGAGCTTATGGAAATTGTAGTAAAGTAAAGTAATATTATGACAGTCATAACATTTAGACAGGAACTTTCTAATAGGCCTAACGACGGGATCTAGGTAGATAATTAGAAGTTCAACTTCGTCTTCGAGCATGCGTGTGTCCGGGTACCCATAACAAGCGAAAGGTCAGGGAACGCTCGTGTTCGCTCCACCAGTCATTAGCACTGAGGAGGGTTTTTTTTTTAATTCATGCTTAGTTTTCAAAATTGGGCCATAAGCCATGGTGCTATTGATGCTATTAGTGACATAATTGTGCCAGCCTTGAGGTCTCTTTCCCATCTCCCATCATTCGACTAAGGCTCATGCAAAATATTTTACCACTCAACTTTCCTGTAGATATGCAAAGCAGCTTTTGATTAGCTGTGTAAATGAAAATTGCTAATCAATTTGACCCCTTTTACACGGACTGATTCCCGGCCTGTCACGCCCCACCGATGAACCTAGAAGGATTAAGCAGTTCAGAAACTGAATGAATGAATATGGTACATTTTATCTGCTATAGTTATAACCTCAGAGATCTTGGTAAATGCTAACACTTTATGTAGTGAAAAGCAGAGCAAAGTGTTGAGCCTCATTGAGTCTCTACTGGAGACTTTTATATTCAGGTTTCTGCACAGCAGTCTGCCTTTTTGTCACTCCCTCAACATTTGACATTTGTAGAGGAAATGACAAGACTGGAGCTATCAGGCAGATAATAGGCTCTTTGTTGAGCCAGGAAACATTGCAGCTAACTATCACATCACAGGTTAGGCTTGTGAGGAGATGGGCTTAGCCAAGCGAAGCACCCCACACCATCACCTACACTATCAGTGTCACCTGTGGTATTGAACAGACACACTCCTGAGATAATGGATAGGAGGCATGGTAGAGGACGAGAGAGTGAGTGAGAAAGAGAGAGAGAGAATGTGGAGGTGTGCCCCTACCAACAAATGCATGCAGCTTCTATAAATGATGGGAAACATGTTTCTTCCTGGAGCAGAGTTTCAGCAGCAGATGGAGGTCTCTGAAACAGATCGCTGCCTTATTTGACTTTCTAAGTCAACCTGTCAAAAAGCATTCCAGCCTTTAAAAGTGATCTGCATACCCCTGCGGCCTCCGACTATCGTAATTTCCATCCCTGCAGATACTGAACAGTTGGGCATCTACCTTAATGTGTGCTGCGCTACAGTGGAATTGTGGTTAGCCTGCTGCTCTCCAGATGCAAGCCTCAGTACTGAAAACTCATCAATCACGTTTGATAGAGGCAAAACAGTAAATAAATAAATAAATAAAGATTCAGAGCACTTCTGAGAGACCAGCATAATTCTACCACATTCTGTTCATTCGGTTGAAAGCATTGATTTGGGCAAGGCTGAATCATGGGGCAGAGTTACTGTGAAATTTCACACCATGCACTAAAGGGTTTTGCTATTACCACAGTTGGTAGCATAATATTCTGTACAACAATGGAGAGCGATTAAAAATCAATAGTTCCAGTGATGGATTGTCCCTTTTTTTGTGTAAAAAAAATGCACTGCTGTAAAAAGAGTTGACTGGATATCACAACGGTCATTTAGCAGCAGGGAACAGGGAGATGGTTCCACGCCTTGTTTCATAGATCTGCTTCAGCTTGGCAAAAGAAAGAAATGTACTTTTGGGATTTTTTTAATGCATGTTAAAGGAGTTTTGTGAAAGCTATTGTGCATGTGCAGGATTTAGATATTTTTTATTGTCCTAACAAGAAATCCAAAGAAGTGTAGTGATTCTTGAAAATATCTTTGTCCATCGGCCAATTACTTTGCACTCTTTCTAAAGATTATAGTGTCACTTACTTATTTGCCAAACCCCTTAATCCTATTAGGGTTGCATGGAGACCATTCCAGCCGTCTCCAGGAGAGGGCGAGGACCACCCTGAACAGTCCATCACAGGACACATAACCATTCATACTCACTCCTAGGGTCAATTTGGAACAGCTAGATAGCCTTTTATACATTTTGTTGGACTGAGGGAGAAACCGGAGCACCCAGAAGAAACCCTACACAAGCACAGGGAGAACATGCAAACTCCACACAGAAAAGGCCTGAGCCTCGGACTCAAACCCAAGACCTTCTTGCTAACCATTACACTAAGGGTTCTGGTGGGGATATGGTGGTGTAATGGTTATCACATTGGCTTCACAGCAAGAAGGACCTGGGTTTGAGTCCAGGGCTCGGCGTTGTGCATCTATGTTGAATTTGCATGTTTTCCCCTGTACTTGCATGGGTTTTTCCCGTGTGCTCCGGTTTCCTCCCACAGTTCAAAGACATGCATATAAGGCTAATTGGACATTTTTGCTTTCCCCTGGCTGTGAATGTGAGTTTGGGTGGTTGTGTGTCAGTGTTGACCCTGCGATGTCCTGGTGAGCTGTTCAAGGTGGACCCCGCCCTCGCCTGGAGATAGCAGGGATTTGCTCGTCTCCCCGCAACCCTAATAAAGGATAAAGTCGTTCAGAAAATAAAATAAAATGGACTGACCCCCCGTTATAGACCACCTTTAAAGATTTTTTTTGGTAAAATATATAATTGCTTTTCTCCTACCAAACACTCAAAAGGACGTAAAATCTCCTACCCCTGTTATCCCTGTAGCACTGACCGTTGTGTTTTCACTGCATACACAGCAAAAAATTCTAAATCCATCGCACCTTTTTCATTTTGCTCTATCTTTGTCTAGGCAATCCCATAACTCTGCATAAGAGTGTATGTGTCATTTTCTTGTGTACACAGAAGTAATCCAAACATGAACGCACAGTGGTCTTTGTTTGCTGTTCCATTTCTATGTGAAGTTAATTATTGGGGTGAAAATCTAAACGCGTATGCAAAATTGTAGACATACTCACCATACCCGGGCCAGCTGGAGCTCCTGCGATTGTCATTTCAAAACGAACCATCTGTGTAGGCACCAAAAACGTGGGTATCACGTGTGTAAACAAGGAAACATGCTTAGAGTAGTCTACAAGATTATTTTTAGATTGTACGAGATACAAGAAGTAGAGGTCTACAAGATAATCAACAAAAGGATATTCTGAGTGATTTCTGAGTGAAAATGCCAGGGATAAGTCTTTATTTCAACCACAGATCTAATTTCCATAAAATTGCCCCTTGATCCACACTTAGAAAACAGCAGAGAGCCAAAAACTTACATTGTGCTGGAGAAAACAAAACTAGCAGTGTAGCTGTCCTTGTCTCTCTATGAAATGGGAATCTTGATGGCAAGAGCTGGATGTCTTGCTGAGCTCAACGAGGCCACAAGCAAAGCTGTCACTGGGGCATCTGTTTAGACACTCTGAGGTACCTCACTGATGCAAACTTTTAGAATGTTTTGCACAACAAGCCTTACATGCCGCTCTTTGCGTGGACAAACGCGTCATGTGTTATCCGGAGGAAGTCAAGGGAGTATAGATTCCCTGCAAGCGGGTATAGATGAACCCGTGTTTTTGGTTGCATATTGATTCAAACAGTCAGCCAGGCATAGCTGAAATATCCTCGTCAGGATAGGAGAGTACTGCTCATTAACATTTCAAATCATTTCCAACAGCTTTCCTGGGTTTGGGCTTTCAGCATGCCTTTATATCTGCATATTAATCTGTACGTAGGGAACAGTTAGGAATATGTGCTGCATCATTAGTGGCTGAGGAGTTGGGATTCAGTTGCACACACGTCCTTATATTATTTGATTTTAATTTTTTTAGGATGCTTTTTTCCCCGAAATAAATAATTAGAAAGGGTGAGGCAAATGGTGCACACAAATGTGTTTTTTTAGCCTGTTCTTTATTGTCAGTCATTAAAAACAAAAATTTTTTTGCAGTCTAAACATGTTGGCGGTGGGGGGTCGGGGTCGGGGGGGTGTTGGGTCGGGTGGGGGTTGAGAAGGAAACAAAAAGTGTGAGGCAAATATTCAAATGTGGAAAATGGACTCACAGCATCAACTCCCTGCTGTGCAAGTTGGCTAGTTATAATAAAGCCTTAGGATTTTCATTCTAAATGCATGTATGCGGCTTCTTTTTCGGTTGACAGATGGTTGTACAGTATCTCAAGCGTTCTGTGCCACCATTCTCTGAAACAAGGCCAATTCTCAGTCAAGATGCAAATTAAAACTGACTGGAGATCATCCAAGCATAGAACACATGCAGTGTTCCTTCAGAAATGGAGCCCTTTAAATGAGTAGGTCTCAACATCAACATTTGTCTTTGTTTCATTCAAAAGCCTCAATCTGATACGAAGGAGTACAGGTCAGCCTTTTGCTTCCAGCAGTTTCTCATCCATAAGTTTCATCCTTAGAATATCATCCTGCTGCTGCTAAACCATTATTTTCAGCCCAGGAAAAAACACCCCTAAATATACTCTGGCACCAGTGCTGTATTTGGTGTGATGGAGGTCCAGAATTAGTTCTGTAAGTCCTTCCACAGCTATTTTTGCACAGAATTTATACGCTATAGAATTGCACAAAGTGCATAAAACCTGTACATACCTGCACATGAGAAAAATGAGCATGCACACAAATTCACATTTGCGCACTCTATAAAAAAGGAGCGTATTTTCTAAAATAGTATATCTACATACTTTATATTAATTTTGTGTTATTTAAAGTATTTTTGGTATATTTTTCTTTACTGCATGTTTTCAAATTTGATTTTTGAGATGAAATTCTGGAACCAGGTTTTTTTTAAGGATACTGTAACACTCTGAAATAGGATTATTTTTGACTTTTTCTTTTTATAAGGGGCTGATGAGCTTGGTGTGGTTTGCACACCCAGAGTGCTCTTGTTTAGCATTTAGGTTTCTATTCAAACCTCTGTGAGCCTACCTCACTATGCCTGGCATGGTTGATAATTTCATGTACTAGATTCACGGTAATTTGTTTTAAGAGTGGGCTGATGAGAACACAGAAGGAAACAGCATCCTCCCTGCCAGTAGCTCTGTTTTCCTTCCAGCCTACCTCTCCCTACTCCCATATACTCCTAGCAATCTCTGTATAAAGTGCTGTACAAGATTTAAAGATGGTCATTTTGGAGAGCATAATGGCTCTTGATCAGAAAAGTGCAATCACATGCTGCCATTTCACCTGCTTTAGTACTATGTTCAACAGATTTATTCCTTTTTTTTCCCCCAAGAAAACAGTGAGCCAGAGCTGAGCTTTTGGCTTTGTGTGTTTCCCTCCATAAGTCAACTATGACAAGCTGGCCTTGCTGTTTTAGTATTGTTGCTGATGGTGAAATAGGAGGGCACATGAGGCAAGGCTACATGTTCAGCATTTCAGCAGACGTGCTGTGTTGGGCAGCATGCCACATTAAGCACTCAGTATACAGCTCTCGCCATACAGATGTGATGAAATGAAAGCTTACTGTCCTCGTCACTTAATGGGAAACCGAGGGGAACCCAATGCCAATTAAGAAGTCATTTCACTACATAACATATTTCTTCAAAATTGCTGTTGGAACATATGCAGCTCATAGCTAGTGCAAGTTCACATACATACTGTGATGGTGAACACATCTTCACATGTATCGGGGTACAGCTGAATAAATGCCCTTCTCCAAGGAAATGCTGAAGAATAAATTGGAAGCGCTTGACTGCAGATTTCATTATGAAGTCTGCTGATAAGGGCAATGCTTTGAGGGGTGAATAATGCACTCATACCACGTCAGCCAAATCTGTTATGCTTTATTCCAATCATGCTTTGTGATTCAATGGTATGAACCATCTGCACTTTCATTTCAAGACATTCCCATAATCTCTGGGGAAGGAGAAGAAAAAATATCACAATTGGTCATTTTTGGCTTTCTGAGCCATTCTAGCAGGTTTTTTCCCCCCCACACAACTCCATCATTACCAATGTTCTGTGTGTCATTGTCTTTCCTGAATGGAGGCCCAGGGACTCCATGATGGCCAGAAAGAGGAGACAGGGCACTAATGTATCTACATGGCAGAGTATTGGAACAACAATGCAAATGGCCCTCTGGAGAGGAGACGGCAGGCACTGCGCACATTGTATCTTCAGTTTTGCACTCTGCTATCCACCCATCCACCAGCAAACTCCCACACATGTACTCTCATCAAGCGTCATTGCCCACAATTGCCTTAATGACAGACAGTAACTGCAATTCCCTCAAGTGAGGTTATGATTTGAGCATAGCCCTCCCTGAGGCTTTTTCTCCTGCGGTGAGTACTGCAGTTGGAAGATGGTGGTCAGAGACATCCATCTGGTGGTGTCGACTTTTTTGCATTGCCATAAATTTTGGCTCTTGCAGGATATTGGTGGGTGGGCCTGCTGAGAGATATGAGCCATGGGCCCCTCGGAGGACTAGTCCTAAAAAATCTTGGCCACTCACACTGTCAGCACTGTCAGCAATATATAAGACTTAGAACCCTTGAACTGAAAGAGGCAAAAAGAAAAAACATAGAAAGATAAGTTGGAAGAATGGAAAGAGAGAGTTGGGGCAATTAATTAAGATAATCTCAAACCCAGCGATAATTCAATGGATGAGATAAATTCAGCCATATTTTCAACCCAGCAATCATTTCCACTTTATACCACTTTCCCATTTTTAAATAATGAAATAAGGCATTGACAGTGCCAATGGATTCCACATGAAAAAAGCACCTAGTGCAGTTGAAGTTCTTCATTTCAAGGACTACAATAATCGGTCAATAAATACTGCCACATCATCTCTCAGTTGACATGAGTGTTGTGACAGAAACTTCCCGCTTTCAGATGGAGGGCAATTCATGAATCGGTCCAAAATCCTGCATTTTGGCATAGAGAGAGTTATATTATGTCCCTTCTCCGAACACGGTGTGACTCAGACCCCAGGATGCTGCGTTCAAACCCCAGTTTCTACACAAAGCATGCGTTGTCAACTGCCTCAATTCACTAAATTAGCTTTCTGGCTAAATGACTTCTGAATAATTTAACATCCCTGTGGGCACATCACAAAAAAATAACTAAATAAAATAAAACATTGTTCCATACTAGTAGGCATTGTATGATGTCATATCATGTCTGAAGTCCTTATTAAGGTAGTACGTGGGAGCCTATCCCATCCCCATTCCTTTTACTAGTGAGGCTTATGTATCTGTATATATACACAGTAAACAACTTGCCAAGATGATTTCAAAGCTAATTACATTATTCATTCATTCATTCATTTTCTGAACCACTTAATCCTAATTATGGTTGAAGGGAGCTGGCGCCCATTTCAGCCGACTCTGGGCGAGGGCAGACTACACCATGGAAAGCTTGCCAGGCCATTGCAGGGCAGAAACACGCCGACGTCAGCTCAATGGCCTACTCTTTACGAAAGTCGGCAATGGTTCTTTTACATGCCTCTCACCACAGATGGATAGAAACAGGGCCAGCCTTTGATAACCCAGTTAGTTGCACTACAGGGACAGCAGTGACAAACCGGTGACAGTAGGGCTTGAACCCTCAACCTTGGGATCAGTAATCCAGCACCCTACCACCGAGCCACTACTGCCCCTCAATTAAATAAAAAAGTATAAAGAAAAAGCAAAGTAAATAACCTTCACTGTCTTTTTATATGAAAAATGTTCTCTTGTATACCCTGTGTTTTTATTTTTTTCTACTGATTGATAAGCATTTTTCCTGGCCAGGTTTGTGATTGGCTCAGGAGTTTCTGTGTGGAGTTTGTATGTTCTCCCTGTGCTTGCGTGGGTTTCCTCTGGGTAGGCTGTTTTCCTCCCACAGTCCAAAGACATGCACATTAGGCTGATCAGGTCTTACAGATTTCCCCAGGTGAGTGTGAATGGTTTAGTGTGTTTTTCCCCGCGATGGTCTGGTGAGCTGTTCAGGGCGTACCATGCCTTCACCCTGAGTCGGCTGTGAAAGGCTTCAACCTCCCTACGACGGTGATAGAATTAAGCAGTTCAGCAAATGAGTGAGTGAAAACTTATGTTTGGAAATCTAAAATGTTTTTTGTACTGACTTGGTAATGTAGAAGTGATCCAATAAAAAACCCATAAAAAGTTTATACTTAAAAATATTGGGGGGCTTAAAACCTTTGCACATCACTCCATCTTTTAAAATTCTATCAATACCCAATGGATATGACCAGATCACATGCTCTGATTCTCAGTACATAAACTACTACTTATTACAGGGAAAAAATGAAAGCAGTCACGACTCATGCTGAGTTAAGTGCCAATGCCAATTTCGCTCATTCTAAACTCATTCCATGTAAAAGAAACATTTTGAATGAATGCATTTGATGGTAGCAGCAAAAAACTTTCTTTTCAAGGAATCAAATATTGTTGTTTTTTGCACCAAATGTGACTATCACCCTACTTTAAGAAACAGGCCAGTCAGCCAACATAAACATCAATCAGCCATAACATAAAAACCACCTGCCTGTTACTGTGTAGGTCCTACTTATGTCACCAAAATGGCTGAAGCCCATCAAGGCATGGACCCCACGTGACGGCTGAGGGTTTATTGTGGCATCAGGCCCCAAGCATTTAGCAACATATCATTTAATTTCAATAAATGAGGTCTCCATGGTTAGGTGTTTTTGTCAAACACAACCCACAGATGAGAAATTTGGAGGACATTATTTCTCATTCCCAAAAAGCGATGCACATGCCCCCAGCTGTACATATGATGCAAAAGAAAATATGATTCTTCAGACCAATCCACCTTCTTCTATCGCTCCATGGTCCAGTTTTGATGTCCATGTACCCATTATAGGCCATGACTGGTCAACGGCTCTGTAGCCTCATATGCAGCTACCTGCAATGCACTGTGTGTCCTGAGACCTTTCTTTCATAGCCAGCAGTAACTTTGTCATAAATTTGTGGCCTTCTCTGGTATCAGACCACATGGGATAGCCGTCACCTCCCACTTCACTTCTCAGTGAGCCCTGGGTGGCCATGAATCTGTTTCGGACTCACTGTTTGTGGAACACCCCACAAGACTTGTGGTTCTAGAGATGCTCTGACCCATTTTTTTTCCTGCTTCCAATATATCAGCTTTGAGAACTGGCTGCTTACTTGCTGCATAATGCATCCCACTTCTTGTCAGGTGCCACTGTAATGAGATAATCAGTGTTATTCACTTCACCTCTCAGTGGTTTCAAACTTAAGGCTGATTGGTCTATGTACCATGTGAGTGATTGTCCTTCCTTGACCCACCTTTGGTAGGTACTTACCACTGCATACCAGGAACACCCCACTTTTGTCCAAGCCACTCAGATTTTTACACATGCTCATTTTTTCCTGCTGCCAACACATCAACTTCCAGAACTGATCAATTTCACTTTCTGCACAATACATCATACTGCTTGGCAGTTGCCATTGTAACGAAATTATCAAATGTTACAAGCTTCACTTCTCAGTGCTCATAGTGTTTGTAAGGGTATGGCTGGGGTGGGTCTACTCATCTCTAAAATGGTGGTTCTTTTTGGGGGTAACTGGTATGCAGTTGTAAATGCCTACTTCAGCCAGAAAAGCTTTTGCGTAGATTTTGCAAGTGTTTGAAAATGTGCAAGAGGAATCAACACCATTTTTCAAAAGATATTTTGTTAGTTTGTGTTATAATGATGATCAGTGGATTTTATTCAATTTAATTCAGTTTTGTTTGTATAGCCCTTTGTACAGTTGATATTATAACAAAGAAGCTTTACATGGTAAAACAACTTGGTTAAGAATTTAACCTTGTGATTTTAAACATTTCTCTTTAAATTCTATACATCCTTGATGCCCAAGCCTGTTTTGATGGTGGCAAGAAAAAACACCCCCAAATATGGGGAGGAAAGCTTGAGAGGAATCAGGCTCACAGGGGAAATCTATCATCATTTAGGTGGAACCTGACAAAAATACAAACCATGTATCAGAAACTTCTCTATAGTTTAACATGAAGTCTGGTTTGTTATCTTATGACTGTAATGGTAATTGTAGTCCTAATTTATTTTAGCAAAAGTGTTCGTATCATCAGCAGCCTAAATTCACCGTTTCTGAGAGTATATTTACTTCCAAAAAATTTAGACCTGGGTAGTACAGTGGTTAGCACATCTGCCTCACAGCAAGAAGGTCCGGGGGGGATCTCAGGCTCGGGCATTCTGTGTGGAGTTTGAATTTTCTCCCTGTGCGCACATGGGATTTCTCTGGGTACTCTAGTGTCCTCCTACAGTCCAAAGACCTGCACATTAGGTTAATTGGCTGTTCCAAATCGACTGTAGGTGGGAGTGTAAGTGTGAATAGTGGTGTGTGTGTATTGTACTGCAATAGTTAGGCAAGCTGTTCAGGGTGCACCCTGCCTTCTTCTATTGTCGGCTGAGATAGGCACCAGTCTCTGTGGCAGATACAGTTCAATTCACCAGGAGACATGGATTCAAAATCAAGAACAATTTTATTCAATCAAAGGGAAAAAAAACAATCAGAAAATTGTTTAGCAGTTTAAAAATCAGGAACAATTTATTCATTCAGTTCAGCACAGCAGGTGTGATCTGCAAATGAGCATTCGAAGACCACCATACCCTACTCAAGGATGGGTATATATACTGTTAGTTCTGTAGTGCAAGGTGTCTGCGCCATTAATTCCTGGCTCTCAGAGAAGACAGTGGCTGAGAGATTGTTTACTCCAGGTGTTGTTGAAGCTACATGGCAGACCTTGGGCTTTTTTCTGTTTCCCTCTGAGGCTTCAGCGAAGGTTTGAGCCTCAGCGGAAGGCCTACACACTTTGTTTTGTGTCACATTAAATCATCATTTA
Organism: Porochilus rendahli; assembly: GCA_039654305.1. Taxonomy (NCBI): domain Eukaryota; kingdom Metazoa; phylum Chordata; class Actinopteri; order Siluriformes; family Plotosidae; genus Porochilus; species Porochilus rendahli. The sequence goes on from JBCNYG010000001.1 coordinate 38,321,549, forward strand.
ATCATTTAACAGCTCAACTACAAATTTAACAGCTCTACACTTTTCCCAAGTTTATCAATCATAATCATGCTTCTACAAGCCTTAAAAAATGAAGCGGTAAATTATAGAAAAAATATAGACCTGGTGAATGCTAAAGCTATGCCATGACATATGATTTACATACTCATTAAACCATTCAGTGAGCCCTCCTGTTCTGTCGATGTGGGCGGAGTCATCCTAGAAGAGACCACGCTCATTATACTAATTCATAATACGATGAAAGTGACACATCTGTCCTTCCGTATCCCACAACGATTATCACCATGCTCACAGAATATGCTCTGAAAATGCAATTTCCAAATGAATATACTCATGTATTATATTAGATTGCACAGATTATATTAGAGTACTGAAATATGGCCATTTAAGCAAATTGTTTTGTGACTAAAGCTGCCTTTCACTGCCAAGATTAAACCTTTTTTCCCCCCCAAAGTGAATTCACAAGTTTTCTTTTGCCATCTTGAATCAAATTCGCAGTTAGTTGTGTTTCCTCCAAGTTTTTAAACATGCTCTGAAGCCTGATGGAGTTCCAGACTTTGCTGTTTTTATTTAAAATGCTAAAATATTGGTTGGTTTGGCCAGAAACCTTTAAAAAACAAATTCCCCACCACTGCAGTATTAAACACATTTAACTGCAGATATATTCCAGTTATATTTCATCACCAGAATTACATTGTATTTTTATTGTTAAAAACAGTCATCATTTTTTGACCTTATTTGCTAAATGATGACACATGAGCAACAGTAACCCACTGTATGTCTTCTAAATGATATACACGGAGTCACCTTTACTCCGGTCCACATAACAGCACACAGGAACACGATTAAAATTTTTACTTCTGGTGAGATCATCGACTGTGAGAGTAATTGACTTTATAAACACAGACATCAGTGGGCGTCTTCTCTTTTAGATTTTAACTATAAAAACTCCCTCTTAAATAGTTTGCTATTTTATTTTGTAATATATGTCACATTAGAGTATAAATATGTACTCCCCTCAAGCAAACTCATCTTTCTGGCTGCTGTCATTTCCACACTCTGTGCGCACATTACTAAAGACGGGTTTTTTTTTTTGTTTTTGTTTTTTTTTTTGCCCTGCAGCTTTTCTGTTCTTACTGTTTTTAAGTGATAATTTAGTGCTGAAACACTCATGCACATTTTCACATCATCTGCAAGTGTAATATGGGATTTTGTACTTTCTGCTTCAACATGGAAAGAGGAATCAAAACAGAAAAGAGGAAGGATTCATCTCAGAGGAATCAGTTCCCATATGAGTAAAGGGTGTTTTTGAATCGTCTGTGTTTGCTTGATTAAACACTATTTCCAGTGATTATGATTTCATATGTAGAGACTGAATTTTTGGCTAGTCTTTCCTCAAACATCTGGTTTAATTTATTCACTTGTTTATTTGCCGAACCCCTTAATCAGACTAGGGTAACGTGGAGGCTGGAGCCTATCTCAGATAACTCTAGTCAAAGGCAGGATACACCTCGCCAAACCCTTGCAGGGCCAACGCACACAGCAGGTAGTACTCACACTCTAAAGGCACACGAGAATGCCCACTTAGCCTAACATGCATGCCTTTGGACTGTAGGAGGAAACTGGAGTACCCGGAGAAAACCCTCACAAGCACAGGGAGAACATGCAAACTCCACTCAGAAACGCCTGGGACTCGAACCCAGGATATTCTTGCTGTGAGGCAGAAATGCTAACCACAACACCACCCCCTGCACTAGCATAGGTTTCCTCCAGGTACTCAGATTTCCTCATACAGTCCAAAAACATGCACATTAGACTAAATTGCAGTTCCAGATTGCCCCTAGCTCTGAGTGTGAGTGCGAATGGTTGATTGTCTTAGCACTGCAATGGTCTGGTGGTGAGCTGTTCAGGGTGTACCCAACCTTCGCCCAGTGTCGGCTGAGATAGGAATAAGTGAACTGGCAGTGAGTGAGTTAGTGAGTGAATGGGAAAACACAAGAAAAACAAACTAAACCAATATTTTAAGGGTTTTTCATGTGATGAGAATGACATCACCTGCTCAGAGTGACTGTCGTCAATGTTCGTGTAATCACTGTCACACGGGGATGTCCATCTGCAGCCAGATAGCAGTAGGGGAGTCAGGTTCAATATGACTCTCCAGCTCATTTGGAGGTCATAGAGTAGGACACTCAGATTGTATGTGCCTCAGTGTCTGCATCAGTCCACAGTTGCAGGTATCATTCACGCATGCGCCTATGGAACTGAGGTAGCCGCATGTCTTTCCCTGGCCAGTGCAAATGCGATGGAGCTGCACCCAGGCCTTGCGGCAGTCTTCTGTAAAGATTTGTAAGAAATTATTTAGCTATTAAAATGTAAGTTGGTGTTTTAACTATAAAAGTTTTTATGCTATAAATGAGAGTAAGAAGTGGTATGATAATGTAATTGTTTTTCATGCGGGGAAAAATTCATTCTTTCGTCAAATTGCTTAATCGTACTAGGGTCTCGGGGAGGCTGGAGTCTATCTTGGCCGACTCTGACAAAAGCAAGATACACCCTGAACAATTCCCCAGACCATCACAGGGCAACACGCAAACATTCACATTTGGGGCACTTTCGTACAGCCAATTAACCTAATGGACAGGTCTTTGGAAACCCATGCAAGCACAGGGAGAACATGCAAACTGTACGCAGTAAAGGACTCACCGTGCACAGGACTCAAACCCAGGATTTCTGTGCAGGCAGATGTGGTATCCATGACACCACCATGCCACGCCCGGGGGAGAAATTTTAAGCAAATATGTGAATCAACAAAAACTTATTTGCATTTTGTAATTTATCAGATCATACAGTATGAACATAGCAAAGCACAAAGCAAAATTTTTCTGTGTAAGTGGTTTGGTTTCACATTCCCTCTGGAAGTTCACAGAAAGTCTTTATTTTTTTGGGGAACTTTGGGGAATTTTCACTTTTCGGTGAAAAATATTTTTGAAGCTTGGTACAACCTATTACCTCCATGTTAAATACACACACACACACACACACACACACACACACACACACACACACACACACACACACACACACAGCCATCAAAACATATTTCTTTTAGATGTAGTTTATGTTTACTCTTCTAAGACATTAAACATTAAGAGTTTGGAATGTGGCTGTGGGGAATGTGTGTTCATTCAGCTACGAGGGCTATGCAGGACACCCAAGTTCCACTCCAACCTTCTCAAACCATGACCTCACTTTGTGCACTGTGGCATTGTCATACAGGAACAGGTTTGAGGTTTAGTTAGGAGAATTTGAAGTTCTGCTACACACAAGACATTCTACACAGTTGTACGTTTCCATTTTATGAACACAGTATGGAGAAGAACCATATATAGGCATGATGTTCAGGTGTCCATACACAGTTGATCTCATAGAGTACCTGGTATGATAGATCAAATAAACAATGAGCTCAAATGTATGACCCCTGAGGGTGGAAATGCATTGAAATCCTCATGCTGTAATAGCTAGACATAAATAATTAAAATCACGTTGATGGAAGTGAAATTATAAAATTGTACAACATGCTATTAACAACAAGGTAATGACCTTATTCACATATATTTGTTTTTAAAACACTACATCTGTACAACATGAAACATTTGAAGCCTTTGTCATGTAGTGTGTCACAAATACTCTGAAAAATTGATGAGATGGAGCTGAATGCTTGATGTTCATCAAAGTTTCCTGTTTATAAACATACAAAACATACAAAAGCGTTTGTTTCGACTATATTTACATTATATTCATTTTGCCATTGCACATAAAATAAAAGGGATTATTATGTTTTCCTGCAGGCAAGCATATTGTTAGTTTAAATACTTATTATTATAGTTTCAACATGGATATTAATGTGGCCCGAACTGTTGAGAGACAGTAAACACGTTATATATAAGTGCGGCTCAAGCAGGAATGGTGAGGAATGGCTTTTGGTAGCAATTTGAGTTACTACATTAACAAAAACGACAACAACAAAAAAGCAAGAAAAAAAAAAGTGGTGGGGGGGAAACCCTTTTTGTGACGTTTGACAGATTCCAGTCCCTCTGTGTGACATTGTTTGCTAAATCCCACAAGTAACCACATCTATAGACCTCAGAGTAAACCGTCTGAATCTGAGAACCACAGGTCAAAGAGTCACAAGTCACCGTTAAAAACAAACAAGCAAACCTATAGACCTTCACATACTATTGTATGCAACGAGGCTGTGTCTACAGCTTGGCGTGTGTCAAGCTAGCTAACAGAAAACTAGCTTGACATTCACTATATAGCACTAAAGCGCTATAGTCTAATTACATGCAGCTGCTGTGTATGAAATCGCTCTCTCTCACACACACACTGCTGCCTTACAGTCATGTGTGCACCTGGTGGACATGCACCAAACTGCAGGCAGACATTCAAAATTTCTGCAGGAATTTTCTAGTTACTGAAATCATCAAACAACACAGGGTTTGCTCCCTTCATGTGGTCATTTGGGTTTCCTCAGGGTGCGTAAGTTTCCTTCTGCAGCCCAAAGACATGCACATTAAACTAGCCGACTACTTTAAATGGCCTATGAGTGTGAATGGTTGGTTGTGTCTGTGTTGTTCTTAAAACAGAATTGCAACCTATTCAGGGTGTACCTCACCTCTAGTCTAAAGTCATCTGGGATTGAATCCCGCGTTCAATTGATCCTGAAGACAAGTGGTACAGATAAATCATGGATCAAATATATGTTGTGGTGCTTACATTTGAAGCAAAATAATCAGAATTGTTCACTGTGACCAAAGCTGGTCATGAGAATCTTGATTTATTGTAAGTTCTGAATTCCAGCTACACATCACATTACAGTAGAGATGTAGAGATGTGGGTTGAGCTAGAAAGATGATGAGTTAATTGGTGCTGATATTAACATGATGAAGCTTTGGGGAAGCCATTGTGTTGGAGTACATGTGGTGACTGAATGATTAAGTGCAGCGGAATCTGTTTTTACATAGAGAAATAAATTCCCAGGATCACCATTATTAGCAGGAAGACCAACAGCATTGTGGGTAATATATGAATCCATTATCCCATATAAAAAATTTAACAAAATGTCAATGAATGAAGTTTAAATTGTATACATCTTTACATAAAAAAACAAAAAACAAAGAAATCCTGGACAATAGGATTGCTCATTATAATGATTAATGTGCACAATGTTCAGGGCAGAATTTCCTTTAACGTTTAACCGCAGGGTTAAAGAACACAAATAAAGCTACTGAACACCAGAGTAATTTTCATGATGTTTATTGATGGACTACAAAATTCTGAATTCTAAAAGAACTGGAAAGAACACTGATTAGGATTTTGTTTGTACTTTAAAAAAAAAATCTGTGAAGTTTACACACAAGTCAACAGTAATCTTTAGTGACTGGATTGTAAATTTTCAAAAGTGTATGTTTTCATATATATATATTTTATTTTACAGGATTAAATGTGTGTACAAATATGTCCCCCTCTCATAAGGACAATTTACAAAACTTTGATGCTTTTACATAAAAAAAAAAATCATTTTAAAACTATAGCTTTTTTCTCATGTGTAACAGGGCTTCACCAATGCTGACGGACCAGCAGACCAAGACCAGTGAAGGACCTGCCTCCAGTCCACACACTTACTCTCTCTAACAGTCTTCATCCCTCGCTAGCAGCTACCTCAGAGAAACCACATTCAGCAGTATTGCACATTAAAAATGGAGGACAATTGTTCTGAGAGGGGGGAAATGTGATTAGCTAACAGAAAATAAAAACCTGATGAGATTATAATAAGATAAAAAACAAACAAACAAAAAAACCAAGGCCAACAGAATCATGCAAACAGCAAGACCTGGAAAGATCTGTCTCTGCTATACAAGAACATTTTCGAACGAGCCAGTTAATCCACGATAGAGAGATTTCCATATATATCACCCTGAACACAGAGCAGAAGACACTTAGCAACTAGCTCACCCTACAAAACTTCTTCCAGCAGAGGCCACTGTCTCTTTTAATGACCCGAGCATGGGCCAAGAGAAGGAAGGAAGAAAGGAGGACACATCACACTGTGCTATGCTCACAGCAAGCAAAAGTAAAGACTTGATTGCCTCACTCTATATTATTATTCCTAGATGCATAAACTCTGTTTCTACAACATGCAGACAAAAATATTCTAAAAAAGTGCTTTACAGCTTGACTCAAGCTCCAAGTAAACGTTTGTTTTGAGGGGCACATAAATTGTACAACTTCTTAAAGACAAATATCACACACACACCCACACACACACACACACCCACACGTTTTGGACCATGATTACCGTGCTCAGCGTCGTTTCAGATTCCAGGTGACTTAAAGATTATTTGGCACCATTTTAGTCGGCTTTGGGTCTGTTACAAATGCTCGAACCATAATAATCAGAAAATGCTTAAAAAGTCAGAACCTGATACAAAGACAGAATATACAATTTACCTCAAGACCACATACGATGATTAACGTTTTAAGAAATAACCTATTGAATATCAACAAGATATCATCTCTTTAAGAGAGATTGGCCAATGGTATACAAGGAAAAAAAATCTGAGACAAATTTACCAATACAGACTGTCTCTATATGTTGAATAGTGTTGATGTACTTCTACAACAGAAAGAAGTTCTGAAATACTGTGTAGGCCTATATTGTACTGGGTTACAGAAATCCCAGGTGATTATAGTGTCCATTCTGTTCTTAATCTCTCTCTTTTTCTCGCTATCCTTTCCTCTAAAAGCAAAACAGATGATGTTGAAAGAAATGCTGAACTGGATTTTACTCATACATCGCATGGTCAGAAGTGACAAGAAAACACTACCGGCCATAAGAAAAGCGCCTCCTACTGATTCAAAAGTACAGTCAAGTGCAGACATTTACACAAGTGGGCGATTATCACGTTCTTAAAAAAAACCTATTCAGCTGCTCTATGACACAGCTTGAAAAGATATGGGATCTGACCACACCCTCTTAGCTTAGTGGTGACTTAAAGAAGCAAGTCAAGAACGGCAGAGATCACCATCAGGGGCAGAAACAATAGATAGACTGCATTTAAATCTATTTGCATAACATCGGAAAATGAGTTGTGAAGATCAGGTGTACCCAGGTTTTTTTTTTTTTTTGGGGGGGTGGGGGGGTGGGGGGGGGTGTTTATGGTGGTTGTAAAAGAAATATAACGCT